>CM076570.1:129651225-129998076 GCA_034641835.2 Pinus albicaulis | reverse complement strand
ATCTTCCCCCCCAGGAAGTAACACCGTCCTCGGTGTTTTTAGCCCTTCTCTGGAAAGAGTTCTGGGTAAGCTTCCTGCACAAATTTTTCTTCCTCCCAAGTAGCTTCGTCTGGTCCAAAGTGCTTCCACTGCACTTTCACCTGAGCGACTACTCTTTTGCGGAGTTCAATTTCCCTCCGATCAAGTATGCGTAGAGGTTCTACCAGGAATTCTCCGTCCGGTTCTACCTGCAAAGCACAGAGGTTTTCTCAATCAGTACATTTATATATATATATAGCTTACAAACTAGGATTATTCTATCTTTTATTTCCTACCTGGATATTCTGCCAATGAATTACATGTTTTTCATCATGTACGCATCTCTTCAGTAAGGATACATGAAACACGTTATGTACCCTAATATGACTTGGTAGTGCCAACTTATAGGCTATTGGCCCGATTCTTTCCAATACTTGGAAAGGGCCACAGTACCGGGGAGCCAGCTTAGCACAAGAGGTCCATCTCATAGTGCTTCTCTTAGGCTTAATGCGTACATATACGTGATCTCCTACCACAAACTCTCGGTAGGATCTTTTCCGGTATGCGTAAACTTTTTGCCTATCTTGCGCGGCCTTCAAATTCTGCCTTACCCGCTTTACCTCTGACTCCATTTCAGCCAGCATTTCCGGTCCCAACAGCAGTTTTGTTTCAGGGCTGCTCCAATTTATGGGTGTGCGACACTGCCGACCATACAAAGCTTCAAAGGGACTCATTTTCAGAGATTCCTGATAGCCATTGTTGTATGCAAACTCTACCAGGTGCAGGTAATCTTCCCACTTGGCGGGTTGCTGCATTACATACATTCCTAGCATGTCTTCTAGGATCTGATTTACACGCTCTGTCTGTCCATCCGTTTGAGGGTGATAAGCTGTACTAAAGTGTATCTGGGTCCCCAATCCAGAGAATAAATCTTTCCAAAAGGCAGATGTGAAATTAACGTCTCGATCTGAGATCACAGTTTTGGGTATGCCATGCAACCTAAAGATCTCCTTCATAAATATATCCGCAATCTGTACCGTCTTAAAGGTAGATTGCACAGGTATAAAGTGGGCGGACTTACTTAATCTGTCTACCACTACCATAATAGAATCATTCTGCTTCCTGGTTCGTGGTAATCCGGTAATGAAGTCTAATGAAATAACTTCCCACTTCCATTCAGGAATGGGTATTGGCTGCAATAACCCAGCAGGATGCTGATGTTCAGCTTTAACCTGCTGACACTCTAGACACTTGCTTAAGTATACCGCAATATCCCTATGCATTCCTGGCCAATAATAGACTTTCCTTATAGCTGTAAGCATCTTCTGATATCCAGGGTGACCAGCGTAGTTGCTGCGGTGAAATTCATTTAGGATCAGTTCCTTAAGATTAGTGCGGTTAGACACATAAATCTTTCCGCGAAAGGTCAAAGCTTGTTCTTCATTCTCTCCAAACTCTGTTACTTTGTCTTGCTGTCTGTCATTCTTCATTTGTTGCCATAGGAACTTATACTCTGGGTCACTTAGAGCTTCCTCCTTCAATTGATCTAACAGTTGGCTTTCCAACTGGTTAAAATATAGAGCAAACAGATTATGTAATTTTCGACTTAAGACATCTGCAACTCTATTTTCCTTCCCTTTAACGTGCTGAATGTCCATATCGAACTCGCTCAGAAATGCGTTCCATCTCACCTGTCTAGAGTTTAAATCTGTTTGTTTGAAATAGCTAGTCAGGCTGCTATGATCTATTTTCAGCACAAATCTTTTACCCAGTAAATAGTGTCGCCATACTCGAAGAGCGTGAACTACTGCAGTAAGCTCCAAATCATAAGCAGAGTACTTCTGCTCATGCTTCTTAAGCTTCCTTGACTCATAGGCTATCACTTTTCCCTCTTGAGTTAAAACTGCTCCAACCCCCTCCTTACTAGCATCCGTACATACTTCATAATCTTTCTCTGGGTCGGCCACCTTCAGGACTGGAGCTGTAGTTAAGAGTTGCTTTAATTTTTCGAAACTATCCTGGCATTCTTTAGTCCATCTGAAAAGTTTTCCCTTCTTCTGTAATGTTGTGATGGGATACGCAATTTTGGAGAACCCTTGTATGAATCTTCTGTGCACCATCTTGCTTTCTGAATGAAATTGTCTTATCTTTACAGTCTACTACTGTCCAATGCCTTTCCAGCCAATCCATACCCAATAATACATCGTATGATCCTAATGGAAAAATATTCAAATCCACCTCTATCTGCTGTTCTGACACTTCCAGCACACAGTTAGGAATTTTCGCGGTTATCTTACGTTTTTCCCCAGTGGCTAACTGTACCAGCCAAGAATTCCTAAATTTTTGCTCTTTCAATTTACATAATTCTACTAACTTAGGACTGATGTAACTCAGACTTGCCCCAGGATCAACCAGAATTGAAACAGGTTTAGTTAGTAATGTACCTTCTAGTTCAATCATTGTAGGTTGAAAATCCGCCTGCCGATCTTCTAGTACTGCGTTGATGCGATGTACACTGCGCGCCACGTCTCCTACTTTAGATGCCTCCTACAGATTTTCTACATTTTCACTTTTGTTTCGCCTAGGACAGTTCTTAAAATAGTGAGCCTCCCCGCAGCCCCAGCATTGCAAGGGAGGTTTAGGATTCTGTCCTAATTCAGGTTTACTTGACGCTTCTGTGGGCTTCTCCTCAGCTGGCCACTTTATTCTTTGGTGGTTCTTCCCAAACTGTTTGCTGATTGTATTTCGTGCTGCATTCCTGAAACTGCTGTTTTTACTGCCTTTAAAAGTAGAGTTACTTTTCTGACCTTTCTTTGGCTGCCATCCTTTTCCCACATCACTCTTAATTTTATTTTGCTGATAACACAGCCGTGCTTTTCGGATAGCCTCATCCATAGTCTGGGGGTTAACGAATTCTATTCGTTCTCTCATATGAGCAGGTAGACTGCTCAAAAATCTCTGTACCTTGGCCTTTTCTTCACGGAGATAAGGCACGTATCGCAGCAGCGAAGTGAATTTTGTCACAAAATCATCTATGGTCATCTGTCCCAGTTTGAGGTCATGAAATTCTTTTGCTTTGTCGTCATAGAACCTTTCTGTCAGATATTTATCCTTAAAATACTATTGGAACAGTTCCCAGGTTATGTCGCGTTCGTCGATAACGCGCACATTCTTCACTTCTTCCCACCACAGGGTGGCTTTGTCCCGCAATTGATATATGGCCAACCTGGCCTTTAAGTTGCTGCTGTACTCATAAACCTGGAAATATTTGTTTATGTTTATTAACCAAGCTTCAGCAGCTTCTTCCACCTCACCGTCAAATGTCGGTGGCTTAATCTTGCGAAATTCTCCTTGGAGTTCCACCCTTTGTCTTTTCAGGTCCTGCTGCCCAGACAAGTTGCCCGACTCTGCCTCTTGATAGTTCCTGTTTTTACTCCTCTGAGAAACACTCTTTTCAGTCTTGTCCTCAGCATTATTCTGATCTTCGGGCTCTGTTGATGGTTCATTCTCAGCACTGGGGTGCTTTGTGGCCTGGTTCTGTCTATCAGATAGACTCTTCAGGATATTTTCTTGATCTTGTATTAACTTCTCATTGTCCCTTCGAACTCTTATCATCTCTTCCTGAAGTTGCTGTACCGTATTTAACAAGAAGGTAGTCTGCTGCTGCTGCTCTTCAAGCAGTCGACTGGTCTTTTGGTGTTGCTCTACGGTTAATTGTACCCACATTTCTGGGTTCAAAACCGTGGGAATTTGAGTCCCTTCCGGTTGCGGTTGAGTGGCCATTGTAATCTCTCCCTTTAGTGCACTAATCAAAAACATACTGTTAGTAGACCCTTAAGATCCCAGTGTAGTAGCTGGGCTGTGATACCACTTGTCACACTTACCTCCAAAAATTCATGATCAGTAAATAAGTCAAAAAAAAAAATTTATTCACATATTATAATGTCTGAGAAATATATAATAACATCCTTTGAATTGATAAGGTAATGCATCAAAACAGGGGTCAAACAACTGTTTAATCCTTATTTATCCTAACGAAAGGAAAACGAACACTTAATTATAATACATTACAACCCATGGTCTTAAATGTCCTCGAGCTAAGTGATAGGTCTGGCCTCGTTCTGTGTTTTTAATTTGCTGCATCATTTATAAGTCTACGGTCTTGTTTTAAATGCGTCTTTGGCTAACTTTGCGACTCGAGTACGCCACGGTTGTGCATCTGGATCCACTTGTCCCACTGGTGGTCTAGCTGGAGTGATCCTTGCCACTTGGCTCTTGGCTTACTTGACAACTCACGAACCTTGATATCGCTCTGCAGCTTATGGTACAGAAATCTTAAATGATTCGCCAGGTCTCATTAAGTTCCCAGCGAATCTCGGTAAATGCGAGGTACTCCCGCGGTTTACCCAATGCTTCACTTGGCGATTGCACATCACCGCCTATTCACTTTCCTGGTTCGCCATCTGCTTCAGGTTTTTGTTTCCTCCGTTGGGCAACACGACAGGAGGTATCTTGCTGAAGGTTTTCTGGTTAAGGTGACTTAATCATTTCCCGGGATCTCCAACTTCCGTTTCGGACCAGGTGCTTCTTTACCGAATCGGTTCCAGCAAGAAAAATTCAATCTGCTCTATATCTTGTCTAGATTTTCTATTAGCAGCAGGTTAATGGGTTTTTCATTGTGTGCTTGACAGGGAAACTGGAGTCCCGCCATTCCTTTACTTATGGCTTGCCGTATAAAACTTCAGCGAACTTCGAATTCTCAGCTACAGGTAACAGAAAGGTTAATATGGCTAGAATTCGTTTCTTTTTCAACTTAATCATGTAACAGTGTTAGATCAGGAGTTTTACTCTTCTCCTTAATGAAGTTGTTAATTCTTTTTCAATATCAGAGGTGTTTACGCTGGAGAGGCGGCGAACTCCAACACGAAAGGTATAATTTGTTAAACCCTCCAGCTTACTACCTTTCTGCGGTAATTTGAGGGTTACCTTTCATCTTTTCAAGTTCTATTCCCTGCCGAAAATCCTAACTTCGTTCCAGATTTCTTTTTGGTGCCTACAGGTTCGCACTCTTCTCTTCCCGAACTCCTCGAGCACGTTCCTGTAGCATTTTCTAAAGGTATTTTCCTCCCGGCTTGCAGGTATTTCCGGCAGCAATTTGGTTCAATGTTACTTCGGCGTGATAACGCCTGGTTACACACCGCAGGCTAGGGTTATGTTCATAGGGAGTTCTTAGCAAAAGCATAGGCATAAGTTATTCAGGACCGACCTTTTCTTCGTAGTTAAATTATTATTCTTATGTAATTTAATGCCTACCGATGTCGAGCTGTGGTTTTGCTATTTTTACACGGGGTTCCTATAACCTAACCATTTTTAATATGTAACATTTTCTACATTCGGTTAATGTATATATATATACAAGTTACGCCATTCATTTACTGTAGATTTTCACCGCCTATGAATTTTCCGGTGGTTCTTTCCTTCCGAGGTTCGGACTCTCGGAATTTGGTTTATCTTAATGTGATTATTTTAGCAGAAAATAACAGCATGCGTTTCGAGCCCCATTACGATCTAAATGTATGTAGGCTTGTTTCTTTGATTCTATAGACTTATTAATAAATCTCTACGGGAACTTCTATGAATTTTACGCATGCATTCATCTTAGCAAGTTCTCGCTTTCATTTGCGCATGTAAATTCTATTGGTTTACTATTTCAAGTTCAAAACTAATTTACAGTTCTTGAATACTTGGTTTTCATGGTCGTCTCGACTTATCAGTCGTTGGAGTCAGATCTTTATTTATTTTTAAAGCCCTTTTTTTTAAATGTCCGGATTTACAGTATAGGGTTTTGTTTTTTTTTTTTTTTTCTTTAATGAACGTAAATATTCATGTTCTTCAGCAATCTTACTTTATGTGTCTCTGCATATTAACGAGTGTCAAACCCATCCGATATATGGCATACATATCCCGTAAGTCACGGAATTTCGGTATAACTATTCCATTATTTTAACACTCGGACAAGATGCCGTTTCTTTTCTCAAAAGGAAACTTCTCGGCAACCCACCCTGAAAGTGTTCTTCATACGTTCAAAAGTTTCAAATGCTCCTCCAGATTTTGACTCTTATTCAGAAATTTCAGTTCTGGTTTAACTAGGAACTTTCGCTACAATAATAATAACTTACAAACCCCGATTTTTCCATCTTTTGTCTTGTTATCAACGAATGTCCTATTTTCTGCAAGCTGCCCCATTTATATTATTCTAGCTTCTACAGGTTACCCCCAGCACTAGCACTCCAATAATAAGACAGTCTTAATCAATACAATTTATAATTAAACAAACTAGACCATAAAGCAGAACTAAAAGTTAAACGGTAAGGAACAGACGAACAACCTATAACTTTCAAAACTTAGAGTTTCCAGTTTACTTATCTGTCCAAAAATCAGAGTTCTCAAACTGTTGTCCACCCGACCTTCAAGGGAGGCTATGACGTCCTCCTTTGCCCCCTAGCCTCAGAATACGGTTTGGTGCCACGGGATTACAGTGGAGTAGACTGCTGTGACCTCTGGAAATTCTTTCCAGTCACCAACAGCTAAATTAGCTCATCCAAGGTTCCAAAGTTATCTTCCACTGGTCCACATACCAGCTCAAGAAAATACTTTCCTTCTGAGCCAATTTTTCCAGAACCCCCCCTCCTCCTCTGGATTCCCACTTTATCCAGCCAGGAGGGGGTAACTGTTTTCCAACTGTCCCAACCACCATTCATTCTGAGAAACTATCACAACAGTTTTGAAAATTCTCTTTCTTATATATTTTTTATCAATGTTTGGTTTTTCCCTTAATAATGCTAAAAGACCAAATAAAAATAATAATCTTTAACTCAACCCATAATCCTCAAGTCTTTTCTGGTCAAAATTAAATAAACAACTTGTTAAAACTAACTAATACTTGTTAACTCTTAAATAAGGCTGTCACATATATGTACTATAGAATATAATTGAAATTTGAGTTTATATATATTTTCTAAAAAATATAGTATAAGATTAAATATAAGAATAAAGTTATACTAACATAAATTTTCCAGAGCAATGACAATCCTTGGAGGCACAAGGTACATAACAAAGGAGTTCAATTTTTTGGGGTTTTCTTAGTAGGGCATGAAATAAATTCTAAAAATGGGAATTATGAGGGTGCATAGCAAAGGAGCTCAATTTCTTTGGGGTTTTGTTAGAATGACATGAAATAAATTCTAAAAATAGGAATTACCAAAGATATCTACAAGCTAAATATATGACTTTTATCAATAAATTGTTGTGAAGATGACAAAAATCGAATTACAAATAAAATTGTTGTATTAATGAATGTTGTGAAAATACTTGTGAACAACTCTTTGATTGAGACAACTACTTTCAATGAAATTAAAGCAAAATATTTTACTTATTAGAAGTATGTGTCTATTAAATAATAAAGATATGTTACAATTGCATTTTAATTTTTTTTTTTTTTAACTAAAACGGTTATAGATTTTTTTTTTTTTTATCTGAAAGATTGTGGGGTCTTCTCCAATCTAGCCCCGTGTACAATGCAGATTTCTAGATTCTGCCTATTTCCTCTATTACAGATTTCAGGGCATTTGTATGTAGCTGTCATTGTTAACAAAAATTAGCCCTTTCATGAGTTCACTGCATTTATTTTCCATTTGGTCCGCTTCACTGTTTAATTTTCTGAGGATGTGATAGAATTTGCAGCTGTCAAAATCTTGGAGCACTCTTTTCAATCTATCCGCAATATTGTTGAGGCTGGGGTTGTTGAATCGAGCTCCCTTGTTTAAATTTTTTATTATAAGCTCTGAATCTCCAAAGACTTGAAGTTTTTGAACACCTTTGACCCTAGCTAACTGGCAGGCTTTGAGTAGCCCAAGTAGCTCAGCTTGGTTGTTTGTCTTCTTACCTAACCCCCAGTAGAAGAAGTCTTTGGAAATTCCATCTGTTGTATATATGACTCCCCCCGCTCCAGCTGCCCCAGGGTTCCCTTTTGACGCCCCATCGAAGAAGATAGTGTGAATGTTTTGAGATCTCCACCAACTTTGAAAGATTTCCTCTTCCTCTCTTAAGCGCCATCCCGGCTTTCCATTTTGAGGAATGGGAGGATTTCTGCCCGGGTAAGGCACAAGGTCCCCTAACCATATCTTTTCTTCTTGCAGCAGAGTAGTATCTTCTTTTATGTACTGCTGTTTGGCCACTTCCATCAGGAAGGCTTTGGCTTTTGCAGCAATTTTCATCGGGGAATGCCTCTCCTCATTGAAGATCATATGATTACGAGTCAGCCATATCTGCCAACAGACATATTTAGGTAATGCCATCCAGATTCTTCTCCAAAAATATTTTTGAGAGATATGGTGGGGGTAGAGCTGCCTCCAGGAAGCAAAGAGTTCAGCTGCTGTGTTAAAGATTGGGACAGTGATCTGCAAGTCCATTAGGATGAGCCTCCATACCTCCTTTGCCACGCTGCAACCTATGAACAGATGCTGGACTGTCTCAGAGCTGTTGTTACACATCGCACACCTGTGAGGCCCCGCAATGTTTCTTTTCTCCAAATTATCTCCTGTGAGAATTTTATTATGGATCACAGTCCAAATAAAAAAGTTCACTTTAGGAGTGGCAAAAGAGTCCCAAACTGTTTTCCAAATGTCTGCATTGTAGTTGCTGTTTCGATTTCCCTGCGATATTTTATATCCGAGTGCTGTGGTGTATATACCTATTGGGCCCCAGCCCCAACAGTCTCTTGCGGCCTTGTGAACCGGCGCTGCATCCTCAAGAAGGTCTTCGAGCTGTGCTTGCTGGTGGCTCAAACGTGCTGGGACTCCATGAAAGTCCCAGCCCTCCCATTCCCCACGTTGATTCCACTCTGCTAATTCGAAAAGGCGATTAACACCTGCGCGCTCCATCCATTCTTTAATCTCTGCTATATTCCTGTTTTCTTCAAGTGGGGCGTTTCCCATTATACGATCTTTCCACAGGTGTATGCGTTTTCCGCTGCCTGGTATTTTGTAAACCTGTTTTAAAAATTGAGTGCTGCTCTTGCAGCAAAGGCTCCAGACTTGCGTGCTTTTAATTGTAATTCTGTTTGATATGTTGCTGAGCTCGTTGTTTACCCCGTACTTTAACCTCAGCGTTCTGCTTACAGGATGAGAGGGATCATGAAGAAGATTCCACAAGATTTTCCCTCCTAAGGCATAGTTTACCAGCAGGGGATCCCGTATTTGCAGCCCCCCTTCATCCTTTGGCCTTTTGACGACGTCCCAGCTCACCAGGTGCATTTTATTTTCGTTGCCTTTGCCTCCTTGCCACAGAAATTGTCTGAGAAGTTTGGATATCTGCTCCATTACGTTTCGGGGCGCCAAAAGGAACGAAGCCTGGAATATGGGAAGCGCTGACAACACTGATTTGATCAGTATTACTTTGCCTCCTTTGGTCAGCCAGTAACCCCCCCATACAGCAATCTTGCTTTTGATTTTCGACACTATATCACTCCATAAATCTCTTTTGTTGATTCCTGAGTTAATGGGCAGGCCAAGATACTTGAATCTATCCCAGGTTGCTTGTCCTTTAAACCCAAGAAGTGTAGTTATGGCTTCTAGTTCTTGTTGTGCAATGTTCCAGCTATACACTTCACTCTTGTTTTCGTTCACAACAGCTCCAGAAACTCTACAATAACTTCTGATGACTGTGTCAAATGCCCGAGCGATTCTTGTGGAAGCTCCTCCTAAGAGGAGAGAGTCATCAGCAAACAGTGCATGATTCGAAGAGTCTGCATTTGTTGATGATTTGAGGCCAGGAATGCTACCAGCAGCTTTCTCAGCATTTAGCTTTCGGCTTAAAGAGTCCGCCATTAGAATGTACAGATAGGGCGAGAGAGGGCATCCCTGCCTAATGCCTCTCTTGGCTTGGAAGAAGGTTGTTGGGCGGCCGTTGACTAGTGGAGCAATCCATGGGGAGTCAATGCAGGCTTTGATAAGTTGAACAAAATCGGGCGAGAAGCCAAAGGACAACAGTATTTTACTGAGGTAAGATCTATTCACTCTATCAAACGCATTTGCCATGTCTAATTTAATCACCATTCCTTTCTCTTTCCTCTGTCTGCTGGAATGTATTGTTTCCTGAACCTGGATTACATTATCCAGGATTTGCCTACCTTCCACAAATCCACTTTGAGAGCATGAGATCACCCTTTTTAACAGAGGTTTAATTCTGTTTGCTAACAACTTAACCAGTATTTTGTATGATGCATTACACAACGAAATAGGCCTGTATCTAGAGAAATTTTCAGGATTAGAGTCTTTGGGTATTAGTGCTAAGTAAGTTGAGTTGGTTCCTCCACCAATCTTTGCTTTTGCCATACATCCTCTTATCATTTTCTGCAGGTCCACCTTTATTATATGCCAGCAAGCTTGAAAGAAGTGGATTGTGAATCCATCAGGTCCCGGTGCCTTGTCCGGCTCCATGGCCCATATTACATTTATGATTTACTCCTCCATTGTTGGTCTGCAGAGATTTGCATTTTCTTCTGGGCTGATGAGATTAGGAATATTTGAAAGAAAATCCCCAGATTCCTCCTCATTGCTCTGATCTTCTGCATTGTAAAGACTTTTGAAGTAATCTTCAGCTGCAGCTTTGACTTGTTTGTACCCTTTGCAAATTTGTCCATCTGCTGTTTTGATTTCTGATATATGATTTCTTGACAATCTTGCTCTGTATTGCCTGTGGAAGAAAGGTGTATTCCGATCCCCAGCCTTCAACCACAGACTTCTAGACTTGATTCTCCAATATTCCTCTTCCCTTCGAAAGGATTGATATGCTGTTCGTTGAGCTAGAGTTTCTGTTTCCAGCAAATCTGTAGTAATATCTTTGGCTTCCATATCATTTTGCAGGTCTTGCAATGTGTGAACTGCCTCTTTTCTTTGTTCAGGAGGAGTATATGTTGGTTTTTTGATCCATTCTTTCAATGCATATTTTGTCTCTTTCAGCTTCTGCTCCCAAACATAGCTTGTGGATCTGGAGATAGGTTTGGACCAAGCTTTTTTCACAGTATCTAAGAAGCCATCTCTCTCTATCCAGAGAGGGCTGAATCGGAAAGGTATCGGTCCAAGATCTTCTTCTTCTTCAATTAGGAGCTGTATTGGCTTATGGTCAGAGGTAAGTTTTGGCAAAATTTTTGTGATGATGATTTTATTGTTCATCATAATGGAACTTTGCACCAGGAAGCGATCTAATCTTGCTGAGATGTGTTCCAATCCTGTTCGGTTATTGGACCAGGTATATATGCCACGAGCTGGGTTAAAGTCCATCAGATCCCATGTCTGAGAGAGCTCCTCCACTATTGGCAGCAAGGGGTCTCTGCTACTAATTCCCCCCCTCTTCTCTTTTGCTTTCAATACAATGTTTAGATCACCTGCTATAATAATATTGCAGGGAGAAGTTGCTTCTAGAAAATAAGAGAGGCTGCTCCAGCACTTTCTTTTTTCAATGTAAGAGACTGGTACATAAAGATTAAAAAGGGTGATAGATAACTTACTTGCTTTGTGTTTCAATTCTGTGTAGATCCAGTGCTGAGTTTCATGGGAGTTGATCAGCTGTATTTGGTCTTCATTCCAAAGAGTAGCCAAGCCCCCGGAGGTGCCCCTTGCACTAACTGCTTTTCCTGCTTTTTTATGCCACTTTGATCTGCTGATCTCTAGAAGGGCCTGCCCTTCTATTTTTGTCTCTTGGAGCATGAGTATTTCTGAGGGTTCTGCTTTCAACAGGTCTTTTACAGCCTCAATTTTGGAGGGATTCCCCAGTCCTCTACAGTTCCAAGAGACTAGCTTCATTATTTATTGATTGGTTGGTTGTGGCCTCCCTTGGAGGGCCTTGGTCTGGTGTTTCGCCCAATAGACATTTCTATTGTAGGCTGGCTTCCTTGTGTTTTGAGCCTTTCTGCCTCCTCCTCCCTCTTTTCCTTTCTGGATTTCCTTCCTGCTTTTTTTGCTTGGCGCTCGAAGATTTCATCCTCCGATGTGTCCGAGCTCTCCATTGGTTTTTTCCTGGCTATGTCGGCATATGATAGGTTTGTTGGGCTATCTTGGTTTGGTTCTCTCTGGATGGCTTCCTCTCCCTCTTTGTTTGGAGGTGTAGTTTCTTCTTGCTCCTCATTCTCCTGCGTTAAGTTAACTTGGTGGATCTGCTGTTCACTTTCTATACCATTTGGATTTGCGTCCTCTTCTTGATTTATTTTGGGTCTGCTGGTTTCTCCATTCTTATTGCCTTTTCCTGAACCTTTTTTTGTGTTTATGTTTTTCTGCACTAAGATCCATTGGTCCCCATTTTGTTTGTCACCTTGTTCCTCCGCCTTCTTCTTGCAGTGTTTTGCAAAGTGACCGTGGCCATGGCAGTGTCTGCATTTAAAAGGCAGCTGCTCATAGTCCAACTCTTGTACATATGTCCACCCGGCTACAGTAAGTTTGATTGCTTCTGGTAACCCTTCTTCCAGATCCACTTCAACACAGATGCGTGCACATGAGTACTGATCCTTCCTAGCAGCTTGATCTATGTATTTTCCCAACGCATTTCCTATGATCTGCAGGGTTTTGTGATTCCAGCAATGGAGAGGCAGGTGGGGGAGCCGAACCCAAACCGGGACAGCCGAAGGAACGTCCTGAGTTGGGTCAAAGTCCGGGGACCATTTGTTTAGGTATAAGCCCTGAGGGCCCATGAAATAAGGCCCGTTTCTGAAAATTAATCCTTTATCATCTGGGTTTTCGAAGACAAAAACAAAGTAGCCCTTACCCACGAAATAGCTTTTGACTCCCTCTTTAATGAGGGGTTTCCAGTTTCTTTGAGTCCATTCCTCAACCGATTTTGGCGAAGGCCAGAGGCCCGTGAACTGGCCTATGAGACATCTTTCAGCTAGATTCAGGGCAGCTCTGCATGTATCTTCTTCGGGGAGAGCTACTGTTGGGATTGAATCCATCTTCTTCACAAACTTCTTCATAGTCTCAGAGGGAGGTCTCTTTGTTCCAGATGCAACTAAGGATTTGAATGCCTGCACCTCCGGAGGCAGAGGAGGGGAGACAGACTCCCCCATGGCCTCCATGGAGAACAATCACCCGGACCAAACCTTGCTGGGGGTGCTGAGACAGTCACGAGGCCATCCACGAACACTGCTTACTGAGGCAATAAAGCCAACGGACAGATCAGCTGCAGGCAAGAGCGATCCTCCAGAAAACGAAACCTGCAAAAGAGGGCCAAGAAGCGGAAAGAAAGCACCAGGGCCGGGCCTGAGCGCCTCTCCGGCAGCCCAGCAATCCGAGCCGAGCAACCAGATCTTCAAAGCTCGATCAGACAAAGTTGCAGAGCGCGGGTTTCTCAATGTTTTACAATTGCATTTTAATTTGAAGTATAAGTTTTTAGATTAATTTGATAGTATTTTTTTTTTTAATATGAAATAATTATTTATGATTATTACTTATTTATGTAAATATATTTTGAGATAAGATTTAATTATATATATATATACTTTTCTTAAAAATCTAGAAGAATTAAAAAGAGATTAAATTACAATTTATTAGATATTTAAACATCAATTTTAAAATAACACAGACATGTGTATACACCTTAATCAATGTCTTGTGTCTTTTTATTCTTGTATGTAACACATCTCATCTATGTATTTTGATTTCTTTAAATGCAATTTGAAATAAGTAATTAAACTTTCATAATCATTCTAAACTATGAAAATAACAGTTATTAACAATCAAACTGATGCAGGAGTATCAACCTCCCCCCCAAGTCAAAATCGAATTTTGGAACCTTCCAAAGGAGAAAGCATGGCATGAGGACGAGATTTCCTCCAATCTGATTGAATTTGTTTGTAATTTGTTATCTTATGCAGATTTTAAGGGATGTGAGGGATCTTAAAATAGATCGGATCTCAAAAGATCTGATCCTTAAATTGTATTGAGGTAATATATATTGTAAGTGTGAGTGCTTAGAAGGAGGAGTCCCGATGCAATGTAGTACCATGGCGAGTGTGTTTTCAGGCCCACAGAGGTCGTAATATAGTAATTGAATTCGATTCCAATGAAGATTGGGTAACTCTGTATTTATTATGAATTGTTTTAACCATGGTTTATAAATCATGTGTGATTGCGTGAATTGTGTGTGTAAACCCCATTGTATATATATGCATTGAGAATAAGAGAGTGATCTAAGACAGAGTTCGACGACTCATATTAATTTTGGAAGAGGAGCTAGCTTGTGGGATTATTGAGGGAGATGGACCCATAATTATAATCCATCTTTGAATGGTTGTTTATAATCCAATTTTTGTATCAAATGGTTCATATTCCCTCCGGGGAATTTAACCATGTGAGTGGGCCCAATTGCTCGAAGATCGAGAATAAAGAACCAAGGTGAATTCAAGAAGAACGTTATTGCTGCAGAGAAGATGATCTAGTCCATTTCATGGGCCCATAACCCAAAGGTCTGCGGATTGTGAAAAGTTGCAGCCTTGCTGCATCAAGTGGTATCAGAGCAGAAGAAGATTCTGTGTGAAATGGAAGGAGGTACACATATGTTGAAAATCAGTAAGTGTGTGGTCTTTATATTTTGTGCAGGTAACAACAGAGGAAGGTGAGAATATTTGCAGCAACCTAGAGCAAGGAGTGCTCATACGGTTCTAGAGGAGAGAACTAGAGAGATTCCAAAAGACTAAGCTCATAGGAGAGAATCTTAGTGAGGTATCGTGTAGTAAGGAGGCTTGCTACTGCAGAGGTTTTGTTGCAACTCACGAGTGCTGTTATGAAAAGATGAAGAAGGCATATGACCAGGAGGTCGTAAATTTTTTATACCTCAGGAGTCTGATGCAGGAGCATCAACCCCCCCCCCCCCCCTCCAAAGTCAAAATCGAATTTTGGAACCTTCCAAAGGAGAAAGTATGGCATGAGGATGAGATTTCCTCCAATCTGATTGATTTTGTTTGTAATTTTTTATCTTACGCATATTTTGAGGGATGTGAGAGATCTTAAAATAGATCGGATCTCAAAAGATCTAATCATTAAATTGTATTGAGGTAATATATATTGTAAGTGTGAGTTATTAGAAGGAGGAGGCCTGATGCAATGTAATACCAGGGCGAGTGTGTGTTCAAGCCCACAAAGGTCGTAGTACTGTAATCAAATTCGATTCCAATGAAGATTGGGTAACTCTATATTTATTATGACTTGTTTTAACCATGGTTTATAAATCATGTGTGATTGCATGAAATATGTGTGTAAACCCCATTTTTTATATGCATTGAGAATAAGAGAGCGATTTAAGATGGGGTTCGACAACTCATATGAATTTTGGAAGAGGAGCTAGCTTGTGGGATTATTGAGGGAGATGGACCCATAATTATAATCCAACTTTGAATGGTTGTTTATAATCCAATTTTTGTATCAAATGGTTCATATTCCCTTCGGGGAATTTAACCATGTGAGTGGACCTGATTGCTTAAAGATCGAGAATAAAGAACCAAGGTGAATTCAAGAATAACGTTATTGCTGCATAGAAGATGATCTAGTCCATTTCATGGGCCCATAACCCACAAGTCTGTGGATTGTGAAAAGTTGTAGCCTTGCTACATCACAAACATGGAAACAATCAACAATTTTAAGGATTTAAAACCTTGTCGACCTAACCCTTGATGCAAATTAGGGAAGGAAAATTGTTCTTGCTTTACCAAAAGGATTATAATCTTAGATTTTGTGAATCCAAAATTACATCTTCATGGAAAGTCAGTAATAAATATCAATATCGGAAACACTTATGTGCTAGTTCCTTTTTTCCCTTTTTGGTAGTGTTTGTTCCTTAAGTGTTGCAGGTATCCATCCCTCTATCTTGTTTATTCAAAATAAAATCCAATTGAAAAATATATTGCATCAACATGTGTAGGGTGTTCCTAAGTTTTTCTTCAAAGAGGAACTTGTGAAAGGAAATCTATATTTGAGATATTCATTCTAAAATTTATGCAGAGAATGGGTCTATTGAGCTTAGGCCAACCAAAACTAAAGATGAACAATGTGTATTTTTTTTTTTGTAAATCCCTGCAAATGATTTCTATTAAATGAAAACATATTACATTGATATCTATTGCAAACAAGTCTTGGCTTACCAAAACACAACTAGTTCAGAAGTGGAGACAAAATATCACTAGTAGTCCTGTGTTTCATTATCATAGGCATAGCTGTGCTATTCAGGTAATGGAATATTGTATAAGATAAAGTTTCACTATCCCTAATTGCTAGCCAAAAAACGTGTTAAAACTTCTTATCAATGTTTAAAAATATTGAGTTCACCTTATATACCATAAATCATTACATGACAGATGAATAAAATCCAAGAAATATATAAGGAAACTATGTGATCTGAATGGAGGATGCTAGTAATGCTCAACTAATTCCCCTTTTAGATTTTAAACATGCTTTCTTCTTATATGCTTAAGGGTTCAACTTATCTTGCAATTCATTGAGTCTCATGAGTGTTTTTCATGTCAATTTAGTGAGCAATTTAACATAAAAACAAGAGATGAACAACAACAAATAAAGTACAGAACATCACCATACATAACATTGACACACTTATTTGATGAATGAGTTCACCCCTCCTGGGCTACATCTCCTTGGTCCAGCTTCCATGGCTTGGGCCTCTATATTATGCTTAAATTGTCAAATTGACCAATTTACAATGCTCTTTGCTCCTGTAACCTGCTCCAATGAACTCAAAATGGCTAAGAATGGCTATCTAGCCTCTTCTTGCTCTTCAATTGGTATCTAGGTGAAGCAGATATGACCTAACCCTCTGGTGGCGCTTGAATCCTTAAACTTAAAGCTAGAAAAATCCCATCAAAAAGGGCTCCAATGCCTCTAAAACCTGCACCAATGAGTCCAAAAGACCCAAAAATGGTAATCTAGCCTCTTTCTGAGACTTATTTGGTCGAAAACTTCCTTAGTTATTTCTGCCAGTTTCACCTAGAAACCCTCCGCTAAATTTGGCAAACTGGAGCTAACTATAGTTAAACTGGCACTTCATTTGTTTTAGCTGGACTCTGCCAATCAGTGGTAAGTGGAGATTAACTCTAATTAATTCACTTAACGCGCTAATTATGCGCTTAAGTTAATCCACCTCAACTTTCAAATTAGCGCTATTAATGAACAAGGCAAATGGTTAAATAAACGTGGTTTATGGTCTTAATCTCCGAATTAACGTAGAGCTCTGTCGGCGGTCATGGTGTATGGTCCTATGGATTGGGGTTGGCCCCAATTTACCCCCGCCATTACACAATGGCTAATTGAAATACACATGGAATTCGATATAGGTTAAGAACTATGTTGTAGCGGAGGTGGTAAGCATTGCACGTGTTGTGGGGAGGTCGCGGGGTCGAACCCTGACCTCCGCCAGGTCCTTAAACAAAAATTTTCTCCACTTTTGGGGAAGCACGTGGTGGGCTCTAGGCTTGCCACATGTCATCACTCGATTGGCTTAAAATTCAACCAATAAAAGCTCATCACATCACCCACCATCCGGTCCAACCAAATGCTCCCAAGTGGCAGCATACCATTCAACGGAGAAGAAATTGACCAATACTTGACCAGCCTAGTTAGCTGCCACGTCAGCAGTACAGAATGCTAATCGGGCTCCCTGTCTGACCCTTTTGTTGAAAATTTTCCTTTTTGTGCTAGCGAACAGATCTTGTTTTCGTGAGCATACGACGACCACTTTTCATGAAACAAAGTGCGTTGAAATCAGGACGACGAGCACTACGCGATCATTTAGGTTCCAGCCAATCTGAGAAATTTCAATTTTGAGCTAAAATTTGAGCTCCTGATCACTATGAAATTAAAACAGCTTGAGAAAACACCAAAAAAACCATGTCATGAATAATATATATTTCATAAAAACCTTCTAGAGAAAAATATTGTTCATTATTATTTGTTTCAGAATTTACTTTATAAATCAATATGAAAAAGGGTATATATATAAATTGAATATTTTTATTTAATTTTTGGGAGTCATTTAGAATAAAATTAACAATAAAATAAAATTTGCGAGGTGAAATTATGTATATTATTTAAATCTTTATTATTGATTAAGAACTTCTACCTTACTTACGATATCAAAATATTACAGGTACAAAATTATTTGCTTCTTCTTGGTTGCAATGCAAGCGAATATGCTTTTCATTTATAATTTCCATATTTTTTTTATTGCTAACTTGAAATGAAAGAGTGGAGATTGTATCTTGAAAGTATTGTTTTTTTAGGTGATAATTGGTTTGGTCTCATAATAATAAAATCTCAATTTCTGGGCTAGATACTACCAATTTTTTTTTTCTCAATAGTGCCACATTGCTACATTGAATACATGGAGAAATAAGGGAGGCTACTTCAAAATTTTTAGGCTTGATATTTTCTATTGTTGTGGAAACATCTAATTTGTGGGAACACTACAAGGAAAAGACCCTCTAGCGGATGTTTTTGAGGAACGCCTTATAAAAATACCCTAGACATCCATTTCTAGCGGAGGTTACTAGAGGAGGTTGGAAAGCGGAGGTTTTTGTGGATGTTTTTCGTCTGGTGCGCTTATAATAGTAAACCACACTAGTGCGCTCAATAAGAGAAAGCACTGGTGCACACAAAACATTAGCACACCGGACACCGTGCGCTCCGTACACACCTGCCCGGTGCATCGTATTAGTGTAGCGCACCAGTGCTTTACAACTCTTCCGCACCAGTGCACCATAAAAAAGCGCACCAAAACCGAAACCGTCTGGTGCGGTATTAAGAAACCGCACTGGTGCGCCCATAAAAACCCCGCGCATCGGAACAGGGTTAAATAAAAAAACAAATTATGGCCAAAAAATCGTATTATTCACTTTTCTTAGTGCTCCAGAGCTCTCAAGCACCGGTGTAATTTATCCTTGTTTGAGCTGCCCTAACATCGGTGCTCCCATTGCACCCATTGCACGCATTGCTGTTGTGCATTGCCCACCAATATCCAGCTTGAATTTGGCAAAACAGTGGGCAAATTTTCTTTTGCAAATTCTACAACCAATATGCCTCCTTAACGGCCAAATGTACATGTATTTTTCATTTTTCCATAATTAAGCCTTTTAGTAGATTAGAATTTCAAATAACCTTAAAATTAACCATTTAAAAGAAAAGAAAAAAAATTGTCGTGCACCGGTTCGCGGTGCTGCCTGTAAATTTACAGGCCACACCGCAACCAGTGCTAATGGTATCCACACTGGTTACGGGGCGGTACCGATAGGCACACCATGTTATTTTAATTTTTTTTTAAAAGTGTGGTGCGGTCGTTTACCCAACCGCACCATTGACAATGTGGAATAACGACAACACGATGCGTTGACAGAAATATACGCCCCGAGTTGGATAATTTTGTCAGCGCACCGCATTCCGCATTTTGACGGGGTCAACAATGCGGCCTGGTAAACCGATGCTAACGGTATACACACCGGTTCCGGGACAGTACCGAAGGCACACTGTGTTATTTTAATTTTTTTTTAAAAGTGCGGTGCGGTCGGTTACCCGGTCGCACCATTGACCTAGTGGAATAGAGGCAATGCAGTGCGTTGACTAAAATATCCACCCCGGGACAAGTATTTTTGTCAGCGCACCGATTTCTGTATTTCGACAGGGTCAATGGTGCGGCCTGGTAAAAGACCGCACCGTTGACTATGTAATGATGACAGGAGGTAGGCCCGTTGACTTAACTATACGCCCCGGGGCATAGAGTTTATTCAGTGCACTGCACTCCTGACACCGTACATAGTCAACGGTGCGCTACGAATTTTCTGGAGCACCGCCGCTGCTGCGTTGCATATTATCAGGTGCACCGTCACTGGTGCGCTCCATAAAAAACGCACCAGTACCGGTGCATGACTATTTTTCTTGTTGCACCGACTGTTTTTTTTTTTTCCAAAAAAAATTATATATGTATATTTATAAATACATGTCTCATTTAATAAAAAAATTGTATTTAATATGTCAATCATTCAGAGACGTGAAAGGAGAGAAGAGGGGGAACAACAACAACAACAGGCAGAGCAGTATAACATGGTTCACCTATGGGAGGCACGAGAGAGGAGAGAGATGCATACCCTCGCCCTATTACAGCAGCTCACCAGGAGCTCCTAAGGCAGGTAGGCCTCCTCAAGTTCTATGAGGAGGCTACTTCCCTAAAGGGCCATGGATTGCTTTTGAGACATCTTATCCGAAGGTGGAATGCCTACCTACAGGCTTTCTGGGTTTGTCCCACTGAGGAGGATATATATTTCATTACAGGGGTATCAAGGAGAGGGGTGGATTTTCTCTCATTCCCAGAGGTTCTAGCTAGCTATGTAGTAGGGAGTCAGTTAATGTACTCCCAAAGATACATTGGAGCATCAATATTGTCTCCTTCATATTTTCAGGTCGCTGGAGGTCAGTTACATATTGGTGCATTTGGTAGTGAGGAGGTGCAGTGCCTCTCACTTCTCATTTCGACCATTTCACACAACACCAGTGACAGGAAACACATTAGTTGCTCGCTTCTATATTATGTTTATTCTTTAGTACAGGAGCCACGACTTGTCAAGTGTTCTGCCATTTTTTTGCAGCAGTTCTGTATAGCCTTAGATAGATTGCATTCTCATGCACAAGGGAGGGTCAACTTCCCTTTTGCTTCAGAGCTTTTTTGTTTATTTTTTGAGAGGATTCCAGAGACGAGGCCTGCTTTTGTTCGGCAACCTCATAGGTCGATGTTCGAGGCACGAATGCACATGTGGAGGCAGATGATGCCCAAGAGGGGTGAGACTGTGTTTCCAGCGAGGATATCGAATGATGCACTAGAGTTGCTAGCCAGTGTTGACGAGCATCCATTCCTTATGGTCCTCTGTCCTTATGTGGGTTTGGATTGGCGAGGGTGTGCCAACATACTCTTCATAGTTGATGAGATGCCGGATGATAGAGGTAATATTACTGTTTTATTTAAATTTATTCTAACATGTTCTTTAATTGGTTTTTATTAAATTGTGTAATGAAATTGTCTAATTATTGTTGTGTACTTGTATATATTTTGTAGACATTGGGTCTTTTGATGGCGAGGACATGCTGTCACCACCACATGATCCAGGTGTGGAGTACCCCAGATGATGATCAGGGCCGCCAGCTTGATAGTAGATACATGATGGAGTTGGGCAACCAAATCACTGCATTGATTATTGAGGCAGGCATTAGGCTCGCTCATATGAGAGACATACTAGCCAATGGTAGGTTGTTACAGACGTGGAGAGGCATGATGCGTGACATGTACAGACTGATGTGGCATGTCGTAGGAGCTATGACCTTGGTTATGCGGCTGAGGAGGACCGTTGGACATTATATGCATGCTCAATATGTAGGACATGATCGACAGTCTGCGAGCAGCGACTCATCATCTCATGATCGTTTACCTCGCGTCGCGCCAAATGAGAAGCCTCCACTAGCATCTAGCAACAGTGATCTTGGAGATTAGGCTGAACCATTGGCCACGTCCAGTCAGTAGCCTGCAACATCTAGCAGTACTCATGATCATGAGCAAGTTGGACCATCGACCGTTGAGGCTGCACCATTGACTGAGCAGGCCTCGACTAGTACTGTTATATTTGATGTTGTACCACTAGTTGATCCATGAAATTTATATTACAGTTGTATATTTTTGACATTATTCAGTTATATATATATATATATATATATATATATATATATATGATCCATGTATTTTATGTTCATATTGCAGTTGTACTTAATTTACATGTTGGTGGTCATCATGATGTGTATATTGTTAGGTCATGTTAGATATGTTCATTTAATGTGCAGCTTGCAGATAAATGTGTATGTGATAACATGAGTTATTTGACATGAGATGTATATTTAATGTTTTTGTTGTGATGATGTTAATATATAATTTTAATTGTGTTTTGTTAGATGATCATCATCACGATGATGTTAACGATTTTGAATGTGTTTTTTAGTCAAATATGATGTTTGTATGATGGTTATCATGAACGTGATGTTTATTAAATAATTTAATATTAAATTATCATGATATAGTAAAATTGTAATATTTGTAATTCTAATTGTATGTAAAATTTTAAAATTGTAATTGTAATTGTATGTGAAATTCTAATTCTAATTCTAATTCTAATTTTATGTAAATTTTTTGTAAAATTTTAATTGTATTAATGTGAAAATTTTAATTGCATTAAATGTCCCTCATACTAGGTTTTGATCACGGTGGCTAGATCGACTAGATTGATCAAACTTGACTTCCACTCCACAGTCTTGTGTGATGTTTCCAACACCGAAATTTTCTGTGTGAAAATGGTGTCCATATGCCCACATAGATCGGAACAAATGCACCTATTATAAAAAAGTTAAAAAAATCATATTGTCATGTGTCTTATAATAACCCAACAGTTAAAATATGAAATATATATGTCTTATAAGTTTCAAATTTACATATAAATTAAAAATATTATTACCGAGTTGCTGCACCCAATCCCTACGTTTAGCGAATCCTCTTTAGCATGTGGGTAGTGACTGGTTGCACAGTATTTGTCTCTGACTTGGTCAACAACCCAACTGTTGGGCCATATTTTTGGCATATTTTACTTTAAATGACCAGGATAAAGCACACTTCTACCATTCAAATGTCTGAATTCTTTCCTGTCACTATCCCATTTCATCCTCTTTTGTTCGTACAATGCGACCCATGGTTGTGTCGCTTTAGAATTGTAAAGAACGAATTTATTTATTGCTTCAATTTCTGCATTCTCCGATGAAATCAAACCGAAATTATATAGTACTTAGAGATCAAAATATACATTATATCGAAGTTCAACATGAATATTAACTTTGTGTAAATTTGAAAAATTATAAGTCGCTTACTCTTTATCAAGTGATTTTTTCCACTCGTTTGGAGCAACTCCCCTTCTCTTTTGTCTTCATCCCTTTCATCGTCCCAAATCATCACACCTCGTCTGTTGTCGATCTACTTGATGTACTCACTGGCATAATAGAAAGACTCATACAATATGTACCCCTCTTCCATAGACCCCTCAGGTTTTTCTCTTTTTCAAACTAAACCTTTCAATTTCTTCATGTACCTCTCTAAGAAGAACATCCAATGACAAGAATCCACCCCAACTAATTCAACCTCATCTACTATATGGATTAGAATCTGAACCTGTAAGTCCATGAAACTCGTCGGCAGTTCCTTCTCAAACATACGAACAATCTCAACTATCTCTTGACGTCACCGTGGAATGCTAGCCACATGAATCTCCTTTAATGTGATCCAACATAGAAATGCAAATAATTTGGATATGGCATGTCCTAGGTCTTGAGGGAATTCATGTTTCACACACCAATGCACGAACAAAGATAATGACACTGCAAAGTTATAAACATGTGCAATAATATACAAAATTAGTTATGTTTTATGATCCCCGCATGGGATAAAATTTATTAATATAACAAATAATAAAATCATGCTTTTGACATTATACGTACTCTTAGAAGATTCAAATGGTCATCCACGGTGAAGCAGCGTCGTAGTGAAGAACTGTATGAAGTTGGCACCCTCACACCCATTATAACTTCCTTTTCCAAAGAAATATCATATTTTTTTTAAATCCATGGGACATCACCTTCTTTGAAAAAGCATGAATTAGAGGGACCAACACCTACCTCTGATCCTGTACTTTCTAATTATCTTGGCCAATGTTTGTTTTTAGTTTTTTAAGTAATAAGATCTTTCCTAACAACCAACGTGTCACTTTGTTTCGATGATATGTGCCTCCATAAAGAAGATGAAATATTTTTAAATATATGCATGGGGTCTAATAAGTGGGTAATCTTAAGATGCTCCCAATATGGGAGGTTATAAAAGATAGATTTCCTTTTCATCCCATGGGTAATTTCTCAACATAGGTGTCGAAGAATTATAAATTATCAAACATAGGATCCCCATTTGAATAGAACATTTCTATGAACTCCTTCTCCTTCTCTCTCTCATATTCTCTAAGCCATTCAGCCGATGTCGTTATTGGAGGCCTTTGGGTTCTCTCTCATTTTACCACTGAAAGCGGATGTTGCTCTTCTGTAAGGGTGTTATTCTAGGAGGAATACCCTGGAGAAATCATACATTGGCTTTCGTAGGTCCTTGGACCATCTAGATTTCAGAGAAGATCCACAACATTTACATCCAAAATACCCTTTTGTTACAAGACCTGCGAGATTGCTGTATACAATTAATATGCATGGCACGTTAAAGAATATCATGAAGATCAGAACAAATATTACAACGAATTAAATAACTAATATGTGAAAGAATATTGTTATGTATATAAATAAATCAATAAATTAAACATGTAATTTACCAAATAAAACTCCTAAGCCTAGATAATCATGTGTCGTATAAGCACATATGTTGTACAATGTAAAACTCCTCTCTGTTGCGATGGGTCTTGATACATCATATACATTTATCCCATCCCATAATTCCTTCAATTCATCTACCAGTGGTTGTAAGTAGACATCCATATTCTTCACTTGTCTTCTACCAGGAACTATGAGAGCCAACATAAGATGTTCATTCTTCATGGAAAATAATGGGGGGATATTGTTATTGACCACTACTACAGGCCAAACATAAAATTTGGTGTTCTGGAGGGAATATGGGTTTATGCCATCCATGGCTATGCTGAGTTGTAGACTTTGTACTTAATCCTTGAATTTTTCGGGCCATGTATCCTCTATATGGTTCATGGCTATTGAATCAGTTGGGATTCACATAACTCCCAACTCACTTCTGTATGAGGCATGCCATCCCTGAAACATAGCTAATTCTTTGCAATGAAAGAGCCTTTAAATCCTTGGGATTATAGGCATATGCCTCAATATCTTAAAAGGAGGACCAGTACGTGTTTTACCATTCTTTTTTTAATTTATCATACCTATCATGCCCACATTTCAAACACATCTCTTTATTTGCATATTCTCCTCTATATAGAATAGAATCATTTGGACATCCATGATATGATATGTACTCAACACCCAACATTTTCAACAATTTCTTTGCCTCTTCGCAGCTACTGAGCAAGACATTATCACTCGGAAGAATCTTATCTTTGAATGACCTATAGTTGGTGATCATGGAAAAATATATTAAAAAATGTACATTAATGTCGATATAATTATTAACGTTCCTAAAATTTACCATTTGTAATGTTCATTGCAATGTAATAATTATATTTCAAATTTATATAAGGGAGTACTTTATGGTAACTTACCTCAAAAGTTTTGAGAAACATGCATTCAAAAAGCCAAACTTTGCTTTCAAGTTGTACAGTAACATCGTTGTCCCCAACTGGGTAGACTTTGACTGACCGCCAGGTACAAAGAGAGGGGTGGGGGAAGAAAATTTAAGGCTTTCGAAAAAGGTGTCAGTGATATGAGCATCATCCCCTAGTTGATCATCGTTTTGGAATGCATCTAACAACATTGTCTCCATGGCAGTCGTATCCCTTAAGTATCATCCATATCAACCTCTATTTGATTGCCTCCATTTCCAGCTTGTGAATAACTACTATTGTTATAGTCATTCCTAATTGGTTAATCTGGACATAGCGGGAATTGAATCGGTGGTTGATTCAACCATTCTTGGTATTGTTCCTCTCCGATTTTTTCTCTTAATTCAGTCTTCTCTCAATTTGACATTGTCGTGGGGTGCAACGGAAGATGGTAGGTAGGTCGTTCATCATCACTAGAATCCTAATAATTTTAAACAAAAATATTTATACATGATTAGTACAAAATATATGATATCAATTAGTAACTACGTTGACAATATTGCATGATTATAAATTGGTTTGACGTTGAAATAATTACATTAATCAATACACCAAACAATTATAATTATTACCATCATTATCCTAGGATTGTGGCTAGAAGATGCAATATTGTTACAATTCGCAGGGTGAAGCGACTGTCCATTTCATCTACCAAATGCACCTTGCGATATGCAGCTCCTGATAAGAGCTTCCGACGTTTTAGAGTTGTCTGAATATTTTGTGAATTTGAATTCGATGCTGAATCTACATCATGAACCTGTAAATTTGTATACATTATAAATTTAATTAAGCTGTGCATGATTGACATGGATAAAAAACATAAATTCAATTAGATAATGAAAATATAAATAAAATCTGAAGTAAATATTACGTCTCGAGATGGATAGGGAGAACTCCGCGATGGACTTTGAGAAATATTACGCAACGAGCTAGATTTTGAAAAATTTTCCATTCCATATAATTATGATATTTTCTCCTTGCATTTGAGAAAAATCAACAATAAATTTTGGTGCACACACCTAAAAGTAATTTCGATTCCTTAAAAATGGACTTCTTATTATTGGTGTTGTTTATAAACTGGTGTTGTTTTATAAAGAGACACACCAATGTCGTTTTATAAAGAGACGCACCGGTGCAGTGATATTACGTGACGCACCGGTGATGAATAACCGCAAATAAAAAAAGTGCAACTCTATTTTCTTTAAGTGAAAAAAAAGAAGTAAATTGAAAAATGGGGGGCAAAATATTTTCGAAAATCTAATTTCATAAAACATTTCTTTAAATACTAAACAATTTTCATTATTTCACTTTTTTGAAAAAAAATTCAGCCAGAGATTTGCAGGAGACATAACTGGAGCAAATAGAGCACGAGAGCACCGTAGAGCAGGGAAATACGTTCGAACAAAAGTATTCAGACAATCATAATTCCAAACCTCTGGCGATTCAAACCCTGCAGCATAGAATTTCAAATGATCTCGTGATTAAATTTTTTTGTTTTTTTTTTACTTTTTTCTGCAGTTTTTTTACGCAGTAAAAGAAAAAAATCAAAGTTTATTGTTTTTTTTTTACTTTCTTTCTACAGTTTTTTTACTTTTTCTGCAGTTTTCAGAAATAAAATAAATAAATAAAACACTTTTTTAGAATCAAACCCTAGATTCTTTTTTGTTTCTGCCCTTTCTTCTCCCTCTTTCTGTGATTTCAGAATTAGAGCTTTTCAATTTAGATTTATAGGTTTTGTATTGCTAAATATAGGTGTAATACATCCAACCCACGGGATGAATTGCATAGTTGGATCTCAATCCATATCGGCCCTTCCGTGAAATTAAAAATAAAATAAAAAATTCATTGGTGCGCCCGACATAACCTAGCACACCGGTGTTGTTTTATAAACATACGCATCGGTGCAGTTCTATTACGTGATGCACCGGTGATGAATAACCGTAAACAAAAAAAGCGCAACTCTATTTTCTTTAAGTGAAAAACAAGCGGTAAATTAAAAAATGGGCGGAAAAATATTTTCAAAAATCTAATTTCATAAAACATTTCTTTAAATACTAAACATTTTTCATTATTTCACTATTTTTGCAAAACATTTTAGCCAGAGATTTGTAGGAGACATACCTGGAGCAAACAGAGCACAAGAGAACTATGGAGCAATGAAATATGTTCGAACTGAAGTATTCAGATAATCAGAATTCCAAACCTCTGGTGATTCAAACCCTGTAGCATAGAATTTCAAACGATCACGTGACTAAAGTTTATTGTTTTTTTTTACTTTTTCTGCAGTTTTTTTACGCAGTAAAAGAAAAAAAATCAAATTTTATTGTTTTTTTTTACTTTTTCTGTAGTTTTTTTTACTTTTCTGTAATTTTTAGAAACAAAATCCATTTTTAAAAACAAACCCTAGATTCTTTTTGTTTATGCCCTTTCTTCTCCCTCTTTCTGTGATTTTAGAATTAAGGCTTTTCAATTTAGATTTATAGGGTTTGCATTGCTAAATATAGTCGTAAGACATTCAACCCATGAGACGACTTGCATAGTCGGATCCCAATCTATGTCGGCCCTTCCATGAAAAAAAAAAATAGATTCATTTTCATTGGTGCGCCCGACGTAACCTAGCGCACTAGTGTGCTGGATTATCCTAGCGCACCACGAAAGTACTATGATAAAAAATAAAAATAAAAAAATATTTTTTTTATCAGTGCACAATATGTAAAATATGGCACTGGTGCGCTATTTTATTATGGCGCACTGCGAACGTGCTGTTTCACGCAAAAAAAAAATCCATTTTAGAAACAAACCCTAGACTCTTTTTGTTTATGCCCTTTCTTCTCCCTTTTTCTATGATTTCAAAATTAGGGCTTTTCAATTTAGATTTATATGGTTTGTATTGCTAAATATAGGCCTAACACATCCATCCCACGGGACGACATGCATAGTTAGATCCCAATCCATGTCGTCCCTCGCGTGAATTTAAAAAAAACAGATTTTTTTTTCATCGGTGCACCTAGTGTAACCTAGCGCACCGGTGCATTGTATTATCCTAGCGCACCGTGCAAGCACTGTGATAAAAAATAAAAAATAAAAACAAAATATTTATTTCTCAGTGCGCTATATGTAAAATATTCCGTCGGTGCGCTATTTCTTTATGGCACATCGCTAACGTGTTGTTTCACAAAAAAAAAATCCATTTTAGAAACAAACCCAACATTCTTTTGTTTCTGCCCTTTCTTCTCCCTCTTTCTATGATTTCATAATTAGGCCTTTTCATTCTATATTTATAGGGTTTGTATTGCTAAATATAGGCCTAATACATCCGACCGACGAGACAACTTGCATATTCGGATCCCAATCCATGTCGGCCCTTGCGTGAATTAAAAAAAAAACATATTTTTTTTCATCGATGCGCCCGGCATAACCTAGTGCACCAGTGTGCTGTATTGTACAAGCGCACCGTGAAATTACTTTGATAAAAAAATAAAAATAAAAATAAAAAATTTATCAGTGCGCCATATGTAAAATATGGCACCGGTTTATGCTACAAAAACTAACACTCAACGATTTTTATTATTTTATGTGTTAATCGGTGCGGTGGTTAACATGTAATGCATTGGTGCTCCTTGTTGACATTGAGCACCATACGGTCTATTATACGGTTTGTGCGGTGCATTTATAATACCTCCACGCACCGACGATGGTGCGTACAAAATAAATGGCGCACTGGTTTCTTGAGATTTTTTTTACCTGAAAAGTTGAAAATTTATTTATAAATATATTAATGAATGATATGGTACATGTTTCAGATTGACAAAGAAATGACTGACAAGAGATCAAGTAACAAAAATACTGATAACACATCAAGAAAAGAAAAAAAGGCAAGTTCTTTGTAAATTCTTTACAAAAAAATTACTTTTGAACTATATATAGGTTTAACTAATATGTATTGTTTACTATGTATCATGCAGAGCCACAAAATGACAAAGCTCGATAAGATTACTTTTGATCTAGAACCAGAAGAGCATAAAAGCTTGATGGAAAAATTGCAAAAGGATGAATCAGGTGAATGAAAATTTACTATCGATCCAATATGAGTTTCTTTTTTTAATTTTCATTAACAATATACTTAAAATTATTAGATAACATGTGTCAAACAATCTATTAATTCTACAGAGACCAACAACTCAGAAAAGGAATGTTGTTCTAAGAAAAGAAAAAAAAATATAACATGCAAATGAAAATGAATTGCTCCTTAGCTCATCTGGAGTGGTGCTGGAGGTTAACGAAAGGGGGAAAAACTTTTACAAAAGTTTGAGAGATCTAGTGGAACGAATGTATAGATGTTCTTTTCACTTACAATACAGAAACCAATCCAATGATTCCAAGAACCAAATTTTATCTAAACTACAGGAAGAGTTTCTAGAGAATTTGTCAATGAGACATGTCAGACTTTTAATAGCAAAAACGTACCAAAAAAAAAAGGAATGAAAAAGTAATATTCCTTTAAATGTTTGTCTAGAATTATTTATAAATATCACTTTTGTTATATTTACTTTTCATATATCAATATAAAATTTAAATAGTTTATTTTCATGTTACATTTTTAGGAAGATTATGAAAATCTCAAAAGATGAACGAGTTGATATCATAAATATTCCAGTAGGAATGTCCAAAAAGGTGTACAAGCAAATGGTCAAAGAAATGGACAAAATTGCATCGCAGGAGGAGCCATCTCAACAGCAACGTGCTTCAAATGTAATATGTAATCATTGAATTTTTCGATCATTAGGTGCAATAAATAAATAATTTAGCATTAAATATTAATTTTCAAGTATTTTCTTGCAAAAAAGAAAAGAAAATGGAACCCATTCAGCACATAAAACATGACGACAAGGAAGAAAATGGTTGATATCTAAGTTTGTGAGTAATTGTTACTTCCTTGTAACAACTTAACTAGATTTCATTTTTTATTTTTTAAGTTGTTTTACAAAAAACATCATTGAATGTCTTCAAACAGGTGCTAACATACAAAGAAGAACCATCAGAGGAATTGAATGAAATTGGGTTAAATATGGGTTGTGAGTATATGTTGGCATATCGTAAATTAATTATGGAATTTGTAAGCATCTATCGATCGTGTTTTACTTAGCTCCGTCTATAATTAATAGAACAAAAAAATATTTTATATTAAATATATGATTTGTTATGGGGTATAAAACTTGCATGAGACAAAGTATGGAACTGCGCCAACAGATGAAATCTTGAAAGATGGCATGTTACATGGTTTTGAAAGAATGTGTATATTTTATGAGTCAATTGTTGCAATGGTACATCATTTCTTTTCGATTTACATTGATGTATATTATTTAATATTGCAATTTTCATTATTCTCACCAATGTATATACACTCATTACAGTTAATTTTGTATGTTTGTAGACGGAAGGTGAAGAAGAAGAAAACAATCAACACAGTGAACAAAACATTCCTGAAAATAACCCAATTCATGGAAGTAACTCTAGCAATGACAACAGTTCAAGCGAAAAATGATGATCACTATGTTTGGATATCAAAGCAAGACGACGTATTTTTTGAAATATTATCGTGTGAAATCAAACATTTTGTTTAATATAATGGATATAGTGTCCCAATTGAAAGACAAAGGGATACCAATAGCTGTCCCATTTTTTATGACAAAGACTGTCTTATATATATATATATATATATATATATATATATATATATATATATATATAGATATATATATGTTTTAATTTATTCTATTGTGTTCTCCATTTCTGTTCTCAAATGCACTAATCAAAATTTAATTCATATCAATATTTGTGTAGAGATGTTTTCCACATAAATCACATCCATTTTTTATGTGATTGATCTGAAAAACATCTCTACACAAAACACTGATCGCAGAAGCCTAAAATCTACAATCATATCAATATTGTTATAAGATATATATGTGTCGACTTTTGATGAATAATGAATTTAAAACAATCACAATAATTGTACTGTCACAGGTCAATGTTTCTAAAAAATATAAAATGAAAACTGGTGCATGTCAGTTACTATACACTAATGTGTTTGTATTCTGAAGCGCACCGGTGCGTTTATACGACCTATGGGCACTGCACAAATACCAAAACCAATTAAAAATATCGGTGCATTTGTGTGGTACTGCGCACCAGTGCGTTTATGTGGAATTATGCACTGACGCATTTGGACGACCTCTGGGCACTGCACAAATACTGATACCACTTATAAATCTCGTTGCGTATGTGTGATACTACGCACCGGTGTGTTATTGTGTCTCTATGCACTGGTGCATTTGTACGACCTATGGGCATCGTACAAATACCAATACCAATTATAAATCTCAGTGCATTTGTGTGATACTGCGCATCGGTGTGTTTCTATAAGTATACGCACCAGTGTGTTGAGACGACCTATGGGCTCTGCACAAATCCCAAGACCAATTAGAATTTCCCTATGCATTGTATCACCAACACTACGCCCGATGCATTTTTATACCTTGACGGCCCGATGCGTTCTCCTTGGACCGGCCCAGGCCACCTTCTAGATGTACGCACTGATGCGTTCAAGCCCGAGTAGCGCACCGATGAAAAAATATCTATAATAATCTCTGGCCGCCCATTTTTTTTTAGTTGTGTTGAATTTCCGTTAAAATCTCCACCAAAACCTCCATAACCATAAACGAATGTTGTAGCAAATGTTTTTTTGACAATTTGACCAATTTTATAACATTGAAAACCTCCTTTATAACCTCCGCTAGAGGGTCTTTTCCTTGTAGTGGAACGAGAAGATTAATTTAGATTTATTTTCATGAATATTTATATTATATTGAAAAATGTATTTTTCTTCATAATCATATTTCAATGCATACTTATTAAACATAAAATAAATATGAGAAACATATCAAAGAAATTAAAATCTACCTCCGTTCATGATCAGGGGATAACAATAATATTTACCAGCCAATATTCTTCATTTTATTATTATATCATGTTAAAAATATTCTCTTTATTTTATCTTGATATCATTATAAACTTGTTTTAAAGAATCTTGGGTTTTTAGCTTTTCTCACAACAAAGGTGATTTTGCATAGAATTAAATAAAAAATTCTATATAGCTATATAGAATTTTGGATATCACTAGAGGGTGAAAGCATGAAGATGGGTTACACATTTGGGCCAAATGTGCCGATGGAATTTCAATTTTTTCCTCTTTTATCCAATTGCACCCCTCAAAATTCTTATAAGAATTATGAATTTTGATTCAGAGTACAAAGAGAATATGTAGAGAATTATGTTGTCATCCTAATGATATTTTTGCAAAAATTTAGTGTCGTATAACCTCTCAATTTTCCATTAAATGAAATATATGTCCTTGCAAATTTTCACAAAACTTAAGAGTTACGTGCATGTTCATGTAGCATAACTTAGTCTAAAATGTGTGATTTTTAATATATATATATATATATATATATATATATATATATATATATATATATATATATATATATATATATATAAGCACGATATACATGGAGAGAACTAAGTTTTTTATATTATTTTTTTATTATTATGTAAAATTATATTTTCCATTATTTTTCAAAGTTGGTGAAGTAATATTTCAATTGCATTTTGGAGACACGTGTTCACGTAAGATTTTTTTCAACTCTTTAAATAAATTCAAAAACCAAGAGTAACATTTTGAAGATGACTCATAAACGAAGATAGTGGTATTTTAGAATTTTTTTCGTTGTGTATATTTTATGTTATTTATTTTTTATTCAATCCCTTTGAAACTATCCAAAAGAAATTCAAGTGTTATGTTTAAAAGAAATTGGATGAAAAATATCATATGAATTTAAAAGTGTCAAATTCATATGCCATTGAATAGAGGATTATTTCATGAATCCAATGTGATCAACTTCGCCACTTAAGGGTAATTTCTACCCTAAATATGATAGGGTCCAAAATGGGGTTGTAGAGAAATTTGCAGAAGAGGTGTTGAAACTATAATTTTTAGGACTTCAAGAGCTCAATCGAGTGCTTTAAATGCTCGATCAAGCACATAAATTCAAAATTCAAATTTCTCGATCGAGCATTAAAGTAACCCTCGATCAAGCAACATACATGGTTAACTAATGACTCAATCGAGGTTAAAGGCTCGATCGATCCATTAAAAAGCTAACTTGCACGTGCACTTACCAACTTTTATTAATGATATCATACAGCTCAAGGGCTCGATTGAGCCTCCATGGTCAACAAATAGTTTAATTTCTAAATTTGATTGTGCAAAAAAAATAGTAAACGGGCGAAGGCATGGAGCTAGGTGACACTTTTTGATGAAAGAGGGTGCGTTTGGGTGGAAAAAACAATGGCTTGATCGAGCTCCTTGGGCACTAAAACAAAATCTCGATCGAGCCCTTTTTTATATATATGTCGCTCCCCTGATCTGTGCGTTCCATTTTCACACACCACATGATCTCAACCAAGAGTTTGAGAGTAGCTGGATTGAGATTATTGGAGCTCAATTCAACAATGGAGCCTTCAAATCAATCTTGCCAACCACCCCACCAATATCGTAGAGGCTCAAACAAAGGTAGGTACTCTATTCGTTTATTTTTATTTTTTCAAAATGCAATAAATTAATTTAAAAAAAAACAACCAGGCACAAAAACCATGAAACCATACAAAAACTACGAAAACCACAAAAAAAACTCTTCAAAAAAACATTGAAAAACACAAAACAAACCAAGGAAACCATAAAAAAAACCTTCAAAACAACTTAGAAAACCACAAAACCAAGCTAGAAAACCATAAAAAAAAACACTTCAAAGAAACCTAGAAAACACTTTGAAAGCACAAAAAAAAAAAACTATAATTTAGGTTTTAAATTTGTTTCTTACTTGCAATGTTTTGTGTATTAAACACATATTTTCTGATTTTGAATGGTAAAACAATTTTTCGTTTTCTAATTATTTTAGGTTTTAAAGTTTTTCTTTAGGATTTCATGAAATCAATATTCAAATTTTTTTTATAGCAAATTTGACCGAAAATATACCCCAAAAAACTCCAAAACAGAAAACAACAAAACTACAACCAATAAATAAATAAATTAGGAGCTTGAGAATGACATGATGAATATAGTTGCTCATAGTGAACCTCTATTTATAAAATAGAAAAATTAATTAATTTATTATTTTAAATTTAAATTCATTTATATTTTAAATATTTTTTTAATAATAAATATAGTATGATTCTAGTTTTATAAATAAAATATTTCTTTAAATTTAAAAATCTAAAATAAATAAATTTTGTTATATATATATATATATATATATAACTATATATAACATCATGTCACTATATATAATTATAAAATTTTATATAACTATATAATATAACATATAATTATATTTAACTATTATTTAACTGTAGCATCACATAGCTATATATTATAGTTCTATATATAAAATATTTAACATAACGTAGTTTTACAACTGTATTGTTTGGCGGCTGGAAATTACTCCTCGCTTCATCTGTTTGCAATATAGTTATGGTTATGTTGTAACACACACACATATATTACAACATAACCATAACTATATTGCAAGCAGATGGAGCGAGGAGTAATTGTCAGTCGCCAAACAATATATTACATCGTTGGGCAGTGACCTACGAATTTAAATGATCACTAATGCTCCCATATTCTAGTTTCTTCACATTTCCTTAAGCTTGAAAGGCAACTAGGGCCCTTGATTATTTTAATATTTCCAATACAAGGTGTCATGACAAAGTGATGTTTGTATTGATTCGATTGTTCATCTCCAAAATCCCTTGATCCATATTTTCCCCTTTGTTGGATAATGAATCTAGTGAAGAGACTAGATGTTGAATAACATCGAAAAGTTCAATCTTATCAAACTTTTGAAACTGGATGATGATCCTATGTAATAAAGGGGGGAGACTGCTACTTTGGGATCCTTTCGATTTCTTCCAAACTTGCCCAATTACAATTAGATAATCCTAAAAAACCATGAGACTTGAAATTTCCTTTTCGGTCACTAGTTCCAAACCTTTCCATAGAGCCAAAAACTTAGTTTGATTGTTGGTAGCAGTACCCAACCGCTAAGCATATTGAATCTTTGTTTTTTCATCGGTGCTAAGGATCACATCTTCTCCTTTTTCCACTCTTTTATATTAAACTCTTTTAACTAATAAAATGTCTGTGCGCGTGTGTATTCCTTTTGTTTTATTAGTATATATAGTTTACATTGAAATGTTTTATTTATAATTCACATTTTACACATTAAAAAGTTAATACATGTCCCAATCATATTCAGAAGTCTCTCTCTCTCCCTCTCCCTATATATATATATATATATATATATATATATATATATATATATACATCGCAACTCTATATTAAAAAATGAATGCATTATTTATTAATATTTTTTAAATGTTATATTAAAAATATATAAAATTACACATATCATTTATAAATAAAAGTGAAAATATAAAAATACTTTTAATTTAGATTACTTTGTTTATGTTTAATATAACACTTTGATTAAGGTGAGGAATTGAATCAATCACTTCACATTAAGAATGCTTTAACGAAACACCCAATCACCATGTATTTAAGACCTATGGACTATAAGATAGTATTTAGAATATTAAATTTATTTTTTATTTTTACTATTTAAAAATTATAATTTTATTTAAAAAATAAATATTTTTTAAATATCGAAATTTTTTTTTAAAGAAATGAGGATTGAATATTATATTAGAAAAAATAGGATCTAGTCTAAAACTATTACGATTCTTCTAAAAATAAGAGCTATCAAAATTTCTTGAAGATTTGGGATTGAGCACACAAGATCAATCTAAATCCTTAATTGAAAACTCCACAATACATAAAATTTGTTCCCATTATAGCTGAAAATTTTCCAAAAGACCATGAAATCCAAATGTATTTGCATTTCATTCGTAACTTAATGTGATTTTAACTTTGATTGGCTTCTCATTATCCTTGGAGAGTTATTTTTCATGTTTTTTCCAACTTGTATCCTTCCCAAGTTTTTTGATGAATTTGTCTTGCCACCATTCTTTGAATGGTCTTTGTTGGAAGTTTCATTCTTTTAACCCAATTGTGGCTCTTCCACATCTGCTTGATTAGCCCAAGATGGAATTTTTTCAATCTTGTTTTCTAGAGAAACACTCTCAGAGTTTATGTTCTTAGGGGGGGAATTATTTCCCTCAACCACTATTGGATATTCAACCCCAAAAGTCTATTTTTCAAAAATATTCTCCAAAAAACATTTGGAATACCAATATTCTCTAGTTTGTTAGAAACCTCCACACTGTTAACTATCTTCACTTGATTTGCTACTGAAATTCCTTAGTATTTAGGAGGATCTATCTTGAGTATTGAGAACTAGGGGAAGATCCTCCCTAGAGATCGTCTAATAATTTGATTTGATGCTATCCCAACATCTTGGTTTTTTGTTGTTTTTTCTAGCTTTAATATTCTTCCCATATTTGGGACATTGTTTAAGAGAATGTCAAGTTTCATAACATTCTCTACACCGAAAATAAATATTTTCTGAAGACAAATTTTGCACCCATAAATATTCAGGACCTGTAAACTTAATTTTAGTAGGAAATCCTTGGTTAAAATCCATATATACACAAATGTGTAGATATGTGGGCTTCAAGTAGTGTTTAATATCATTGCTTCGATAATAAAATATCCCTAAGGTATTACCAATTGATTTTAATGATGAAATATTCCACATATGCAAAGGTAGATTGGAGGGTCGAAGGAGGATACTTGGGTTGTATAGAAAGCCCTACACTACCGCAAAATCACAAATCAAAATAAGAGAACAACACCCGATCTTCAGCAATATCAAATACTATAAACAATAATCCTTTGGCTAGAGGGTAGATTTTCAAATCATTAGAAATTAAGGGTTTCCAATGTTCATAGATCCAAGAGTGGAGATCAACAAGATGTGACCACATGCCATTAAACCTGCAAATCAAACCAACCTCCGAGAAGAATTTTTCCTCACACAAAGCTTCAACCACCAAAGGAACCTTAATCGATGGAGATTCATGAACTGATAACACTAAGAAAGAGGAACCAAAATCAATTTTCACAACCTCATGAAAGGAGGGAGGAACCATAGCAAAATCTACCCCCATTGTGGCATTTCTAGAACCAAAGACCATTTTTAGCACACCACCAAAGAATAAGGAGGCAGATTCAAAGAGGATGTGACACACATAGTAGCAAGAGATCTGGAAGTAGAGGGAGAATGTGATCCAGTTGTAAAGGAAAAAGACTAAATCGACCTCTTGTCAGAAGACATGCACTTGGTTCAAACCACCAAGGAAGCCATGGTAAAATACGAGACAGTCATAGAGGGCGAAATGAAAGATATTGATCTATCCACAACTTAGAACACCGAAAATTCAGAGGAGATACTTGAAATTGCAACAAATGAAGAGGAAGGAGTTGAATTTGCAACGAGAGAGGGAACCTGCATCGAAATATTTGGTACAACGAGAGGAAACGCAATCAACTAAGGCCAAACCTTAGTGACCGCAACAGAGAAGCCATGCCCAAGAGCCATCTTACTTTGGATTGATTCTAGTAACAATTAAAAATTAATTATAATTATTAACCAATAAAACAAAAACATATCAATTGTGTGATGAACACGGTGTATTGCATGATGATAGAAATTTTAGAAATGCAATCTATCACATGATAACTACGTAATATATATATATTACACATAACTTGTAACTCAATAAAATTTTAATGTTTTTAAATATATATATTTAGATAAACAATATTTTAAAATGTTAATAATATAAAATATTTTATTAATACATTTATAAAAATTAAAAAGTTTACATTTTTCTTTATTATAATAATTATTTATCTTATGTCTTACTTAATTATAATTTTAGTTTAACATTAAAAAATTTCCAATATATTGTTTAAAAAGTATAAGTTTCTATACGTGACAACAAAGGTGGTATCAATAGAGATGTTATATGGTTACTAAGTTTGTAGCATGTCATAGAGCAGTTGTATCCATAACAATGTCATATGGTTGTTAAGTGTACAACATGTCATGTGAGTAATATTGTTTTATTAATTTTTTTTTACAGTATCATTAATTTATTACTAGCACAATTACATTAATAAATGTGGTTGATATATGTAGATAAACATATATCAAGCACATGCATAACCACGTTAGTAAATGAGTTTGATATACAGAGATATGTGTATATCAACCACATTAATGATTATTAGGTGTATGATAAGATTTAATATTAATTATTATATAATTATACTAATTATATAAGTGATAATTAGGTTTTAATATTAAGGTCTTAATACTCGGGTTTTATTATAAGGATTTAATTGGTCTACACTGAGGTTTAGGTATTAGCACTCGGGTTTTAGTATAAAGATTTAATTGGTTCGAGTTTTAGTATTAGCGCTCATTTTTAGTGATAATTGGTCTGCTCTTTTAGTTAAAATAAGACAAAATTCTGTTAACACCATGAATTAATTTTCTTATATTGTCAATATAAATATTATTACTTACACATTAATATTAATAATAATATAGCTATTTTTATATTATTAATATTAATAATATCAATAATAACATATTAATGTTATTAATAATAATAATATTATTAAAATAAATATAAATAACATCATTATTTTTATTAATACTATAATTAAATATTCTAAATATTAATCAATAGTTATAAAAATTAAAACTCTAAATATATTATATACACATATTCTAAATATTAATCAATAGCTATAAAAATTAAAACTCTAAATATATTATATACACATAAAGTTTAAGATAGAAAAAGCTAATTTTAAAATTTATCACAATATTCTCATGGGGAGCTATATTTAAAATTTATCACAATATTTGTGGCAAAGGAAACCCTAAAACCTGTGGGAGAAACCCTCATGCCACACGGGAAATGTGTATTCCAGTAAATAAACAACATATATTCATTTTTAATTTTTATCTAATATAAACCATATTTGTTCATATTTTAATCTTTATCTCATAAAGGGAAATTATATTTATTTATTTTTTGATTTTTATCAAATTCTTGTTGGGAAACACTACATTTATTCATTTTGAATTCTATCTCCAAACATTTAGACCCAAAAAACTCATATCATTTTGAATTCTATCTATAATCATTTAGGAAAAAAAAACTCATGATGGGATTCTAACACATGATGTGAAATGAAATGAATTATCTAATATACATTACAATGGACGACACAATCAATATGACTATGTTAATTTATAATGATATTTTTTAAATGAAATACTTAAGTAAAACATAACTCTTGTTATTTTCTTTAATGGATAAGATTTTCTATATTTCATATATATATATATATATATGAGTGAAAACATGGAGTTGGGTTATATTTTTTGGCAAGAGAGGGTATATTTAGGTGGAAACAAATATGGTTGAAACGAGCTATTTAAATGCTCGATCGAGCCTTTTTTAAGCGCTCGATCAAGCTACTTTGATCAAGATCTTCTAGTGCTAAAAAAGTAGCTCGACCAAGAGTTAAAAAAACCCTAAATCAAACTTTATGGATCGATCGAGACACTTTTTTTATTAAATACCCCACCCATGGTCTACGCATGCCATTTGCACAGACTGCGGGAAATTTGAGAGTTCGTCTAATCTTATCTAAGTACCTTGATCGAGAGTATTGGAGCCTGATCGAGAAATTGAAGCATGGAGCATTCAAATCAATCTCACCAACGACACCTCCAACGTCCTAGAGGCTCAAACAAAAGTATATATATATATATATATATATATATATATATATATATATATATATATATATTTTTTTTTTTTTCAATATTATACAAATTAGTTTAAAAAAAACAACCATACAAAAATTATGAAAACCACAAAAAAAAGTCTTCAAATGAACTTACAAAACTTATGTATTTTCAATGCCTAACTCCTAATAGTTGAGATTTTGAATGCATATGAGAAGATTGCTGGGGTGGTAGAAAACTTAAGATTAAAGGTGTTGGTGATGCAGGAGCATCTAGGGGTATCTTCAAAAAGGAAATTTCTAAAAGTCTTGCACAAAAGTCTAGAACTTACAAAATCTGGAAAAATCTCTAGCATTTCTAAATTATCTAAAATATCTAGAAAAGTGTGGTATTTAGGATAGTATTAGTTTTGAGAATATGGAAGGTTTCATAAAAAATCTAACTTTGTGTATTTTTTCTTTTTACAAGTCCAGTAGATCCTAATTTAGTAGATTTTAACCCATAAGGTTCATTGAATTTAATATTTGTATATGTTAGTCATGAATGTATAATGATAGTGTGTTTTTGAGTGTGTGAGTGTGGGAGAGGTGTGGAGTATGAGTAAATGGAAAAATGAATGTGTAATGAGGCCAAACATATACATATTAATTTGGTTTTCAGAATGGAATTTTTACATGCTTGTGGATTGTGTAGTATCTCTACATATATGTTAATGAATTTTTTTATATGTTTGTAATAGTTAACTAGATGAGTAATCATGTTTCTATAGAGTTCTTGGAATCCTTAAGATAGCAGGTTCGTGGAAGTGGACATTCCAGGAAGAATTAAATTGTTGTTCATCAAGTGGTATTAAAGCACAAAAGATTCCTGCATGTAGTTTGGAGGAGATAGCAGAATAATTTTGTGCAACAATATGGAGAAAAAAATAGAACGAGATTAAGATAGTGGAAGCTAAATTGATTTTGGGTTTTTTTATTTATTTGTGGATAATGATGACAGGTAGCACAATTGTGATGGAGGAAGAAGAGTGTCTGAAAAAACTTGAAGAGCAAGAAGTGATTGAAAGAGAAGGTTCTAAGGAGAGAACCAAAGAAAATACCAAAAGGTCAAGCTAGTGAAGAAAGCTTGATGAGGTATTGAGTAGCAAGAAGAGGAGACTTGCTATAGATGAGAGGCTTGGTTGCAGTTCACTACTGAGCATGGTGAAGCACACTAAGTTAGAGAAAAGGATGACCACAAAGGGTCATTACAAAGGTTCAGGTGAAATCCACAAGAGAAGGAAAAAATATGTCTAGGAAAATGACATAAAGAGAAAGTTGAGTGATGAGGAGTTTGATAGGGAACTCCTTGAGATTAAAGTACAACTGAATGTACTTATGGAGAGGAAACAGAAACATGAGGAAGACCAGAAATGCAGGTGGATTTTTAAGAAGAGAATTAAATGGCTAGTTAAATAATTATTTGCAATAAAGTTTCAAAAGAAGATGAGGCACATGATAAGAAATTGGTTGAAAGAAGAAGAACTCAAGGCGATTGAGTACGAGACAAAAAAAGTGCACCATTGTGACCCAAAGAAAGGGCCATTGCTTGGAGAGAATGAGGATGAAGCAGTGGATGAGATCCAAGATTCTCATATTTTTAAAACTAACAAATTTTTTATGGATGCAGTTAAGGAAGATGGTGGACATTTACCTACAACCGTCACAAAATTAGAGGAAGAGCGGAATGCAAATTTTGTTACAAGTAATGAAGGTGAAGGAGGAAATCACTCTTACTTTCTTCTTAGCCAGGATTAAGAGCAACACTTTAATGAAATGTTTGTGAAAGGAGGTACAAAGAGGAATGATGAACATGAAGTTGTGATTAGAGAGATAGAATATATGGTATTTCCTGAAGATGGAATCCAACCTCGCGTACAACATTCAAAATATTTTTTTACAAATTTTGAAGAAGAGATGGCATTTTTGTAATGTTGGTTGGAAAGAGATGAAGGTTGCATAGAGGTGGAAAATTCAGTTGGTTTAGAGAAAAATATGTGTTTATTCCACAGTATCATGCCAAAAAATTAGATGCAACCAACAGAAGCTAACAACAATCTTTATTCAAGAAACAAATTCGAAACAGATTAATGAGTTGTGGAAACATATGAAGAAAAATTCCAAGAGAATGTATGAAAAGGAGAAGAAAAAATCTAGTGAGAGAATGCAGTCAACTGAGAGAAATTATGTTAGAAAATTAAATGGAAATCAATAGAATAAAGTATGGGACAGAGGAAGAATGGTTAAAGGAAATGTTTTCCTCGGAAATGATCAGTTACAATTTCAATATTGGGATCCTGGAGGAGTTGTTCGTTGTTACATAAACATGACAAACCTCGTAGATAGGAGTCTATGAATAGTTTTCTACCTTGGGTGTCTCATGCAAGAGCATCTAGGGGTATATTTAAAAAGGAAATTTCCGGAAGTCTTGCACAAACGTCTAGAACTTATAAAAGTTGGAAAAATCTCTAGCGTTTATAAATTATGTAAAATATCTAGAAAAGTGTGGTATTTAGGATAGGATTAGTTTTGAGAATATGGAAGGTGTCATAAAAAATCTAACTTTGTGGAATTTTCCTTTTTACAAGTCTAGTAGATCCTAGTTTAGTGGATTTGAACCCACAAGGTTCATTGAATTTAATATTTTTATATGATAGTCATGGAATGTATAGTGATAGTATGTGTTTGAGTGTGTGAGTGTGGGAGAGCTGTGGAGTATGAGTAAATGCCCAAATGAATGTATAATCAGGCAAAACATGTACATATTAATTTGGTTTTTAGAATGTAATTTTTACATGCTTGTGGATCGTGTAGTATCTCTACAAATATGTTAATGAATTTCTTTATATGTTTGTAATATATAGTTAACTAGATGAGTAATAGGATTTCTATAGAGTTCTTAGTATCCTTAAGATAGCAGGTTCGTGGAAGTGGGCATTGCAGGAAGAAGTAAATTGTCCTGCATCAGTTGGTCTCGATGAACACGAGAGCTAGGCCCTACCCCAAGGTATGATTTAGTAAATCTTTGGTTTTCGTAGCAATTTTAGATGTAAATGCTTGTTTCCAGTCAAATGAATGTTAAATGTGCAGGATTTGAAGCAAATGGTTAAACCCAACAGTGAAGCGTGTTTGGGAAACAAATTTGGGTTTTTACATGTTGGAATACTGACAGGGAAGTTGGATAATCCTATGGAAATTATTTGTAAGGTAAAAGAAAATATAGATAGAAAGAAAATGTCATTGGTAGTCTTTGTAATGGGAAAAGCTCTGGGCTATGTAACTACAGTGAAAGGACCTTAGGTACATGAGTACATAAATTAATATTATTATTGTTGGGATCTGTAGGAGATATTACTGAAGAAAACCTGAAACTGATATGGAAGGTTGTTGTAATAGGCATCAACTAAATGCATGTACAAAACCCTAAAAAACACCACACTTAACGTGAAAAATATGGTCGGGTCAAGAGAACATATATCCCTCACTGGAAATAGGGTTAAAACGTTATATTTCTCGCTATCTGGTGTGCCCTAGGTTCAATGTGGCCCTTTATTTTGTTTTAACTTAAAATTAATGTGTCATATATCCATGATTTTCATTTATCCATTTGATTTGAACATGGTAGGAACTTCTTGTGACGATTACAAGCTACATGGGTAAGTAGAGGGTGTGGATCATAGCTACAAAAGGATATGTAGATGCAGGCATTCCCTCTCAGTGCTTCATCCATTGCTTTCATGAGATGAAGGAAGCTAGCAGGATCTGAAAAATAGCTTCAATGTGTATTGGTATTTTGATATTTTAAGAATGGGATAGCACAATGTGTTGAAGATGATAACTAGAACACGTTGGAGGAAGTGTTCTCTCGATTTCGTACATACAAGTGCTACCTATAATACTATTGCTCGTTCACTACATTAATTCAAAATTGTTCATAGTTACTCTCAATCCATAGCATGACACTACTTAAAACTCGTTCTCCATTGAATGGTGAAATTATCAATTGGATTCCATAAATATTTATTGAAATAGTATTCATATATATAATTTCATTTACATAGAATTAAATTGGTCATAATTTCATCTACATTGAAATCAATGCATCTAATGCAAGAAATCAAATGATATTAGAAACAAACATCTACACTTAAATCAATACATCTAGTGCAAGGAATAAAATATAATTAGAAATTAACATATACACTGAAATAAATGCATCTAGTGCAAGCAATCAAATAGGATTAGAAATCACCATCTATACTGAATTAAATTTATGTAGTTCTATAAATATTTTTCTATCCCCCCCCTTCATTTAATCCTCAAGATTACTATCATCTAATCCATCTAATGCAAGCAATCAAATACAATTACAAAAAAAATCTACATTGAAATCACCACATCTAATGTAAGCAATCAAATAAGCCTAGAAATCAACATCTACACTGAAATCTATGCATCTAGTGTAAACAATCAAATATAATTAGAAATCAACATATATGTTGAAATCAATGCATCTAGTGGAAACAATCAAGTAGGATTAGAAAACTCTATCTACATTGAAATAAATGCATATAGAAAAAGCATTCAAATAGGACTAGAAATCAACATCTACATTGAAAATCAATGCATCTAGTGTAAGCAATCAAATAGGATTAGAAATTATCATCTACACTGAAATCAATGCATATAGTGCAAGCAATAAAACACCAATAAAATAGGATTAGAAATCTTCAACTACACTAAAATAAATGCATCAAGTGCAAGAAATCTTATTCCCTCTCTCCCCCCTCCATCTATATATATATATATATATATCCCTCCATATCTCCTTCTTTGTCTCTCTATCTCACCCCCCACAAACACACACACCCTCTCTCTCCATATCTATCTATCTCTCCCTCCCTCTCTCTATCTCTCTCTTCTTCCCTCCCTTCACCTCCCATCTATATATCTATCTCCCTCTCCCTCTCCTTTGTCTCTATATATCCCCCCCAAAACATACACACTCTTTCTCCATATCTATCTATCTCTCCCTCCCTCTCCCTCTCTCTCCCCCTTCTATATATCTTCCCTCTTGCTCTCCTCTCTCCCTCTCTCTCTATCTCCCTTATAAATCTCTCTCTCTATACATGTTTTTCTTCTTACCTCCCTCTCTTATTCTCTCTCTCACATCCTCTCTCTCTTCCTTCCTCTCTATCCCACCTCCCTCTCTCTCCCTGTTGGCTTGAGGGGTCCTGAACCAGGTTCAGAGTTTATGGATAAACCAGCAAACCCTCCAACTACTGGCCCTTTCAGCAATGATTTTCTTGCACAAACCAAAGTCTCACCTGAAGCAGTATGGGGGGGTGCTGGAACCAAGTTTCCACACCCTATGGGAGATATTGTTAAGTGGTCCTCGGTAAACACCCACAACAAACTTATACAGATGTGCGCACAAAGATTGTGCAAAAACTAACAGATATCACAGAATTGATATCACTTTGGCGCAGACAAACAGAAAGAAGTTGATCCAAATCACAGTACATTAACAGATCTATTATGTATCAACAATTAATTGTAATTTACCCAAGATCTTGCGCAATAACGTATAAAAAAACACAGAGATAGTATCACGGAACTAGGGTTCGCTCAGCGCAGACAATGGATTAGAACCAAATCTCGCTCTTACTTAACAAAACTGAGTATTCATGCATAAAAATAACAATTATCTCGGTGCATTCATAAGTAAGAAAACATATAGTGCGATCTCATCTAAGCATAATAATAAGCATAAACAACAATTAGACACATAAAACAGAGCTTCGCCAAATTTTTTCCTTCTATTAATCCTTCAGATATGTCAATACATCAGCTTGTCCTTCAGAAACCCTTACAAAACCCTTATTATCCCTTCCGTGCACATAGCCAATAGAGTCCGCACACAACCAGGAATAGGTATCCCTGCACATAGCCAACAGGAGCCTTTTACCCAACCCAAAACCCAAAAACCCTTACAGACGTAGATATTCTATGAAAATCAATATCTCATAGCTTAATCGAACTATTTAGCTTAGACAAATGCTATCTATTTATAATATTTGTAGCGCACAGATACTATGGTCTCAAACCATGTTTTGAGACCCATACTTTACATTTAAGCTTAAATATATCCCAAAATTGTGGAAAAAAACCCTTTGACTACCCCTGTGCAGCGCGCGCATATAAAACATACAAAAGGAGCATTGAAGCTTGTGCCTCAGGGGACCCCGCTCCAACAAGCCCCAAACATAAACATCTGAATTGTCCCGAATTAGTGAGGCGTTGCGGCTATATCCTTGATTTTATCTCGAAACGTCTTGATAGAAGTTTGGAGAGGGAGCAATAACTCTAGGCTCTGCACTGCTGCACCCTCCACTTGCTGAACCATCTTGTCTGTTGTGGGCCCTTCAATGTCCATCTCCACACTGTGCTGGGTTTTCTGGATGTTCTTGAGTGTGTTGTCAAGCATCTGAAACAGTTGCAGTGCTTCCTGTTCCCATGGTTGCATTCTCTCTGTGAGCACTTGTTCTTTTCGAAGCAAATCTGCAATTTCACCCTAGAGTTTGTGATATTATTGCATATGGGCAAGTCTCTACTAAACCACTAGTGTCGGAGATACTATGCGTATCTCTTCGAACTACTGCTCTTTGGTGCTAAGTGTGTTGCGTAACTGTTGCACGACCGAATCATTCTATACAGATGCCCAAATATCCATGGCCTCATCCAAAGACTGGTCACATTGGGTGACTTCGGCAGCAATACTTTCCTGGGCTTGTTTCACCTCTATGGCTCTCTTGGCGCGGACTTCTGGTAGTGTCTCTGGCTAAAGCTTGGTCTAAAGGTCCGCGATTTTATACTCGTACTCGGCTCAAAGGGTGTGGGATTCCACATGTGCAACCTTGATTGCAGTAGCTAGTCTATCTAACTTCTTTGTAGGTGCAGCAGTGGCCGCGACTGCTGGAATATCCTGGCATACTTGATTGATCTTGGCTTCCATCGCAGCGCGTTGAGCTTCTGCTGCTTGATACACCGCCTCTACTTGACGTTGATACTCATGTGCTTGTGTAACCTATTTCTAGGCATCCTAGGTCTGCGTCTGCACGGTTGCTTCTCAATACTACAACTCATCACCAATAATGGAGTGAAGTAAATGGAGCATCCCTACAGGAAACACAACAATATTAATATGCACATCACCTGTACTAATGAATTGAGTGTATTGGCTCGCATCCATTTGACATGCTGGTAGGGGGATATGGACAAATTGCCCCATCCCGGATGATGACAGTGCTATGTCCAAATGTTGTGCACTGCTAATAGGCACATTGGTCTGACTCGCTTGAATCACGCTCGCCTAGATCTGTCTCACTTACATTTTCAACTCTTGTAGGCCAACTTGGAAAACTTCCAATTCCAATTTATATTAGACCTCCATGTCCGTCCAATGATCCTCCTGCGCAATGGTCATTGTGTTTGCGATCTCATTGAGATTTCCCTTCGTTAATGTCAGGAACTTCTATCTTGTTTGTTTCGAACCCTTCTGCTTTTTTCCTTGATCCAACCTAGGTCTACACACCACGCTTTGTGCCTTTGGAGGTGGCTACCTCAGTCTCTATGGGTGCAGAGCCATTATTTTATGTTATTGTGTGGTCGGTGTAGGCTCTTTGTCACCAGGTTTTTCCATCACCATCGGTGGTATCGTTTCTGTAGCCTTTTTTTCGCATTATTTGTGAATTTTCCTATTGGGGTACATGACTCTGTTGGTGGAGTCAAACAAGCCGGCGACCAGTTAGTTGTGACCCTAATCAAATCGTCCTTAGTCACCAAATAAAGTATCATGTACCAGACACCTTCCACAACGCCCTTCGCGTGGATGTGGATATTATGGAATGTAGCCTTAAAGTCTGCTACCATTTTGTACTGCTCATACAGGTTGGGAAATAAGCGCAAATTTGACTATATCGACTGGTATAAGCTCACATCATATAAGACCCAAAAGATCTTGTTTTTTTTCTCGCACAGGGTCAGAAGAGTGCCAGAGGGTCACGTAGCATACAACTTGGCACATTGGTTCTGAAATTTCTGGGAATTGGGTGTCTTCAGGGATTTTCCACTGAATCAGTGCGATTAACAATAAGAGACAAGCATATTGAAAATGCTTTCCGTCCTCCTGGATTTCGCGCACATTTTCAAGGAATTCTTTACAGAGGTATGTGCACCAATTGTAGATGACCCATTTTTCGCATCTCCCAGCGAGCGTAATCACATGTGTGGGTACTTCCTTTGTCCTACACTTGCAAATCATTTTGCAAGCCAAAACTACCATGCCAAAACGGACTACTGGGTCATTTATTTCTTCTACCACAAATCCCCGAGATTTGCGCATAACATCATACTTCTTATTAATTTTATCTGCCAGCGATTTCCCTCTGAAATCGGCCATAGGGTCAGCCCCTCTGTTTGGCAACTTGGTAATTCTATGAATTAGGTCCACATCAATTGGGATGCACTCTCCCAACCAAAGCGCATCATCATGCACTAATTTCAACAACTGCTTGATGCAAATATCATTAATGGGACTGCGCCCAAAATGAGGGATCTGCAAAAGATTGAGGAGGCTTGCCTTGTGTAGACCTAGCATTTCTTTCTTCATCTCAAGGTGCACCAGCCCTCCTGCATATGGAACTGGATCAAGATACAGCTCTGGCGCGAGCTCTAGAAATTTCTCTACATTTGTGATATCCCAGTCATTGAATCACAACTGAGGGATTTTGGCCAGCATGTCCCCCTCCATTAGGACATTCTCTAGGATAAATGGCACTTGGATACCTGCATGCACCTTATCCAAGTCTTTTGGCACTTTCACTCTAGGTTTGTGCGGCGCAATGTAGCTAAGAAGTCGTGCGAATGGTGCTACTTCTACAACGTCACCATCCACTTCTTCGATAGTTTCTAGGAGTTCAGGCATGGGTTTCTTCATCTTCTTTATAGCAGAATGACAAGGTATAGGGGTTTTGGGTATGTGTTATATTCTTTCTACGACTATTCATGCGCGAGGGGGAGATAGCACACCTTGTACGTTGCGTCGGGCACAGCAGGGGGGTCACAAGGGGGGCGGCAACCCCCCTTGTTTAGGGTCCGGGGCAGCGCCCCGGGAAAAAAAATTTGGACCTTATTTTTTTGGTGGGCGGACCCACCCATGGTTTTGTACATGGGTTTGCACATGGTTTTGGGCCATGATGTTTTTCGACCCCTGGTATTTTGTAGATCTGGTCAAGGGAACTACGGTTATGTTCTAATCTAGGGTTAATGGATTGGGATTTATGTATGCTTCAGCATGTATATATATGTGTTGTAAAACTAAAAGGAATATAATGAAAAATCAAGTTGGTCGTCCCAATTTGGGATCCAGGGGAAAATCTCTTTGTATATTTGTTTTATGTTTTATGCTCTCACTATTGTTTATTTTATTTTTTTAAGATTCATTTGCAGATAATTTCTGTACAGGGTTAAAACCTACATTTGGTATCATAGTTGTTTCAGCTTCAAGGGGACGCCTTTGCTGCTGAGGGGTTTTTTTCTCGGGCCTGAGGTAGACCCTATTCAGTGGGAGATCTGCGGGATGGATTCTTGCAGTGAATGAAGATGACGAGCAGTGGGAAGATAGAGATCGAGAAATCTAATGGTCAGAGTTTTGAGTTGTGGAATATCAATATGGAGGATCTGCTGGGGGATAAGGATCAGTGGATCGTGGTAGATCCGAGTACTAAACCAAAGGCAATGTAAAAAGAAGACTGGAAGAAGTTGGATCGGAAGGAAAAGAGCACAATACGGTTATGTGTCTCAGATTCAATATTGTTGAATGTATCTAGGGAAGCTATGGAGAAGAACTTGTGGTACAAACTAGGGACTTTGTACCAATATAATTCTCTGGTGAATAAATTGTTCCTGCGGAAAAGGCTGTATAACCTGAGGATGAAGGACGGAGACTCGGTGACAGAGCATCTGAACGCCTTCAATACTGTGGTAATCCAGCTATCATCTATTGATATTAAAATCTTAGATGAAGATAAGTGCATCAGTTTGTTGTGTTCTCTACCAGATTCATGGGACAGTCTGGTTATTACAATAGGTAGCAATACAACTACCTTGAATTTTGATGACATTTTCTCAGCCTTGCTGTCGGAGGAAATGAGACAGAGAAACATGGAGGGTCAGAATGGAGATGCCTTATCTGTATGAGGAAGGTACCAGAACAGAAAAAAGAATAACGTTTCGAGTGAGAGATCTAAATCTAGAGGGAGATCTAAATCTCCTGGAAAGTTTGTAAAGGTGTGCTGGAAATGTGGAAAGGAAGGGCACTACAAAAAGGATTGTAGATCTAAAGCTCCTGAGAAAGGAAAGGGATCTGATGATGCTCCTTCTACAGAGGAAAAAACCACCTCAGATGAAGGTGGGGATGTGTATTTGGCTTCTTCTTCAAATACACATGTAGATCATGAGTCATGGTTTATTGACTCGAGTGCATCCTTTCACTTCACTCCCCATAGGGAGTGTTTCTGCGAGTATGAGAAATATGATGGCAGTGATGTATTATTAGGTGATGATAGAAAGGCCAGAATCGTCGGACGTGGAAAAGTCAAGCTAAAGTTGCAAGGTGGAAGGATTAGAACACTTCTTGGTGTTATGCACATTCCTGCATTGGCCAGAAATCTTATTTCTGTAAGCAAGATGGATGATGCACATGTAAAAACAGTGTTCGAGAAAGATACCTATAAGATGGTTCGGGGAGCACTGGTATTAATGCAAGGAGTTTGGATGGGAAATCTATACAAGCTTCAGGGAAGCACTGTTATTGATGGGTGCAACAGTGCTGTGGTTCCCGAAAGTGGAGCGGAAAGCCTAGCGGTCTCTGGAGAAAAGACAATGCTATGGCATCAAAGGCTTGGACATATTGGAGAGAAGGGCCTTCGGATACTGCATGGAAATGGTATGGTAGAAGGTATGTCTAATATATCTTTGGATTTCGATTTCTGTGAACATTGTGTATATGGGAAGTAGAATCAGGTGAGATTTCCTTCTGGTGCTAAGAGGGCGAACAAGATATTAGAGCTTGTGCACAGTGATGTGTTTGGACCTGTGTTGGTTCCATCACTGGGTAAGTCTGTGTACTATGTTTCATTCATAGATTACTTCTCAAGGAATACATGGATATATTTCTTGAGGAATAAATCTGAAGTCTTTGACAGATTCAAAGGATTTAAGGCTCTGGTGGAAAACTGGACAGAGAAGAAGATAAAGGTGTTGAGGACAGATAATGGTGGGGAGTTGTGCAAGAAGGAATTTGAAGAGTTATGTAATAAGTGTGGTATAGCATGACAAAAGACTACTCCATACACACCTCAGCAAAATGGAGTTGTAGAAAGAATGAACAGAATGTTGATGGAAAAGGCAAGAAGCATGCTCAGTGGTACCAAGTTAGGACAATAATTCTGGGTAGAGGCAGTGGAGAATGCATGTTACTTGGTTAACAGATCACCTTCATCAACATTGGAGGATAAGACTCCACATGAGGTATGGACTAGTAAGAAACCCTCTCTTTCACATCTGAGGGTATTTGGATGTGATGCATATGTACATGTTCCAAAGGAGAAAAGGGGAAAGTTGGATAATAAATCTGAAAGGTGCATCTTTATTGGGTATAAGGATGGTTTAAAGGGTTACAAGCTTTGGAACCCGGAAACAAGGAAGGTTGTGTACAGCCGAGATGTGGTGATTAGAGAGGTGAAAGATGTTGTTAAACATGAAGTCCTACCAAAGGAACCTGAAAAGATAGAGTTTGAGCTAAAGGAGGATGAATCAGAGTCTACAACAGAAGAAGACTCAGAAGAGGAAGAGCCACAAACTCCAGCTTTGAGAAGATCAGTTCGGGAAAGAAGACAACCAGAAAGGTATAGTCCATCTGCTTTCTGTTCAAATTTTTCTTTAACTATAACTGATGACGATCCTAGAACCATCAGAGAGGCCATATATTTAGAGGATGGAAAACTCTGGAAGGAGGCCATGGTTGATGAAATGGCATCCTTGCATAAAAATGAGGCGTGGGATCTGGTCGAGTTGCCAGCTGGAAGGAATCCCATTGGGAGCAAATGGGTGTTTAATAAGAAGATGAATGTAGAAGGCAAGGTGGAGAAATACAAAGCTAGGTTGGTAGAAAAAGGTTATTCCCAGATGTCGAGAATTGATTTTGGTGATATTTTTTCTCCTGTTGCCGAAGTTACTTCTATTAGATTACTTTTATCTATTGCTACTACATTTGATTTTGAGGTAGAACAGATAGATGTGAAGACAACATTTCTTCATGGGGATCTGGAAGAGGAGATCTACATGAAACAACCTGAAGGCTTTATGGTGAAGGGGAAGGAAGAACTGGTATGCAGGTTAAAGAAGTCTTTGTATGGGTTAAAACAGTCACCAAGGATGTGGTATCAGAAATTTGATACCTAAATATGGGGACTTGGCTTCACCATAAGCAAGGAGGATCACTGTGTTTATTTTAAATTAATTTGTGACCATGTTATTTATTTGGTCTTGTATGTGGATGATATGTTGTTGATTGGAAATAACAAAGAAATTATCCAAGATTTGAAGACCCAACTATTCTCCAAATTTGACATGAAGGATCTTGGTGTTGCAAACTATATTTTGGGCATGGAAATTAAGAGAGATCGAGCAAAGAGGAAACTTTGGTTAAACCAGAGGAAGTATGTTGAGACTCTATTGCAGAGGTTCAATATGCAGGATAATAAACTGGTGAATGTTCTGATTCTTGTAGGTACAAAGTTGTCTGCTGAACAGTGTCCCAAGGCACAAGAAGAAGAGGAGGATATGTTCCATGTTCCATATGCAAGTGCAGTGGGTAGCCTAATGTATGCAATGGTCTGTACTAGACCAGACATTGCACATGCAGTGGAAGTATTGAGCAGGTTTATGTCAAACCCAAGGAAGGAGCATTGGACAACAGTGAAGTGGGTTTTTAGATATTTGCGTGGCACTAGTGATTATGGCTTGTGCTACCAGGGAAGACCAGGATTGGAAAGAGTGTTGGACATTCGTGGTTTTGTTGATGCAGATTGGGCTGGAGTCTAGACCAAAGAATATCTACATGTGGGTATGTGTTTATCCTATTTGGAGGTGCAGTCAGTTGGATGAGTAAAAGACTGTCTGTAGTGGCTCTTTCAACTGCAGAGGCAAAATACATGGCAACCACTCATGCAAGCAAGGAAACCATTTGATTGTAGAGATTGTGTTCAAGTATGGGGTTGGTGCAGAAAGCTATAAGGATAGACTGTGATAGCCAAACTGCAATTTTCTTGGCTAAGAACCCTGCTTATCATTCAAAGACAAAGCACATTGATGTTCAATATCACTTTGTGAGACATATGGTTGAGGCTAAAAGGGTGTTGCTAGTAAAGGTGGACACTTTGAAGAATGTTGCAGATGCATTGACGAAGTTTATGAGCACTCAGAAGTTCTCTTGGTGTAGAGAAACAAGGGGTGTTGCAAAGCTAGGCTAATGACTCAGCTCTCCTGTGGCCCCCTGCAGAAAGAAAACAACAAGTGGGAGAATGTTGGGTATGTGTTATATTCTTTCCACGACTAGTCACGCGTAGGGGGCGACAGTCCCCACTGTACGTTGTGCTGGGCGCAGCAGGGGGGGCAGAAGCCCCCCCTATTCGGGGTCCGGGATAGCACCCTGGGAAAAAAAAATTGGACCTTATTTTTTTGGCGGGCAGACCTACCCATGGTTTTGTGCATGGGTTTGCACATGGTTTTGGGGCATGATGGTTTTCAGCCCCTAGTATTTTGTAGATCTGGTCAAGGGAACTATGGTTATGTTCTAATCCAGGGTTAATGGATTGGGGTTTATGTATGCTTCGACATGTCTATATATGTGTTGTAACACTAAAAGGAATATAATTAAAAATCAAGCTGGTCATCCCAATTTGGGATCCAAGGGAAAATCTCTGTGTGTATCTGTTTTATGTTTTATGCTCTCGCTATTGTTTATTTTCTATTTTTAAGAATCATTTGCAGATAATTTCTGTACACGGTTAAAAACTATAAGGGGTAGTTTCTCTCGAGGACTTGTGCATCCTAGAAGTGTGTCCCTTCTTTGTTTTAGATGGCGTAGGGCCTCTACCACAGGAACCTCCTATGCAGTAAGGTCCTCTCCAAGTCTGGTGGAAGTCATTCTGCTCTGAATCATGTATCCTAAACCCACTTGGTGCAAATATTCCTCAAACACAGGATCCAATCTGGAAACAGATGCAACAAAATAAAAGACAAATAAATAGCTGAGAACATAAAAATCGCTTAGAACGCAAAGGGAACTATTGCGACCCCCTGACTCATATTTATACTTTTGGCACCTCTGCAATGGATCCTTAGGCGTTAATAAGGTTCCATTATTGGAAAAAAGGTCCCAAATATGGAAAAATCCCCTCATTAAATGCATCTTAGACACTCCTAAAAACGATAATAATTTTGTCTTATCCAATTTTACTATTTCAACAGCTAGTTTTTGACACCTTTGCACACTAGTCACTCCCCTGGCGCAGATACCGTACGCGTGTCACACCTTACTGCACATGTAACCCATAGCTAAGTATAATCATTGAAAGACCCCCCCCACCTGCCCCAACACAGGCTTGTTGACCAGGTAATTCAAAGCATATCGTGTAGTAACCGTCGTATCCCTTACCAAGTGCAAACTTCTCTGACATTCATCATCCCAATGGAATTTTGCACTTCTGCTGAGTAATCTGGTCATGGGCCCATTTATCAATTCGTACTAGGGAATGTACTTTTTGTAGTATCCCACAAGACTCACCGTGGAGCGCATTTTTCTGAAGTTCACGGGCGTGGAGGGTCCTGTGAGTGCGCATGGGTCCCAAACTTCTACTAGTGCCAAGTGTTGACAAGACGAATATCCCTGATCGGCGCATCGATGCCAATGATATTGATCCCACTTTAAAAGCTAAATGTAAGAAGAAAACTATCAATCAGCGCAGAATAGTCGCTAGTGCCTCTGCGCAACTCTGTTTCAAAGTACCATTCACTTGGCACCTTTCCCAGGGAATGAATAAACATGTGAACCCATTCAGGCCTTGGTTTGACACCCCATACCTGATTCCATTTTTTCATATGTTTGTGTCAATCCTCCCTGCCAAAGTATAAGTCTTCTTCTTTAATGACTCATCGTTCAAATCTTAGCCGCATCATATGCACATATTCCTCCAATATCCCAGATTATCCTTATGTGGTTCCCACCATCTCGTTGGAGTAGCACACAAGCCAATATCTAAAGCATGGAACGTCTGTGATGTCGGAACTGTCCCTTCCAGTTCTCTTAGGAACATGTTTACACAACTTGAGCCATCATAATGTGGGAACCCATGTGCCTCAGATGTTATACATTGCAAATATCTAGTCACCCGATTACATCGCAGCGCAGACACCTCATGCAATCGGTTCTGCCAATTCCTTATTTCCTCATCAGAGTCTGAGAAACAAGAACTTTCCTTATCCCACTTAATATTTCCATCCGCTATTGGGTTGATCCAATCCTCTTCACACAATCTCATCTTATAGATTTGGTCAATTTCATCCCCAACATGCACAGGATCCGTATATTGGTGTCCTTCAGTAGGGTCTAGAGGGATGATAACTCAGACTCCATTATTCTCAAACTCCATCCTTATTTTCTTCAATTCTATGACACCATCAATGTAAATATCCCAATCCAATCCCATTAGTGCAGGATAGGGATTGTTATCATCCACGATCTCTATCACTTCAAATTATGCTTTCACATTGACGCCCTCAATACTGACTACGACTTGAGGAAATTGCCCAAGAGGAATGCTCCTCTCTGATTGGCCATGCACAATTGGATTGTGGACCATTCCAGCTTGGGTTCGCCCATGCGCTGCCATGTATGTTTTGGTAGAACATTAGCATCTGACCCAGATCAAAAATTACTTGGACCATTTCATAAGCTCCCATATGTGTGGTTAGGTGCATCTCTCTCCCCGTTCTTTTCTTTTTTTTGTAGATTTAATTTAAGGCTCGTTGCTCTACCATTGGTGGTCCCTTCTCTGCGCAATTATATATCATAGCTTGCAGATTTTCCACTGCCTTATTTTTGTGAAATAATTTCATACATGCTTGTAGGAATGGTTTAATCTCTTCATCTCCTCCAGGGCCTTGAAACAGTCTACTTGATATTGAAGTGCCACCCTCAGTGAATTCATTTTTCCTCAATAAAGGTTTATTTTTTGTGTTGAAGATAAACTCCTGTCTTATGCTCTTGTGCCTTACAAATTCAGACACATGTAGCTAACTGATTTCCATTATCTTCATTGGTAGCTATGCTGCTCCTTGTTACTAAATTCACACTTGGAACCTCCCCACAGGGTTCAACGTCCACCATCTGCAAATTTTGTGTTGGGATCGACTTCTTTCTCTCCTACATCTTAGCAATTAATATAGGACAATATTCCAGCACATGATTAAGTTGCCTACAATACCTGTAAGACTTGCGTGTAGGATTCAGACAATCGTGCGCATAAAGGCCAACATCTTCGCAATTATAAAAAATGACTTGTCCGCTTCCTCGACCAGCTGATCCACCTCCTCGAACTCTTCCTCTACCCAAATATCCTTCACACCCAGAATGGGATGCTGGTGAGAAGGACTCAGCATGCACCATATATATTTCAAATTTATCCATCATCATATCATAGGTGCGACAGTTCTGTTCATCATGCCCTAATGATGAATAGAACCTACAAAACAATTGCTTTAGTTTAAGCCGATACTTCCCAATCCTTGGACAGGAATCTATGTCATGCACTCCAGCAACTTGACATATTGTACACCAGACAGGGCTCTTCAAGGGGCTGGGACCTCCAACATTCAAATAGTTAGCGAAAAAAGGACACTAATCCTTATGGTGTCTGGAAGCTTTGCATTTTATACATCATATCTCTGCGCACGCTTCCTTGCCCTTATCATTGTGAAGGCTTTGAATTTCCAAGTGTATGGCTTCCATCTCATTCTATATTTGTTGAGTCCCAAGTGCAACAGCTATTGGTGTAGCTTATAATTTCATTGCATCCTCCACAACCTCAGCTAATGTGGCAATATTGTAGAAATTAGCTGAATAAATCACTTATTCACTGAAGATTAACCTGGTCATATATCAATTTCGAATTGCATACATAACACATAACCTTCTTCTACAATTAATTGTCACATGCGGAAATAATAGAAGCGATCTCACATCAAATCAATCACACATTAACTCAGTATGTATGGGGAAAGCCTATAGCTGAAAACCCCGCAGCTATTGTGTATATTATAATGGAGAAATCAAGTAACCAAACAAGTACAATACTCCTCACAAGTACTCAGGACTCTCTCGTGAAGTTACTCACAATCTGACTCAGTTTTGAACAAGTCTGAGGTTCAAAACTCCCCGCCAATTGCCTTGCCTCTATTGCGCAATCATGGCCTGTATATGAAGAGGTTCAAGGTTCGAATCCCCTTGCCTTGATTGCGCAATTGTCATGGACAATTCCTCCAAGTGTAATGCAAATCTCATGCAAAACAAATCTACCAACTGATAGCTTTACTCACCCTTTCATCTACCTCTTCCACGGGTCTCCACTGAACTGATCATGCACTGTAGTGAACTGAAGTGTTCTTGAGTTGACTAATGAGTTAATATTTAGTAAATTAAATATTATTTAATTTACTCCACTCATATCTAGTTGATTAGTTAGTTAACTAATCCCAACTAGTTCAACTAAAACAAACAGAACACAACTCCACTATATGTCCCGTTAACTCCTCCAAAACTTCTGCCACTGAAGTCTAACTGAAGCCAACCATGCAAGATGCCATCAAACCCTAGGAACCACGTGATTCCTTGTGTCAGTTGCATGAGCCACCTCCCTGACTCAAACTGAAGTGCGCCAAGAGAGTAAACTGTTGTTTATAGTCAAAATATTATTAAGGGTAAATAATATTTGACTTCCATATTTTTAGGAGATCAGTCTAAAAATAGTCTGGGTCCTAAAAAATAGGGTCTCATCTATTTTTACCGACATGTCGCATACTTCAAGAATCTCCAAGTAGAATTCCCAAATTATGCTCCGTATGTCTAAAAATAGACATAGTCTAAAAATAGACTTTGCGCCAGAATTTGCCTGCGGGCCCACTTAGTGAAGACGACTTCATTTCACTAAGCTCCATCATCTTGCTGCATTCTCAACACTCCCTCTCAGCAAGATATGGATTATCTGCAATCCCTATCCTGCCTCTGTGGAATTCGAACTTGCTCCTGGTGAGCGCCTTCGTCGGGATGTCGGCATCCTGATCCTCCGTGGGAACATATGAAAGCATCATGATCCTCCGCTGAACACAATCTCTGATGTGATGGTACCTGATGTCGATATGTTTGGACCTATCATGAAATACTGGATTAGCCGAGAGCTTGATGCAGCTCTGGTTATCACGGTAGATCATTGTAGGCTCCAAATGCAACCTGAACAAACCTGCGAGGATCTTCCTCATCCAAATAGCCTCGCATGCAGCCAAACTTGCTGCCATGTACTCGGCCTCTGCTGAACTGAGTGCCACGGATCTCTGCTTCCTGCTGTACCAGGAAACTGCTGTCGACCCAATGCTGAAAACTCCTCGAGAAGTGCTCTTCCGGTCCGTTGGACTCCCTGCCCAATCTGCATCAGTGAAGCCAGAAAGCTTCGCTCCATCCTCCTGTCTGTACCATAGACCATATCCCGATGTGCCTCTGATATAGCGCAATACATGCTTGCCCGCCTTCCAAAAGAGCTTGGTAGGCTTAACCATAGCTTACGAAAGCTGGTTAACTGCATAGCATATATCGGGTCGAGTATTGACCAGATACATCAACGACCCCACCAACTGTCGATAGACAGTGGCATCCACTACCTCCTCCGAAGTAGCATCTCCCTTCCTCCAACCTCCCGGAAGAGGGGTATCAACAGGCTTGCAGCCTTGCATGTTGAACCTCTCCAGAATCTCCCGGGCATACTTGCCCTGAGAAACAAACAGTCCTCCACTGCGCTGCCAAATCTCCAATCCCGGGAAATAATGAAGGATGCCCAAGTCCTTCATCTCAAACTCTCGTGCAAGATCCTCCTTGCATGAAAGTATCAACTGCTCATCGCCAGTCAAAATCAGATCATCTACATACGGTACGATGATCAACAGCTTCCCCTCCACCACAATCTGGTACAGGTTTGGATCCGCCTCACTCTTGGAGAATCCAAGCCCGGTGAAGTAGCTGTCTATCCGAGTGTACCAAGCACGAGGTGCTTGCTTCAGCCCATACGGTGCTCTCTTGAGTCGGCACACATGCGACTCACTGCTGAAGATCTCAAAACCTTCAGGCTGCTCTATGTACACCTCTTCCTCAATAACTCCATTGAGGAACGCGGTCTTCACATCCATCTGATGAATGTGCCACCCCATCTGCGCTGAGAGAGCAAGGATCGTCCGTATGGAAGAGTACCTTGCGACAGGTGCAAAAGTCTCCTCATAGTCAATCCCCTCGATGTGTGAGAAGCCACGGGCGACAAATCTCGCCTTGTACTTCTCCACACTCCCGTCAGCCGCCTGCTTCACCTTGTAGATCCATCGCGAACCTACAACTGATTTCCCGACCGGTCTTGGGACAATCTCCCATGCACTGTTCCTGATGATCGAATCATATTCTTCGATCATGGCATCAACCCATGCGGGTTCCTCCACGGCTTCCTCAAAAGAGGATGGCTCTGTCACAACACATTGACTCATAAGAGCCATGTATCCAGTGTACCGATCCGGTGACTGTCTCTGTCTGCGCTGTGCTGCAGGTGGTCCTACAACCTTCTCTGCATCCCGAGCCAGTCGCTCAGCTTCTGTAGTGCGCATGCGCCCTCTGATGGTTGGCGCTGCCTGGGTGGTTTCTTCCACCTCCTGAACCTCCTCTTGTGGCTGATCCACATCTGGAAGCTCCTCCTTAGGAACTAACAGCTCCTCATCTGCATGCAAGTGTAGCTCCCTCTCAAGCGAACACTGCATGGCTTTCTCCTCCTGGAATTTTATATCCCATCGCACAACAGTCTTGCGACTGTCTGGCACATACACCCGATAGTTGTGAGGTGTATCAGTGTACCCCACAAATATTCCAACCTCAGCAGTTGGATCCAGCTTCCTTCTCACATCCTTCGTCACATGCATGTAGACAGGAGAACCAAAAATCCGCAAATGGGAAATATCAGGCCTCTTGCCGGAATAAGCCTCCTCTGGTGTACTCATGCCAAGAACCTTGTGAGGACAACGGTTCTGCACATACACTGCTGTATTGCATGCCTCAGCCCACAAGTGAAGGGGTAGGCCCTGATCATGCAACATCGCCGGTGCAGCACCCACGATCGTTCTGTTCTTCCGCTCAGCCACCCCGTTCTGCTGTGGGTTATGGGGTGCGATGAGCTCTCTCCGAATCCCTTCTGCGCTGCAGAACTCCTTGAATTCAGCCGAGATGAATTCACCACCGTTATCACTCCTTAGAGCAATCACCTTCTTCCACGACTCCTTCTCGACCAGTGCTTTAAACTCACAGAACTTCGCGAATGTATCGCTCTTCTTCTGCATGAAGAAGATCCAGCACTTTCGAGAGAAATCATCGACAAAGATCACATAATACCTGTGCTTTGCTGTCGAAGCAACAGAGAAAGGACCACACACGTCTGTGTGAACTCTCTCAAGGATCGTCGTGGCGCGACTATCCTTCTCGTGAAAGGTGGCTTTCACATACTTTCCTAAAGTACACCCCTTGCACTGATCTGACTGCGCAAGGGTGCCCTTAGGAAGTCCAGTAGAAATCTGCTGCAGAATCTTCAAAGCTCCATGGTGAAGATGGCCCGATCTCCTGTGCCATAGTTCGCCCTCATCATCCCGGCTCACCACATCTCCAGCCTTGCATGCCATAGCTGCGCAGTCATCTACCTGCAACTGATAAAGGTTCTGAGTTCGAACCCCTATCTTCCGGGTCTCTCCAATAGTCTTACTGCGCAGGAAAGCTTTTCCTTCGCTGAAGACCACATCATAACCCTTATCCTCCAACATCGTTACTGAAATCAGGTTCTTCTTCAATCCAGGTACATGCATGACATCCTTTAAGACAAAGGGTTTACCAGACTCCCTCTGAAAGGATACGGTACCGATACCAGTCGCACTGTATCTACCGTCATCGCCCATCTCGATGTGCATGCCCAAATCCTTGTCCTCCAGATCTGAGAACAACTCCCGATCTCCCGTCATATGAAATGACGCACCGTTGTCCAAGAACCACACCGATCCCAGCATACTTGAAACTAAGCATGCAATCAGTGAAAAGTCAAGCTCGAACTGTGAAGCCAAAGCTTCTCCATCTGCAGATCTTCCCGCTTGCTTGTTCTTCTTCTTCTTTGGACAATTGGTAGCATAATGTCCGTGATCATGGCAGTGAAAACACTTCACTTTCGCCATATCCTTCTTCTTGCCCTTAGCTCCAGAATGAGAAGTTTTCTTACCCTTCCCTTTCTTAGCTTTGGACATCAAAGCGCAGTTTTCTTCATCAGCTCCCTTTGATGAAGATCCATCTCAAGTAGTCCTCCTTATCTCCTCCTGCATGAGATCCGCCCAAAGGCGCTCCCATCCCGGCAGCTTCTCCCGACCATTGACACTATCTTGATATGAGTGCCAAGCCTTCGGAAGACCAAGGAGAGCCAGGTCGACCATATCCTCTTCATCGACGGTAACCCCCACACTTCCCAGCTCATCTCTGCATTGAGTGAACTTCGTGAGGTATTTGGCGATACTGTCGCCCTTCTCCATCTTGATGTTCCTGAGCTTGTCTTTGAGCGCCAGCTTCCTTTGGTCACTCTTACTCTGGAATAGATCCGTCAAAGCTTTCCACATTAAATATGGAGTAGCCTTACCATGCAGGCTGGATACAATATGATCCTTGACGCCCTCCAACAGGATCCTTCGACATTTCGCGATCTTCTTTTGCCATGCATCGACCAAAGCTGCATCAGTGGGCTTTGGGACATCCGCATCCACGAACTCCTTCAGACCATTGTCTTCTAACACTGCTTCCATTCGATCCTTCCATGCAACATAATTCGAACTGCCTTCAAGAGCATATTCGAGTCGCAAACCATTGAAAGAAGACATCTTTCAACACCGGCACCAAGAAAATCAACCTTCTGCAAAATTCGAATTCCAAACTCCAAGCTCTATCGCTTCCGATCTACACTTGAAAACAAATTATTTCCAAATCATAGATTGACTGCAAGGGGCTTTTACCAGACCTTTCACTTTCCGAAGAAAGATGAATCCGGAGGCTTCCTGGCCCGTATGCAGACTCTGTCCGAGGAAATAAGTTTGCAATCACCGTAATAGATCTCGACAATTAATCTTGCTCCGATACCATGTAGAAATTTGCTGAATAAATCACTTATTCAATGGAGATTAACCCGATTACACATTAATTTCGAATTGCATGCATAACACATAATCTCATCTACAATTAATTGTCACATGCGGAAATAATAGAAGCAATCTCACATAAAATCAATCACACATTAACTCAGTATGTATGGGGAAAGCCTATAGCTGAAAACCCCGCAGCTATTGTGTATATTATAATGGAGAAATCAAGTAACCAATAAAGTACAATACTCCTCACAAGTACTCAGTACTCTCTCATGAAGTTACTCACAATCTAGCTTGATTTTGAACAAGTCTCGGGTTCAAAACACACCACTAATTGCCTTGCCTCTATTGCGCAATCATGGCTTGTATATGAAGAGGTTCAAGGTTAGAATCCCCTTGCCTTGACTGCGCAATTGTCATGGACAATTCCTCCAAGTGTAATGCAAATCTCATGCAAAACAAATCTACCAACTGATAGCTTTACTCACCCTTTCATCTACCTCTTCCACTGGTCTCCACTGAACTGATCATGCACTGTAGTGAGCTGAAGTGTTCTTGAGTTGACTAATGAGTTAATATTTAGTAAATTAAATATTATTTAATTTACTCCACTCATATCTAGTTGATTAGTTAGTTAACTAATCCCAACTAGTTCAACTAAAACAAGCAGAACACAACTCCACTACTTGTCCCGTTAACTCCTCCAAAACTCCTGCCACTGAAGTCTAACTGAAGCCAACCATGCAAGATGCCATCAAACCCTAGGAACCACGTGATTCCTTGTGTCGGTTGCATGAGCCACCTCCATGACTCAAACTGAAGTGCGCCAAGAGAGTAAACTGCTGTTTATAGTCAAAATATTATTAAGGGTAAATAATATTTGACTTCCATATTTTTTAGGAGATCAGTCTAAAAATAGCCTGGGTCCTAAAAAATAGGGTCTCATCTATTTTTACCGACATGTCGCATCCATCAAGAATCTCCAAGTAGAATTCCCAAATTATGCTCCGTATGTCTAAAAATAGACATAGTCTAAAAATAGACTTTGCGCCAGAATTTGCCTGCGGGCCCACTTAGTGAAGGCGACTTCATTTCACTAAGCTCCATCATCTTGCTGCATTCTCAACAAATATTTTTCTTTCCTAATGGCTAGCGCAGATGGGGGAGAAACATAGCAATGAACCATTCTTTATGCTGAGAATTGTTAATGATGAACCCTCCATCCCTGATGACACAATTCAACCATTGGTCTACTTCCCATACAGACTCATTAACCTCATGGTGGATATCTTTCATCTCAATTACCAGTTGTGAGTATGATTTAGGATTTTTGAACTATTCTTTTAGGGTTGTATTTATCTGTTGCAAGGTAGCATCAGGGTTATCCTGAACATACCTCATATACCAATCCAATGCTCTATCCTGGAAGGCAGTAGTGAGCTACACTTTCTTGATATCATTACTGTGAACCTGTTGTGCCTGCCACACAACCTCAGTCACAAACCAAAGGTGTTCGGTGTCCTCATTCCCAATACCCTTGAAATTAGGTAGTTTCAATGACACGTCCATGGCTACTTCTAGGGGAGGAGGAGGAGATGGACTGTGTGGTGGAGTAGGTTGTCTCTGGTGTGATGAGAAAAGTGGAGTGGAAGGGGTCAGGAACATACTTAAATGTCTCTACTGGAAAAATATTTCTTCGTCACAATCAATTGAGCTAGAGGTTTCTAGTTCAGTTTCACTATCAGATCTAAGCTTCAGAGGGCTTTAAGGGACTTCTTGTAGAAATTATATAACTGATATGTTATACATCCGAGATTCTCCTGATCACACACTATTTGACTTCATGCACAATACGGAATCTCTTCTACTATTGATCATTACTTGCGGAAATAAAATCAATTGCATGCACACATTAAAACCATAAAAATTCACACATATGAACACAATAATTTATGGGAAAGCTTAAAGTTGAAAACCCCCAACTATATGTATATTATATGTCATAGAGATCATGTAACCATCATCATACAAAGCTCCTCACAAGCTCTCAGTACAATCTCCAATTGCTACACACTAATCAAGTCCGATCTAGCAAATCCCATGCACCGATATCTACCACCTGCTAGCCTGCTTCTACTGCGTAATCACTGCTGAAGAATGGCTCTGAATGAACTCGAATTGATATAGCCTTGCTCACGCAATCCTCATTGGAATCTCCAACCACTTTGTGTTTCAAATCATGCAACACTATAGTCACAACTGATAGTCAACCTGCTCTTTCACCTACCTCTTCACTGGTCTCCACTGAAACTGTCCATGCACTGTAGTTAAATGATGTATTCTTCAGTTGATTGATGAGTTAATAATTAGTGAATTAATTAATAATTAATTCACACCACTCTCACTAGTGTATCAATCAGTTAGACTAGATACAACTAGCTCAATTATGTTTAACTAAGTTAAACTGAACACAACTCCACCAATTACCTCAATAACTCCACCAAACTCTGTCACATGAGTTCTAACTAAAGTCTCCATGAAATAGCTCCACTTAACCCTCAGGAATAGCGTAATTCCTTCTGTCAGCTCCTGTACCACATTTGTGCACTTAACTAAAGTGCTCCAAGAGAATAAGATAATTTTTATAGTCCAAATATGTTTAGAGTCCAAATATTATTAAGAGCTAATAATATTCAACATATCTATTTTTAGACTAGCAATCTAAAAGTAGATTCCGCCCAATATGTATAAAAATAAAAGTCCATATATTTTTCCAACTTGACCAACCATCCAAAAATAGCATCCTGCAACTCATAGAATATGATCGACATGTCTAAAAATAAACTTTGCGCCAAAAATAGCCTGCGGGCCCACCTAGTGGAAGGCGACTCTTTTCACTAAGCTCATCATCTTGTTGCAATCTCAACACTCCCTCTCAACAAGATAGGGATTATCTGCCACCCCGATCCTGCCCCTTTGGTATTCGAATTTGCTCCTGGTGAGCGCCTTCGTCAAGATATCAACATCCTGATTCTCCGTAGGAATGTAAGAAAGTAACATGATCTTCCACTGCACACAATCTCTGATATGATGATATGTGATGTCAATGTGTTTAGATCTATCATGAAATACTGGATTAATCGAGAGTTTGATGCAACTCTAATTATCACAATATATCACAGTAGGATCTAAGTGTGAACCGAACAACCCGACCAGGATCTTCCTCATCCATATAGCCTCGCATGCAGGCTGCCATGTACTTGGCCTCCACTGAAATGAGTGCCACGGATCTCTGCTTCTTGCTGTACCAAGAAACTATTGTCGACCCGATACTGAAAATCCCTCCAGATGTGCTCTTTCTGTCCGTTGGGCTCCCTGCCCAATCTGCATCCGTGAAGCCACACAACTTCACCTCATCCAACTGTATGTACCATAATCCATATCCCGATGTGCCTCTGAGATATCTCAATACATGCTTTCCTTCCTTCCAAAGGAGCTTGGTAGGCTTAACCATAGCTTGTGAAAGCTGGTTAACAACGTAGCATATGTCAGGTCGTGTATTGACTAGATACATAAGCGACCCCACCAACTGTCGGTAAACAGTGGCATCCACTACCTTTGTCGATGTAGCATCCTCTTTCCTCCAACCACCAGGAAGAGGAGTGTCGATAGGCTTGCAGCCATGCATGTTGAAATTATCTAGTATCTCCCAGGCATACTTTCCTTGAGACACAAACAATCCATCACTGCCCTGCCAAATTTCCAATCCCAGGAAATAATGAAGGAGGCCCAAGTCCTTCATCTCAAACTCCTTTGCAATATCAGCCTTGCATGATTGTATCAACAGTTCATCACCTGTCAAAATCAAATCATCTACATAAAGTACAATGATCAGCAACTTACCCTCCACCACAATCTGGTACAGGTTCGGATCGCCTCACTCTTGGAGAATCCAAGTCCGGTGAAATAACTGTCTATCCGTGTGTACCAAGCATGAGGTGCTTGTTTCAACCCATACAGGGCTCTTTTGAGCCTGCAAAAATGCGACTCGTTGCTGAAGATCTCGAAACCTTCGGGCTGCTCTATGTACACCTCCTCCTCAATGACTCCGTTGAGGAACATAGTCTTCACATCCATATGATGAATGTGCCACCCCATCTGTGCTGAGAGAGCAATAATCGTCCATATGGAAGAATACCTTGCGACAGGTGCAAAGGTTTCCTCATAGTCGATCCCCTCAATGAGTGAGAAGCCTTAGGCAACAAATCTTGCCTTGTACTTCTCGATGCTCTCGTCAGCTGCTTGCTTCACTTTGTAGATCCATCTCAAACCTACCACTGATTTCCCTTCCGGCCTTGGGAGAATCTCCCATGCACTGTTTCTGACAATCGAATCATACTCTTCCACCATGGCATCTACCCATGCAAGGTCCTCCATAGATTCCTTGAAAGAGGATGGTTCTGTCACGATACACTTGCTCATCAGAGCCATGTATCCAGTATATCGGTCAGGTGATTGTCTCTATCTGCGCTGTGATGTAGGTGCTCCTACAATCTTCTCTACATCAAGATTCAGTCGCTCAGCTTCTGTAGTGTGCTTTCGCCCTCTGATGGTTGGCGTTGCATGAGTGGTTTCTTCCACTCCATGAACCTCCTCTTGTGGTTGATCCACATCCTGAGGCTCATCCTTAGGAACTAATAGCTCCTCATCTGCATGCAAGTGTGGCTCCCTCTCAAGAGAACACTTCATGGCTTTCTCCTCATGAAATTTGATATCTCGTCGCACAACAGTCTTCCGACTGTCTGGAAAATATACACAATAGTTGTGGGGTGTATCAGTGTACCCCACAAATATCCCAACCTCTACGGTCGGCTCCAGCTTCTTCCTGGCATCCTTCATCACATGAATGTAAATAGGTGAGCCAAAAATCTTCAAATGAGAAATATCAGGCTTCTTACCAGAAAACACCTCCTCGGGTGTACTCATGCCAAGTACTCTATGAGGACAACGGTTTTGCACATAAACCACAGTATTGCATGCCTCAGCCCACAATTTTATGGGAAGGCCCTGATCATGCAACATCGCCCATGCAGCACCCATGATCGTTCTATTCTTTCGCTTCGTGATCCCATTCTGCTGTGGGTTATGAGGCGCTATGAGCTCTCTTTGAATTCCTTCTGCACTGCAAAAGTCTTTGAATTCGCCAGAGATGAATTTGCCATCATTATCACTCCTAAGAGCCTTCACACAGCTGATTCTTTCTCAACCGGTACATGCTTGAACTCACGAACTTTGGTATGTGTCGCTCTTCTTTTGCATGAAGAAGATCCGGCCTTACGAGAAAAATCATCGAAAGCAAATATCACATAATACCTATGCTTTCTTGTCGAAGCTGCGAAAGGTCCACACACATCGTGCGTTCTCTCAAGGATCGTCGTGGCGCGACTATCCTTCTCATGAAAGGTGGCTTTCACAAATTTTCCCCAAAGTACATCCCTTGCCTTGATTTGAGCATTGCAAGTGTACCACCAGGTAACCCGTGAAAATGTTCTTGAAAAAATTTTCAAAGCACCATGGTGAAGATGGCCCAATCTCCTGTGCCATAGCTCACCCTCATCCTGGCTCACCACTCCTTCTGCCTTGCCTGCCATTGCTGCGCAGCCATCTACTTGCAACTGATAAAGGTTCTTAACTCGAATCCCTATCCTCTCGGTTTCACTAGTTGCCTTACTGCGCAGGAAGGCCTTTCCCTTGCTAAAGACAACATCATATCCCTTGTCTTCCAACATCGCCATGGAGATAAGATTCTTCTTCAATCCTGGAACATGCATGACTTTCTTCAATACGAAGGGTTTACCAGACTCCCTCTCAAAGGAAATGGTCCCGATACCAGTCGCACTGTATCTACCATCATCGCCCATCTCGATGTGCACTCCAAGATCTTTCTCATCCAGATCAGTAAACAAATCTTTGTCTCCGGTCATGTGGAATGACGCACCACTGTTAAGAAACCACACTGAAACCATCATACTTGATACCAAGCATGCGATTAGTGAAAAATCCAGCTCAAACTGTGAGGCTAAGGCCTCTCCAGATGCAAACCCAGTAGCCTTCTTATTTTTCTTCTTCTGTGGACAATTTGTGGCGTAATGTCCATGTTGGTGACAGTGAAAGCACTTCACCTTGGACATGTCCTGCTTCTTGCCTTTCGCACTGGATTGAGAAACATTCTTCTTGCTCTTCCCCTTCCTTTCTTTGGAATCCAAAGTGCAATTTTCTTCATCTTCATTCTTTGATGAAGATCTGTCCCTGGTACTCTGCCTTATCTCCTCCTGCACAAGATTCGACCAAAGTCTCTCCCATCATGGTAGTTTATCCCGACCATTGACAGAGACCTGATAGGAATGCCAACTCTTCGGAAGCCCAAGGAGAGCCAAGCTCACCAAGTCCTCATCATCTACAGTAACCCCCACACTTCCCAACTCATCCCTGCACTCGAAAAACATCGTGAGGTACTTGGGTATACTATCACCTTTCTCCATTTTTATATTCCTGAGTTTATCCTTGAGCGCCAACTTCCTCTGGTCGCTCTTGCTTTGGAACAATTCTGTCAAAGCCTTCCACATCAAGAATGGATAAGATTTACCATGAAGGCTGGACACTATGTGATCCTTCACACCTTCCAACATAATCCTTCGACATTTTTCTGTCTTCTTTTGCCATGCGTCAAGTGCGGCAACATTGCTAGAAGTAGGTTTTGGAATTTCTACATCTATGAAATCCTTCAACCCATTTTCCTCCAGCACCACCTCCATCCTATCCTTCCATGAAATATAATTCGAGCTGCCCTCAAGGGCATACTCCAATCGCAATCTGTTGAAAGACATCTCAAGTTCGACACCAAGAAAGCACTACTGCAAATTCGAATTCCACCAGCACAAAACTCAATTGCTTCAATGCTTTGCAATTGCTCCAATGATCAATACTGCTTTGATACCATGTAGAAATTATATAACTGATATGTTATACATCCGAGAGTCTCCTGATCACACACTATTTGACTTCATACACAATACATAATCTCTTCTACTATTGATCATTACTTGTGGAAATAAAATCAATTGCATGCACACATTAAAACCATAAAAATTCACACATATGAACACAGTAATTTATGGGAAAGCTTAAAGCTGAAAACCCCAAACTATCTGTATATTATATGTCATAGAGATCATGTAACAATCATCATACAAAGCTCCCTCCTGACTCTCAAATTTTAATCTCAATTGCTACACACTAATCAAGTCTAGATCTAGCGAATCCCATGCACGGAGTCTACGCCTGCTAACCTGCTCTACTACACAATCAATCTTGAATAATCGCTCTGAATGAAATCGAATTGGTCCAGCCTTTCTATTTCAATCCTCATTTAGCATCTCCAACCTTTGTGTGTTGCAAATCATGCGAAGCACTATAGTCACAACTAATAATCGACTTGCTCTTTCACCTACCTCTTCTTTGGTCTCCTTTGACTTGTCCATGTGCAGAATGAGTTAAGCTTTGATGTATTCTTCGGTTGATTAATGAGTTAATAATTAGTGAATTAATTAATAATTAATTCACACCACTCTCACTAGTGTGGCAAATCGATTAGACTAGATACAACTAGCTCAACTATGTTTAACTAAGTTAAACTGAACACAACTCCACCAACTACCTCAATAACTCCACCAAACTCTGTCACATGAGTTCTAACTAAATTTTCCATGCAATAGCTCCACTTAACCCTCAGGAATAGCGTAATTCCTTCTGTCAGCTCCCGTGCCACATTTTTTCACTTAACTAAAGTGCTCCAAGAGAATAAGATAATTTTTATAGTCCAAATATTATTAAGAGCTAATAATATTCGACATATCTATTTTTAGACTGGCAATATAAAAATAGATTCCGCCCAATATGTCTAAAAATAGAAGTCCATATATTTTTCTAACTTCACCAACCATCCACAAATAGCATCCTGCAACTCATAGAATATGATTGACATGTCTAAAAATAGACATAGTCTAAAAATAGACTTGCGCCAAAAATAGCCTGCGGGCCCACTTAGTGAAGGCGGCTCTTTTCACTGAGCTCATCATCTTGTTGCAATCTAAACACTTCTTCATACTCTTTACGGTAAATTATGCCACTGCACGTAGCTGAACCCTTTTGATGCATTCAAGCAACATGTTCACATAGACAACCCTTTTCATATAGTAGCATCTTCAACGACAATTTCAATGAGCACAGGAACTTACCGCTAGGGCCTTTGAAAAATATTCTCTCTACTTTAGAGTATGACACAAACTGATCAATGGAAAATTCAGTCACAAAGCCGCCCAAGAGCCGGAGCATCTAATGATCTATCACGTGAGTGATCTTATTATCAAATCTATCTACTTTTTGGATCAATTCTGAGGTCCACTCAATGACTGGGTCGTCTCTTATATAGTGATGGAATTTAGCTAAGCACAAAAACCACTCCTGAAGCTTGTATGCAAAGGAACTAAAGAAAAATTCATGCATTTATGTGTAAATATATTTTTTCAACCCATTATTCAGTAGATAGCTTATTACTCTTCTTCTCTTGAAGCGCGAATCCCAGGATATTTCTATCTAGCCAATCTTCTAACTCGTTTCATGAGGGCTACCATAACATCAAATCTCCCTCAAAATGACGATTCTGGTTGTGGAAATAGAAAATTTTTTGGCTTGAGGATTCATGACCCAGGTTCATAATTTATGGATAAACCAACAAACCCTCCAACTATTGGCCCTTTCGGCAGTGATATTCTTGTGCAGACCAAAGTCTCACCTGAATCAGTATGGGGGGGTGTTGGAACCAATTTTCCGCACCTTGAGGGAAATATTGATGAGTGGTCCTCGGTAAACACCCACAACAAACTTATACATATGCGCACATAGAGACTGTGCAAGCATTAATAGATACCACAAAATTTCTATCAGTTTGGTGCAAACAAACAGATAGAAGCTGATCCAAATCATAGTACATTAACAGATCTATTATGTATCAACAATTAATCATAAGTTACCCAAGATCTTGCACAATAGCTTAGAATAGAACACAAAGTTAGTATCACAAAACTAGGGTTTGATTGGCGCAGACAATAGATCAGAACCAAATCTCACTCTTACTTAATAGAAGTAAGTATTTATGCATAAACATAACAATTAGCTCTGCGCATTCATAAGTAAGAAAACAGATAGTGCAATCTCATCTAAGCATAACAGTAAGCATAAAAAAAAATTAGACCCATAACATAGAGCTTTCACCAAAGTTGTTCCTTCTATTAATCCTTCAGATCTGTCAATACATCAACTTATCCTTCAGAAACCCTTACAAAACCCTTACTATCCCTTCCGCGCACACAGCCAATGGAGTCCACACACAGCCAGCAAGAGCCTTTTATCCAACCCAAAAACCCTTATAGATGCAGATGTTATCCGAATATCAATATCTCATAGCGTAATCGAACTATTTAGCTTAGAAAAATGCTATCTATTTATAATATGACTAGTGAAAAGATACTATGGTCTCAAACCATGGTTTGAGACCCACAGTTTACATTTAAGCTTAAATATATCCCAAAATTGGGGCAAAAATACCTTTGACTACCACTACGCAGCGTGCACATACAAAACATACAAAATGGAGCATTGAAGCTTGTGCCTCAGGGGACCCTGCTCCAACCCTCCCCCTCCTCCTCTCTCTCTCTCTCTCTCTCTCTCTCTCTCTCTTCGTCCTCCAACTCAATTATTATCTCCCTCCCTCTCTCCTTCTCCCCCCCTTCCTTCCATCTCTTCTTCTTTGTCTTTTTATCTCACCCCAAAACATACACACTCTCTCTCCATCTCTCCCTTGTCACTCCCTATCACTCTCTCCACTTTTCTCTCTTTGTGAATTTTTTTTTCACTCCCTCTCTCCCCCTCTAACTCCATCTCTTTGTCCCTCCCTCTCAAGTCCTCTCTTTGGTCCTTCACCTCTCTCCCTTTCTCTCCTACCCCCTTCTCTCTCCCCCCATCTCTCTCTCTCTCTCTCTCTCTCTCTCTCTCTCTCTCTCTCTCTCTCTCTCTTCCCTCCAACCTTGTTACTATCTCCCTCCCTCCCTCCTCCTCTCTCTCCCCTCCATCTTTGTGTTTCTCTCTCTCTCTCTTCATTACTCCTCTCCCCTCGCCTTCATTTTATCTCCATCTCTCCATTGTCACTCTCTCTATCTCTCCACCTCTATCACTTTATGTCTTTGTTATTCCCTCCATATATATCTAGAGTCAATTATATATCATGATATATTAATATATATTATAATATAAAAAAATTAATATTATATTAAATTTAATATTGTATTAATCCAAAATTATTAAAATTATTAATATTATATTTAATATTAATATCAATATTAATATTAGATTTAATGATATTTTTTACATAGCATGATAAAAAAATTATAATAAAAGTAAATCAAATGAATATATATATGGTTTTTCATTTTATAGATTTGTTTTACAAATATTTAATTAAAAGAAATATTAAAAGGTTTACAAACTCCATTTGTTTTATATGCAAACCTCTTTTTAAAATACAAAATTTGAAAAAAGATTTACATGTCATAAGTTTTAATCTCATTTAGTGCTTTGTAAATACATGATTAATAGATTTATAGTGGTAATTTTTCATTGTTTATATTGTATTTTTGAATATCTTATGGTTTTTAATATTTTAAGTTAAAAATTGAATAAGTTACACATTCAAACAATTTATTCAAGTTCTATATTGAAATATTTATGAGATAAATAGAAGTTTTTTTTATTTTAATTATCAATTATTTTATATAAAATTATATTATTTAAAATAAGCATCGAAATATTTTATTTATTACTCAAAATGTAAAAGTGAAACATCCACAAACGAGTAGAATGAAAGTGAAATTTCAACAAACTCATATTTCAACGAACTCAGTTAATTGTTGTGTTTATTGATTTTTAATTGTTTATTTATATGGTTATTTACATTTTTGTTTTTGTTTTGACTCACATTAGTGAAAATTATTTTTATTATTTTTTAAGAACATGACATACTTACCGTGACCCTCATATTAGATTGTCGAATGAGCCTTTTGACCAAAAAATTTGAAAAGTGCTTGGTAAATACCTTATGTGGCATACTTAGACATGACCCTCATATTAGATTGTCGAATGAGCCTTTTGGCTCAAAACTTTGAAAATTGCTTGGTAGATACATTACATACTTACACATGACCCTCATATTAGATTGTCAAAAGAGCCTTTTGGCTCAAAAATTTGAAAACTTCTTGGTAAATATGTGATTAAGATAGATCTATTGTGGTAAATTTTCATTGTTTAAATTGTATTTTTGAATATTTTATTGTTTGCAATATTTTGTGTTAAAAATTGAATGAGTTGTGTCCATTCGGTCTTGGATAGACCGTAATTGGGTGCTCTGTTAAGGCATTCCTTGATGTGAAGTGACTAGTTCAATTCCCCTCCCTGATCCGGGTGATATATTGGACATGATGAAGATGTAGTCGTGCCAAAATTACCAAAAATAAAATAAAATGTGAATGAGTTACACATTATCCTCTTATTAAAAAGTAACTACATTATTTCAACAAACCAAGTAGAATTTGAAGTGAAATATCGACAAACTTGGTTAATTGTTGTGTTCATCGATTTTTAATTGTTTATTCATATGGTTATTTAATTTTTGTTTTTTTTTTGTGGCCAAAATGAGTGAAAATTATTTTTATTATTTTTTATGTGAAATACTTACACATGACCTATGTTAAATAATGTAATTTTATATAAAGTAATTGATAATTATAAGAAAAAAACTTGTATTTATATTATAAATATCTCAATAGAGAACTTAAATAAACTATTTGAATATGTGTAACTCATAACTCATTCAATTTTTAACGTAAAATATTAATAACCATAAAATATTTAAAAATACAATATAAACAATGAAAAATTACCACTATACACTACAACACAAAAAGGGGTTTTAAGATAATATTTGAGACAATTTTTGGGTAAATTGTCTTAACTTGAGACAAAAAACTTATGTATTGTCTTAAATGTTGTCTTTAAGTGGGTGTCTCAATTAAAGACAATATATAGCACAAGTGTTATTGTATCTTAGGAGACAATTCATTTTTGTCTCTATAGAGACAATTTCATTTTTGTCTCTACAGAGACAATAGTTTGGATTAAAGACATATTGTCTTTAATGATACAATATGTATTTTGTATCTTTAGAGACAATATAAAACAATGAACCCAGAAAAATATCTCACCATTGAAATAAATCAATATAAAAAATATTTAATTAAAAATAAATTACAATATGATTGATTAATTCATGTTAGGGCACAATGGAATCCAACCACCAACCTCCTGCTTATAAAGCAAGTACTCTTCCATTGAGCTAGCACCCTTTAAAACATTATATGAGTAGTTATGACAATCCTTGCAATTGCATATATAGACATTGATAATACAAATGTTAAGTTCATAATGTGTTGAAATCTTAATACCAAAAGTTAATTGCCACCATTCATATGCTATCTTCTAGATGGGCATATTCATCTCATACTTCAATTTCAGATTTCATAAGAGCCAAAATAATTTCTAAGAAACTGATTGCTTTACCGAGAGAGTCACTCCTCATGGATTTCAGCTTGACTTCATACCGAAATTCAAATTCCAAAGTATTGAATCTCTCGACATTACAACTGAACTTAGTTTTTTATAAAATAGGCAGTGTGAAAACGATTTACCTCCAGCATAGCTCCAAATGAAAATTATCCTTCCTGGAAGTTTGTATGCAAGGGTGATTTTCCTTCCAATGCACATCAATTGGGAAATATCTACCTTCCAATGATTAAGAGATATATTTATGAATTTTTTTGCAATAGCATCAGTTACATATAATATCATAATTCTAGTATATTCAATCCTGGCCATCAATTTCTCGCAGAGAGTTTTCCATGATCTTTCCACAATAGATTCACATATTCGAGGAAAAAGTCCAATTAATGTTTCCAAAAATGAGTCCCAAGATATATTAGCTTGACCACACCTTGGTCAATGATCCATCGAGGATATTCCACAACAAATGAATCTATCAATATTTCTCAGCACAGAGAAATTATCCCACCAACCACAATCCAATCCATCCAACAGGATTTGATCCTATATTTAAACATGCATAGACGATTAACTGAAATAAGCGTACATAGCACATTTTCCTATCTATCCCTTCTAGAAGATCATGTTTTTGACATACCACAAACTGATTTAAAGGAAACATAGTATCTATATCTATTTTTAATCAGTATCAAATAAGAATAAGAGAAATCAACATCAGATAAGATCAAGACGAGAACAAAATCAATCAAGAAAGGCATAACATGTAATGTATTAAGCCAAAAAAAAGAGTCTTTACATGGAATTATTGATGAACTAATTTAAAGGAAACATAGTATCTATATATATTTTTAATCAGTATCATATAAGAACAAGAGAAATCAGCATCAAATAAGATCAAGAGGAGAACAAAATCAATCAAGAAATTCATAATGTATAATATATTAAGCCAAAAAAAAGGGCTTTACATGGAATTATTGATGAAACCCAAATACATTAAAGAGTTTTAATTAGATGAGGTATCTAAATCACTTTGATGTGATGATAATTACAACTTGATGGTGATACATTAGAATGGGTCATTGATTTCTCGGTGGCGGGAAATTTTTTTGGTAATTAAAGTAATAGTAAACATTCATTTCCCAGTATCTGCCACAATATGAAGTGTAATTTCATTTTCCTCAAAAACAAACAAAAAATTTGTTTGTGTAAGGTATTTGAAATTCTGAAAAGGTAATTAATTTTACAGTACCATCTGCTACATTTGGATTTTATAGCATTGGGAAAACATGATTTTAATTCAACCTTCACACACATTTAACAAAAATGTTGTGGAAGGTGTGTTTAATAATTTTCACTGAAACTTGGAAATCAAGATCTCCATGTGCACAAGCTAAGTTAAAGGAGGGTTCTGACATCTTTAAGGTTAGGGTTGAGGAGATAAATCAATATCCAATATGCACAATTATGCTACTTGGATGGCAAAGTTTCGAAACAAAATTGTCCACCACTGTCTACCCTAGAACTATTTCCTTTAATTGATGAAGGAAAAATATGAAATGCATAACTTAGGTTCCTCAAAACACCTAAAATATGAATTTATTCTCTAGAATTTAAAGGTTTCTTGCTACTGTGTCGTTGCTCATATTCTATTTTTTTTCTCTTCTGCTCTGCCTGCATAGCTTCAAACTCCTCTCTACTCAAAACTGGAGCAGAGTTGTAATCACCAATACCATAATCCATATATTCTCAAAAATTTGTAAATTTGTTCATTTAGTACAAAATTGAAATGTCTCCACAAAGTTCAGAGTAAGACTTTGACTCAGAATCATAAATATTCAGTAAACAAAGTCAGTATAAAATTTTGCTTCAAAAATTAATTTAGGAATGTGTTTTTTTTTCTTGGTTTGGGCATGTATATGTTTTTATTTTACATGTAAAACTTGACTAAATATCCTGCACAACCCGAAGTATGGAAAAGCCTTCCAAGGATTCCTAATACTGGTAAAACTTGCTGAGTTACGATGAGTGTGACCAGTTTGACAATGTCTTCAAACTAACCAAGTTATGGTGAGTTTCCCTAGCTCTCTTGATCATTACCCTTGACTTATCCAGTCAAGCTCAGGTATACTTAGAAGACTCGACCATGTCTCAAAATTATGATCCTATATTGAAAAATCTCAGTTGGTACATGGTTACATATATCACTAAACAAAACACCTCACCTTTGAACATGACGAACAAAAGTTGGCATATGTCCTTGTGTTCCACACAAATCCGTTGGCATAATTTGTCCATTAAATGGGATGTAAAAAGGACTATCCGTTGGCATAATTTTTACATCAAATGGGTTGTAAAAAGGACTTGGTCCATAACCCATGTATGGGATACCACCGTTACAAGCCATGTAAGCATCTGATCCCCACTTTGCACTAGACCAACAAGCGATATATGCAGTAGGTGCAGCATTGAGCATACAACATGACATACCCTTCAGCTCCAAAATCTTATGAAGCTCTCCACTGCATCTCATTGGATGTAACAATGATAAAGAATCCAACATGCATCATTTCCAAATATATTCATTGGCTTGTAAGTAAGAAAATAAATTACAGTAAGAATGGAGAATACAAAGATAAGAAAAATCCAATTACACTTTCCAAAACATCAGTTTCCCAAACTAAAAGTAATATAAATATGACTTACTAGTAGAAACTTGTCGAACTCACTTTTTCTTGTTCTTTCTTGATGAAAACAAGAAAATATTTAAGTGCATGAGCAACACTACTACATATAAATACCTACTTTAAAAGAAATCTAGAAATCCACAAATCCAAAAGAATAAGTACTTGGTTAACCAACAGGAAAATTCTACTGAAATAATTCATCAACCATTGGGGAACTCTCCTGTGACAAATGATCTTTTGTGCTCATATAAATGTTTTGCTTAAGGTGTTAAATCTATCTTTGTAGAGCGCTTTTTCTCTGATGATTTTTGTGGTTGCTTAATAGGTGGCTTCATTTCAGTGACAATTTCCTTCACATTTCACATGTCAGATGTTAAAGGAGTTGCCTGTGCCTCCTTTGCACATCCTGAAAGAGAAGGAAATGGGAATTTGGACCTGAGACAATTGGTGGAATCCATATCAACTTGTACTCATGCATACTTTTTTGGTTAATTAATATACCTTGGAATTGTAGCAAGCTGCCAGTATTTTCTGCATTATTGGCGTTGGTCTCCAAAATGCAATTTATGGTATCATGCAGAGTATTTTTTGGAAAGAGAGAATATGCAAGAATGTTTGTTTCTCCACATACGCATCTTTAATTTGATATGATATGGTCCCTAATTCCAAAAAAGATGGAAATAATTTCAGAAACTCATCTATCAACATTTTCTAAGAAAAAATATAATGTCATTAATAACAAAAGCTAGACAAGTAAGATTTCAATGTATACATAATTTATTCTCTATTCTATCTTACATTTGTCACAATCGCTATTGAAACAACATTTCTTAGCAAATACAACATATTTAATTACTTCGTTGCATAAAGGGAAATGCAATTCAAGTGGCATTTCACCAACGAAACAGTTAGATGGGAAGCCCCCAGCTTCCTTGTCAAAATTATCTCTACATGAGAAATTATTTTAATCAGCAACAAATAACTTAGAAACAATGCATAGCTAGTTGCACCTCTCACTTTAAATTTTCCTTTACGGAGTTGCCAATTAATAGAGGTCTGGTTTAAAGGTATTACTTGTTAGGCCTCAAAACTCCAACTGCCCCACCTGACAAAGCATAACAGCCATCAGAAGAAGCAACAAGCATTGATTTTGGAATTCAAACTGGTGGCTTCACCCTTTTGTAGTCAAAATTGGGATCCTTGTTTTTTTTGGGTATGTGTTATATTCTTTCCACGATTAGCCCCACGCGATGTATGTTGCGTCGGGCGTAGCTGGGGGGTCACGAGGGGCGAAGCAGTCCCCACCGTTGGGGTCCGGGGCAGCGCCCCGGCCAAAATTTGTTTTTTGTGCGGACGCACTCATAGGTGGATCCGCCCATGGTTTTTTGCATGGTTTTGCACATGGTTTTGGGGTTCGATGGTTTTCGGCCCCTGGTATTTTTGTAGATCCGGTCAAGGGAACTACGGTTATGTTCTAATCCAGGGTTAATGGATTGGGGTTTATGTATGCTCAGGCATGTATATATATGTGTTGTAACACTAAAAGGAATATAATGAAAAATCAAGCTGGTCGTCCCGATTTGGGATCCAGGGGAAAATCTCTGTGTTTATCTGTTTTATGTTTTATGCTCTTGCTATTGTTTATTTTCTGTTGTAAGATTCGTGTGTAGATAATTTCTGTTCAGGGTTAAAACCTACATTTGGTATCAGAGCTGTTTCGGCTTCAAGGGGACGCCTTTGTTGTTGAGGGTTTTTTGCTCGGGCCTGTGGTAGACCCTGTGCAGTGGGAGATCTGCGGGATCGATTCTTGTGGTGAAAGAATATGGCGAGCGGTGGAAAGATAGAGATCGAGAAATTTAATGGTCAGAGTTTTGAGTTGTGGAAGCTCAAGATGGAGGATCTGCTGGTGGATAAAGATCAGTGGATCGCGGTAGATCCAGGTACTAAACCAACGGCAATGTCAGATGAAGACTAGAAGAAACTGGATCGGAAGGCTAAGAGCACAATACAGTTGTGTGTGTCAGATTCAGTATTGTTGAATGTATCTGGGGAAGCTACGGCGAAGAATTTGTGGGAAAAACTTGGGACTTTGTACCAATCTAAGTCTCTGGTGGATAAGTTGTTCCTGCGGAAAAAGCTGTATAACCTGAGGATGAAGGATGGAGACTCGGTGACAGAGCATCTGAACGCCTTCAATGCTGGTAAGTGGGTTGTCATCTTGTTGATATTAAAATCTCACATGAAGATAAGTGCATCGGTTTGTTGTGCTCTCTACCGGACTCGTGGGGCCAGTCTGGTTATTGCAATGTGCTCTCTACCAGACTCGTGGGACAGTCTGGTTATTGCAATAGGTAGCAATACAACTACCTTGAATTTTGATGACATTGTCTCAGCCAACTAGCACATCTGAAGGGGAAATGAAGGCGAAAGAAATTGGAGGGGTCGAATGGAGATGCCTTATCTCTACGAGGAAGGTCCCATAATAGAAACAAGAATAAGGTTCTGAGTGGGACATCTAAATCCATAGGGAGATCTAAATCTCCTGGAAATTTTGTAAAGGTGTGCTAGAAATGAGGAAAGGAAGGGCACTACAAAAAGGACCGCAGATCTAAAGCTCCTAAGAAAGGAAAGGGGTGGAAGGGATGCATTAGGCTCTGGCGGAGGCAAAACCACCTCGGATGAAGGTGGGGATGTGTGTTGGCTTCTTCTTCAAATACACATGTAGATCATGAGTCATGGTTGATTGACTCGGTGCATCCTTTCACTTCACTCCCCATAGGGAGTGGTTACTGCGAGTATAGAAATATGATGGTGGTGATGTCTTCCCTGGGGATGATAAGGAGAAGGCCGGAGTCGTGGGCGGGAAAGGTCAAGCTGAAGCTGCAAGGTGGAAGGATTAGAAAACTTCCTGGTGTTCTGCATATTCCTGCATTGGCTAGAAATATGATTTCTACAAGCAAGATGGATGATGCAGGTGTAAAAACAGTGTTCGAGAAAGATGCCTGCAAGATGATTCGGGGAGCATTGGTATTAATGCGGGGAGTTCGGACTAGAAATCTATACAAGCCACCAGGTAGCACTATTATTGATGGGTGTAATAGTTCTATGGTTCCTGAAAGTGGAGCAGAAATCCTAACTATCTTTGGAGAAAAGACCATGCTATGGCATCAAAGGCTTGGACATATTGGAGAGAAGGGCCTTCCGATACTGCATATAAATGGTATGGTAGAAGGTATGTCTAATTGTTCTGCGGATTTTGATTTCTGTGAACATTGTGTACTGTAGAGACGAGTAGATTGAGTTTTCCTTCTGGTGCTAAGTGAGCGAACAACATATTAGAGCTTGTGCATAGTGATGTGTTTGGACCTGTGTCGGTTCCATCACTAGGTAAGTCTGTGTACTATTTTTCATTCATATATGAATTCTCAAGGAATACATGGATATATTTCTTCAGGAAGAAATCTGAAGTCTTTGACATATTTAAATAATTTAATTCTATCGTGTAAAACTGGACAGAGAAGAAGATAAAGGTGTTGAGGACGGATAATGGTGGGGAGTTATGCAAGAAGGAATTTGAAGAGTTCTGTAAGAAGTGTGGTATAGCACGATAGAAGAATACTCCATACACACCTCAGAAAAATGGAGTTGCAGAAAGAATGAACAGAACACTGATGGAAAAGGCAAGAAGCATGCTCAGTGGTACAGGGTTAGGACAAGAATTCTGGGCAGAGGCAGTGGAGACTGCATGCTATCTGGTTAACAGATCACCTTCATCAGTGTTGGAGGATAAGACCCCACATGAGGTATGGACTGGTAGGAAACCTTCTCTTTCACATCTAAGGGTATTTGGATGTGATGCATATGTACATGTTCCAAAGGAGAAAAGGACCAAGTTGGATAATAAATCTGAAAGGTGCATATTTATTGGGTATAAGGATGGTTTAAAGGGTTACAAGCTTTGGAACCCAGAAACAAGGAAGGTTGTGTACAGCCCAGATGTGGTGTTTAGAGAAGTGAAATATATTGTTAAACATGAAGTCATACCAAGGAAACCTGAGAAGATAGAGTTTGAGCTAGAGGAGGATGAATCAGACTCTACAATAGAAGAAGACTCAGAAGATGAAGAGCCACAAACTCTGACTTTGAGAAGATAGATTAGGAAAGAAGGCAACCCGAGAGGTATAGTCCATCTTTTGCTTTCTGACCGAGTTTCACCTTAACTATAGCGATGATGAACCCGGAAGCTGTCAGGGAGGCGGTAGATTCGGAGGATATGGAAAACTACGGAAAGGGAGGCCATGGTTGATGAAATGGCATCCTTGCACAAAAACGATGCATGGGATGCAGTGGGTGCCGTGGAAGGGAAGCCCATTATAAAACGAAATGGGTGTTTAAGAAGAAGATGAATGTAGAAGGCAAGGTGGAGAAATACAAAGCTCGGTTGGTAGCGAAAGGTTATTCAGTGTGGAGTCAGTTTTGATATTTTCTCCTGTTGCCAAAGTTACTTCTATTAGATTACTTTATCTATTAACTGCTGTGACAGTTTTGAGATAGAATAGATGGATGTGAAGACAACATTTCTTCATGGGGATCTATAAGAGGAGATCTACATGGAGTAACCTGAAGGCTTTATGGTGAAGGGTAAGAAAGAACTAGTATGCAGGTTGAAGAAGTCTCTGTATGGGTTAAAACAGTCACCAAGGATGTGGTATCAGAAATTTGATACCTATATGCGGGGACTTGGCTTCACCAGAAGCAAGGAGGATCACTGTGTTTATTTTAAATTAATTGGTGACCGTGTTATTTATTTGGTCTTGTATGTGGATGATATGTTGTTGATTGGAAATGACAAAGAAATTATCCAAGATTTGAAGACCCATTGTTCTCCAAATTCGACATGAAGGATCTGGGTGCTGCAAATTATATTTTGGGCATGGAAATTAAGAGAGATCGGGCAAAGAGGAAGCTCTGGTTAAACCAGAGGAAGTATGTCGAGACTATATTGCAGAGGTTCAATATGCAGGATAGTAAACCGGTGAATGTTCCTATTCCTGTAGGAGTAAAGCTGTCTGCTGAACAGTGTCCCAAGACACAAGAAGAAGAGGAGGATATGTCCCATGTTCCATATGCAAGTGCAGTGGGTAACCTGATGTATGCAATGGTCTGTACTAGACCATACATTGCACATGCAGTGGGAGTATTGAGCAGGTTTATGTCAAACCCAGGGAAGGAGCATTGGACAGCAATGAAGCGGGTTTTCAGATATTTACGTGGCACTAGTGATTATGGCTTGTGCTACCAGGGAAGACGAGGATTGGAAAGAATGTTGGACATTCGTGGTTTTGTTGATGCAGACTGGGCTGGAGATCTGGACCAAAGAAGATCTACAAGTGGGTATGTGTTTAGCCTATTTGGAGGTGCAGTCAGTTGGATGAGTAAAAGACAATCTGTAGTGGCGCTTTCAACTACAGAGGCAGAATACATAGCAGCCACTCATGCAAGCAAGGAAGCAGTTTGGTTGCAGAGATTGTGTTCAAGTATGGGGTTGATACAGCAAGCTATAAGGATAGACTGTGATAGCCAAAGTGCAATTTTCTTGGCTAAGAACCCTGCTTATCATTCAAAGACAAAGCACATTGATGTTAAATATCACTTTGTTAGAGATATGGTTGAGGCTAAAAGGGTGTTGCTGGTAAAGGTGGACACTTTGAAGAATGTTGCAGATGCATTGACGAAGTCTGTGAGCACTGAGAAGTTCTCTTGGTGTAGAGAAACAATGGGTGTTGAAGAATTGGCCAAATGACTAAGCTCTCCTGTGGCCCCCCGTGGAAAGAAAACAACAAGTGGGAGAATGTTGGGTGTGTGTTATATTCTTTCCCGATTAGCCCCAACCCATTTGTGTATTTACGTCCCGGGCGTATTGAGGGAGTCACGAGCGACGGTCCCCACCGTTGGGAGTCAGAGACGGCGCCAGTCAAAATTGTTTTGTGCGGACGCACTCATAGGCGGATCCGCCCATGGTTTTGTGCATGGTTTTGCACATGGTTTTGGGGTTCGATGGTTTTCGGCCCCTAGTATTTTTGTAGATCCGGTCAAGGGAACTACGGTTATGTTCTAATCCAAGGTTAATGGATTTGGGTTTATGTATGCTCCGGCATGTATATATATGTGGTGTAACACTAAAAGGAATATAATGAAAAATCAAGCTGGTCGTCCCGATTTGGGATCCAGGGGAAAATCTCTGTTGTTATTTGTTTTATGTTTTATGCTCTCGCTATTGTTTATTTTCTGTTGTAAGATTCGTGTGTAGATAATTTCTGTTCAGGGTTAAACCTATAGTTTTTTGGATAATGTTGGATGAAATGTCCTAGAGAAAATAAAGAACACAGTGAGAATCCATATCAAACTAGTTAGCCAAGCTCTCAATGAACCATTTGTTTGCAGATTTACGAGACATGATAAAGTTGAACATACCTGGAACTTTACATATATGACAGGCATAGTCTTGTGGTGGTGATGTTTTCCCCATTCCACGCTTTTCATCATTAATCCATTATAAAATTCCTTTAGACATAAACTATCCATCCAAATCTAAGCTAGTCCCACCAAGGTGAACGTAAAATTTTTATCTTCATCATCTCTTCCAATTATAATACAAAAGGAAAATTGACTGAAAAGCCATCATTCATGGGCTTCTATAGTGTTGGTCAACTATGACCATAACTACAACGAACAAGTTTTTTCCATCTTTCTATTTGAAATTTTTAATAAAATTCAAATGTGGACAAACCATTTATTTGGATTGGATTCTCTAATTTCTCTCTTATTATAAGAATTAACCATACATAACATGCATTTCAAACCTTTCAAGTTTCTAGCAATATTCTAAACTACCTGTACTTGTACTTGTGACTCACTAGTAGTTCCCTTAGTATCCCATCACTTAGATACCAAATCTCACATTTTTCTAATATGAATTTGTTGTAAATATAGTAAACAACACTTTTCCTACATTAAAAAATGTGGTGCCTAATGAACCACCAATTCAATTTTCCCCATGATATGTAGCATTTTGTTCCTTTCCAAGCAACATATACACATGGAGTCCAATATGTTTGAAACAAAATAATTCATAGGCCTCAATTATCTGCACATATCAAGGACATCTAAGAATGTTTACTCATTTCTAGTTTCTATGCCCTGGAAATTGAGCATTAGAAGTTATTTAATCTTGCACATCCCTTCAAAGCCCTAGCAAGTGAACACTAATGTATTGACACTTTGATTGAGCCCATCAATAAAATACCTCTAGCAGCCTATGCAAATGGAATAAGATCTAATCAAATGGGTGCTAACAATTTACATGCTAGATCAACTTATGTGTGATTAATGACATTTGAGTATGAATATATATAAAAATATTTGTATGTGTCCATCTTTGGTATTTGGTTCTACAACTATTATTCTAGTAGACACTCGCTACAGGAATTTCATGTAGAATAGTTTGAATTATTCTTGGGAATCATAATCAATTCCTGCCAGACTGTTGGTGAGAGATCGAACCATTTGTGTGAAAATGGCTAGTCATTGGAAGGATTTGATGCTAACTACGTTAATTTCCAGTGGAAGGGCATGAATATTTATCAAAATTCATATGGTTGTAATGAGAATCGAGTATAGTTGCATTGGAAGTGCACTTATTATGAAGGAGTTATATCATGTGGCATTAGCATCTTCTACATGGAACATGTGTTGAGAAGAATGGTGCTCTAGCATATGATGTGGAGGTGCCTTGGTATAAGATGTAGAGCTATCTTGTGAATGAGAATTGGACACTAAGACGATGGGGTCTTAGCCCTAGAAGCATCAAGACCACACGACATAATCTAGGAGCGCTTGGCTTGAGGTTGTCTTGGTTCGAGGCCATACCAATTGGAGGTTGTGAAACTAATGCACATGTGGAGAAGAAATGGAGCTTAGGAGCTTGTCTTGGGGAGTGGTAGAATTGTGATGAGGAGAGCTTGATACGTGGAGCCTTACCTTACAGAGTGCACCACTTAGGTGTTGGAGTACAACCACCTTGAACACCATATATGTGGACAACTTGGAGAGGATCACCCCTCATGTGGATCTAATATATTGGCTTAGATTAGCTTACTCATGGACTTAGTCCACTTTCTGTTTTTAATACCTATTACCTATCTTGTATAAAGGGATGCCTTTCTACTTGTGTGATGCAAGAATTGGAAGGATTAGGTAAAGAATTGGAGTGAAAGGGTTGAGTCTTTGTGTGAATAAGAACTTGGGTTTGTAGCTTGAAAACCTAGGTAAGACTTGGAGCACTTGATGCTAATGGAGCTTGTGAATCTCCTTGAACACTGTAAGGGTGGACCTTCTAGTGTGATGCTAGTTCATTGTGTAGCCTTTGCTATGGCTGGGACAAGTTCAGGAAAAAATCAAGAATGTAGTTTGTATATCATCTATCTTACTTTTCTAATGTCTTCAGCACATTGTGTGTATGACAAAGAAAGAAATTCAATGTTGTTGTGAAATCCCCAAGTTGAAATAACCTACAAACGACAGTAAGAAATCAAATTACAAACATTGTTAGAATCAAGTCACAAAAAGAAAAATAAAACTTAAATCGAAAATAGACCAGTGCCCTTAATTTTGAAAAGTAACATTATCCCACGAGATCCAAGCTTGCAATATCTAGTAATTAAAGCCACTTTGAAGAGCCAAGGTTAGCACAATAAATAGTAAATGCACAAATTATTTTATATGTCAATGTAATTTCATGTCGGCTATAGACTGCATACTTTCAGTTTATAAGGTCTATCCTAAGGGCCTTGATGAAAGCCAATGATTCTCTCCTCAGTTTTACCACTTCTTGATGGAAATTTGAGGTCAGGTGTGTATAATCTAGATCATGCATCAATACAGGCATGGATGGTATGCACTGCATAAGTCACAAGTAGGTTAGTAACCTAACATGTGTGTTGTACTTCTACTTAATAAATATCACTTCTGAGTTGAAAGCTATAATATAACACATGAATAGGAAGAATTACAGTATGAGATATCAAAATTACGGTACCAAGTGCAACAAATTTTGATCTTACAAAGAGAAATAAAATATGACATAGATGGTTTAAAAGAAAAAATGGAGGCTATGTTGGATGGTTTGAAGGATCAATTGAAAGATAATATGATGATAAAGTAGTGGAGGATCAGATTGAGCATAAACAAAAAGTTCTCCAACTCTCAATGGATAACCTAAATTTAGTGTAGAATCAAATGAAACAACAGGAAGATCAACATCATAGTGAAAGAAGTTCTGAAGAAATTACAGAAATAAGAACTCAACAACTACCAAATCGATTAATTTCAGAGTATCCTAGCAAGTGGAAGAACTTACCCATTGAAGACTCTACATGGGAGGATGAGAATTTTATACAGAAGCATCTAGAAATAATCAAGCGTTGAGGGCAACACTTGTTTGAAAGAGAGGGGAATGTTAGGTCCCTATAATACTATTTTATCCCCTTATTTTTTTTAGTGTAGCCCCCTTATTATTATTGTTGTACCCATGTAGCCCCCATATTGTTATTATTGTGCCCTTACATTATTATTTTTGGGTTGGCTCGGATTATATTGTGACCCCATGGACTCCTATATATAGAAAGTAGGTTGTGTCATTTGTATCATCCAAGAATTGTTCATTTATATAATGTATTGGAGGTTGCCCCCTCAAAGTGGCTGATTTCTAAGGCATCGATATCTCTTTTCTTATATTTTTAGAGTTGGCTTCATAACAGAAACACTTATATTATTACATCCTTTTTTCATTCCTACCATCTAATAAGGAAACCAGCAGGACAACATTTAACAATACCATTCCAGTAGAGCCAAGATCCGTGAGATCCTAGGTGGGAGGGGTCTCCTCCTGCCCCCCCTCCCCAACAAGACCATCACAGAGCTACCAACACAGATCCCATGACAGAGATCATCCTTCCATAAGGTATCCCTCCACCCTTAGACAACAGTATCAAGCCATGTCACTGAGTTGTAGAGACACACCATAGATTGGCTCTTCATCTAGTATTTTTCCTCTATCATAAGTTTCTTCCCTTTGGCCTTAGATGATAGGAGACACACATATTAAGAGGTTGATGGCCCGCAGGCATGTAGTGCTTCCTCCACATCTTCAACAGACAGATCTAGTGAGCACTGAGGCACCTTCAACCAATATGTCCAAAAGGCTTTTGGAACCAACCAAGTAAAATCCTTGTCTAATAGATGTTGCGGTGCATAAGACTAATTTTAACAGCTATTAATATATTGCAGATGATCTTTCTAGGAAAATAAATGATAAATCTAACTCAAAGACACAAAATAAATTACATGGAGAATATATATAATCATGGGTGGGTTGACTGACCATTTTCTTCCAAGTCACTAGTCATGTTTCACTAGAGGGCCAAATTGCGTCTGGAGTCTAATTCATCCCACAAAATTCTATCTTGTCATGGTTGAATAATATCTTTAACTCAAACATTTGGAAATGGTTCCATGTAATGGCTCTTCTTTTTGGGAGCCATTGGAATACCTCTAACAATGAAATTATATCTGCAAATGAAAAATCTACCCTTAATTCCTGACGAAGAACCTGAAAAATATATATTCTAAGAGATGAGGGTTACAAATTTGTTTAGATATCTTTAAATGGGCATAAGAATCCACTTTCAAATCTCCTCCAAGAGTGTAGAAAAAATGTAGACTTCCAAAGTAGATAAATTCATCCACAAAAATTAGCACTAATCAGGGCCAACATTGCTCAAAATCAATGTTCTTTGCCATAACTCCAAATTCTTCATATGCTAATAAATTCTTAATTATAAGAGAGAGGGAGATCGAGAGGAGGGATGGATGGTGTATTTAAATAGAGAAAGGCTAGGGTTTAGGGTCTAGACACATTCTTGGTGGAAAAATTGGCACATAATAGAGTTTGTATACGAAAAACGAGTTCAGAGAGCTAGTTCAGGACATTTTTTGGCCAAAATTGATTTTTTTTTTGAATTGGTGGTTCAAACTGAACTTATCAGCTTTGATAATTATGATAATGGAAAATCCTTTCTTGTAATAAAGAAAAATATAATTACATCGAAGAAATCATTAATTAGCAAGGGGATATTGCAATTTTCTCTCTCCCGAGATAGGTAAGCATGGCCAACATATCCACCTTAGTACCAAAATCCATAGAATCCATATTATTTCTATACAAACTCATTTTGGTTGCAACTTATGTAGCTAGATCAACTTTTGGCTCTGTCAACTCTACAAGGCAAAGGCTGGTTGATGCAGCATTAAATTCTTCCATTAATTACGTTCTCCATATAAAAGTGATATCTATGAGCAAACTAGTGCTTTATATTTCCTTTCAATGTTGTTTGACAATCCATAAATCTCTTGAAATTGTTGCGTTCTAGCTAAGATGACCAACCATGAATTTTTTTTATTCTAAAGTGGTCCATACCTCCAGCACGCAACAAGACTACAACTATAAAATACATGTTTCATTGTTTCCTATGTTTGAAATGTAAGAAAACCCCTTAAATTATTGCATTCTAGTTTAGCTGACCAAGCATGAATTTTTCTTATTCTAAAGTGGTCCATGCCGACAAAACTCAACGAACTCTACAACTGTAAAAGACATGTTTCACTATTTCCTTTGTTTGAAATTTTAGAAAAACATCGGTTGACCCTATTTTAATATTTTATGAATTTCATTGAAAACAAGGGAATGTTTGATTACAAACCAGCCTAAAAATTGGGACTTGAAAGATGTTTTGGCTTCAATATGGTTTGATAGTATTTTATCTATCTATCATCATTATACCGAATTGTCTGATTTTGACTAAGACTTCCTGCTATCTAAGAGGTAAATCATATCCCTTAATGTAGTTTGTTGGTTTCATGGTAAAGAAGTGCTTGTCATATACTATCTCCAATCCTTTTGAATAGGTCTTCCCACCTCTATAGTTGTATATTAAAGTTACGATATTTTAGAATAATAACTTATAAAACTCCAACATAGTAGTGTTTCTATAGATATAAAGCATTGGGAGTGATTTTTGAGTTCTCTTTTCAATTGAGAACCCTTCTTCCTGTTCCATAGTCTCACTGAGTATTAAGCTTTAACCCTTTCGTAGAGAACTTTTTTTGTATAATTATGAAGATATCCTAACTATCTTTGAATTCAAATTTCCAGGACAACTTCCTCAAAACAATATGCTAACTCCTGAGAATAAAAAATTCCTTCAAAAATGGGCAATTATGGAAATATAAAGGGTTTCGCTTATCTAAAATCTCAAAATCCTTAATGATACTAGTTGTATGTACATATTTCTCTAAATGGTATCTATCTAAAGTTTTCGAGTAGCCTTTCCATTCACTGCCCTTATCATACAATCATTGTTGTTGAAATTGTTGCAGATATTCTAAATGACATTGAAGTGAGGGGAAGGTCCAAACAGATAATGCAACTAAATCCCAGTTGTGCCTTGGACAGAGAACTTTAAATTTCCAATACATCTACCTGGAAACAATCTACTAAGTATTGTAGTTTCTTGCAAGTATTAGCAATCCTGAAATTTTAAAGATATTTGTGGTATTAGAATCAAAAGGTCCCCTAATTCTGGCTAAAGTGATAGGAATATGTAAAGGATACTTTAACTGAAAATTTCTATGGATCTTCTCTGTTCACTATTCTTACCATACTTTTGGTGCTGAAACTGCACCCTTTGTGAAAAATATATATCAGGCCAATGTTTTCCATTCTGCTACACAAGGGGTCAAAAAACTCAAGTTACTAAGAGAAATCCTCTTCTCTTTCTTACTGCAGAGAAATATCCTTGGAATCATTTAAAATATTTTGTAACCTGTTGTATAGGAATAAAGGACATGGCTAGTTGCTAGAATTATGTCGAGGAAGTGAGTTTCATTTCAAGGGGGAGATCATATTGTTTATTTTTTGGAACTTTTATTTGAATTTTATGAATCACTTCCATTATTACAAAACCACTATGTCAAAAGGAAGCCCCAGGTACCTAATAATATATCTTAGTTGGATAGTCTTCCATACTATTTGGATCCAATCTAGGTGGTGTTGTGCTAATCAACACCCCTATTATTTTAAGCAATAGTTACCTTAGAAAATAAAGGGGACCCTTTTAATTTTTTAGAGTTAAAACAAACAAAACCCTTAGAGTAATTCATTAGATAGAAATAGAGATCAAAAAAGGGACAAAACCTTAAAGTTTGGATTTAAAATTACTTAAGCGAAGTAAAATTGCATCATCACAATCACAAAACCACAATGAAACATATATAACTCCTAAAAGGTCACTTGAAACATTTTGTAATCCGATATATATAAGAAAAAGTGATTTTAAGATGTAAAAATCCATATTTTTGAGGAAATTCCTTAAGGAATTTCTGTGAGACCTACTTCCGCCACGTAATGTATCACATTTCGCAGTTCGCATTTCCTGCCCCGATGGTCTTATTATCACCTCTCATATTCCCCGATGTGATATACTCATTACATCACATTTCTGCAATCATAATCATTCTTCTTCCCTCGACCATATTCGTTGATGCGATATAATTCATCGCACATCGCACTCTTGTCAACTCAAACATTTCAGACTCCACCCACTTTTGCCGATATTGCGATTACAATATCACAATCGGCAGAAAGCCAAGCCGACCAATATTTAATGAACATTTGCACATGAGAAATGATGCAATGAGAAAAATCTGGTTTTAATTAGGAAATGATTATATGGGAACAATAACCCATATCAACTATTAATGTCATAAATTAACGGTTTTTTCGCCCATACCCCCATAATCATTTTCCTGTAACAAGCATTCAATTCATATCTTATCAGCATGTGAAGTCTCATCCATTTGAACGTTTCTATTGCTATGGTACTTGTGCATATTGTAAACCAAAATTTCCCTCTTTCCACTTATCCTTTCTCATTTATTTGCAGGATAGCCTGAATAAGCATAATTTTCTGGAGATGTCTAAAGCTCGTAAGAAATCTAAGAAGAATATGGCCCCTATAAACCCCGCACCCGCTATAATTGAGAGAAAATAAATGTTGCCTCTCTTTACAGATACTACTTGCGGACCAGAAAGTGGATCCTATTCATGGGAATCTATGTATAAGCTGCTCCATGATGAAAAACCTCACAAATTTCAAAGAAAATCAATTGTCGACGCTCCCGATTCCTTCGAAGCTACAATTGAAGAAGTAGCTAATTCTTTCCCACATCGAATTTCTACCTGAGCGAAAATATTACCATACACTAATATGGTAAGATGGATCATTGATAACCTCAATATCGAGGATAGGAAATTTCTTACTAGTAGAGGAAAAATGATTGGTTCCTTCAAAGCTGAAGACCTGAAGCTGATGTACCATATCCCAGATCCTGAAAAGGTCTATGATAAAGAATTTCTTGCACAGATCGCCAAAGAAAATGAGCTCAAATATAAGCCAATCAAACAATGGAGGATTAATCCCAACAATCATAAGAATGACGAAAAGGGTATGTACTCTACTGTCTCCCTTGCAAGCCCCTATTATTATGTCTCTACGATGATGTCCAGAATTTTTGGTCAGCCAGACACTAATTGATTTTCAATATAATGGGTCCCTCTAATGGAGGTTGTTTTAGATTCCTATGTTATGGATTGGGGAAATATTCTATCTAGTAATATTTCCACTGATATTTTAGAATACAGAAAAAACTGCTCCATTTATTCCAAAAAGAATTCCCCGATTCTATATGAGTGCCTATATCATGGATTCTATGTGTTTTACCTTAGATTTTCCAGCCATGGGTTGGAAATGGACTACCCAAGACACTGTACCTATTCATATATTTCATAGTATGTTGTGGGAATCTAAGTATGAGAACCATTTTACTAAATTTTCCATGGATTTATTCTCCCATTTTTCCAAGTTGTTTTTAATGAGAAAGCCCCTAGACTGTCAAAAAAGGCCCAAGCTGACTTTTCCTCTATAGGAAAATGGTTTGGTTAAGAGCTATTCACCTATGTCCGAGTATTTTGGAGCTTAGCTGGACCACACGTTTTTCCCCTTTATGTTCCTGACAAGCTTCTCGCAAGAGAAGTTACATATCAGACTGTTGGAGATAGCCTAACCAGATTTCTGAAAGATGCCAAGAAAGCATCATGGTCTTCTTTTCCTATTAATTTTGGTGTTTATGGACTTGATGATTATAGGCATGATGTTGTTGAGATTGGTCAGATTGAATGTTTGAAGTTATTTACAATTCCAAATAGGAAGTATTATCCAATTAAAGTTGCTAATAATTTCACCACCCATGTGAGGATTAGGCCTTTTGTGCACGAAGACAATGATTTCAATTGCCTATTTGAGTCTGTCGACAATTATCCTGCAGTTCAAAAGTTGGAAGCCTTACGCCTCCATCCGTAGCAATTGTTGAAATTTAATAAATATAGGAATACGAGATTGGAAGAAATTCCATTGAAAATGTTGGATGTTTCACAACCATTAGTTCATAAGGATAAGGAAAGCGAATCGGAAACTAAGGATACTAAATTCCTTAGCACAACATACCAAGATAAATCAACCGAAGTTCAAACTATGGATTTGGATTTCCCTAGTAATATAAAGGATTTTTGGAAGGAGTTTGATCTAACACTCCAAGAAGAACAAGCAGCTACAATTAGTGATCAGAAAAAATTTGTGCATACTCCACAAAATAAAAGTCAGGACTCGTTCACTATTGAGCCCTATGACCAATTAATAAGCAAAGAAAGTGTGGATTCGTCTCAGCCTTCCCCACCACCGAAATTTTTCTTAACATTGAAGAAATTCCTCCTTTGGAAATTTTATACAGTCCAAAACACAAGCTGGTTATGAGCCAATACAAGAAAATAAGAAGATCATAGCAGCCCCAACCCCTTGTACAAGGATATGTATCAATGTATGTTATTTGGAATGACACTTAGGCAGATCCTTCACAGGATCTAAATCACCTAAATCAGTTCGCAGGAGCTTATGCTTTTGCAACCATTGATAAAGCATCAGAATTTCAACAGATGATGAAATAAAAGAATGAGAAAATCATCCAATTTGAACTAGAGTTACAAGAAGAGAGACAAAGTTTCAGTCAAAAATTACAGGTACAGATCACACAGCTCCAGGAAAGCATGGACGAGTTAAAAATTTAGCATCAGAATGAGATTAGTTCCAAGGATACTCTATTTCACCAGTTGCAGCTCTCTATTGGGCAAGTAAAATATAACCCAAAGATTGATGAATTCAGAAAAGAGGCCTTATAACTAAACACTTTATTGCCACAACAACAGGTTTTCTTTTGTCAGAAATTATCAAGTATCCTTGAATAGTGTGAACAGAGCGATTCACTTGTGAATCACATTGCAGATATGAGGATTAGTTTTGATGATATAGACGATAAGGTCTCCCAGTTTTTCACTTGGCATGATTCTGCTGATGGCCGTGTTAGGGCCTTATAAATATAGGATTCATAATTTTGATTTGACTCTATTAAAATTCTTGAAATATTGTACATACCTTTGATTTCTGCAAACGTATTCCCAAATTAAAAAATGAAAAAAGAGGGTATGTCCTAAAAGAACAATCAAAGGACAAAAAGAAACAAAGATCAAAAGAATATTAAATATGAACCCCATCAAAAATAAATCATGAAAGTTTTGCAAGTTTAAATGCCACTACTTTAGTTTAATTTTTTCCAATAAGACTGTGTGTAGCTTGTCCTAAATGCCACAATCCATGAGGGTCAAATAGCTTAAACTTGACCTCTCATGCTTTAAATTTCATGTTGTTAGATAGAGAATAAAGATATGTCAAACAGTATAAACTTGACAAATCGGTAGATAAGATAGAGAATAAATGAGGAGCTCAACAGTTTAATCTGAGCCATCGGATGAAATAAGGTTAGACTTAGATAGTTTTTATGATTTAAAAGAAAATGGATTTAGGGTTGCAAGCTTAAATGCATCTATAAAAATGAAGTAAAAATGTTAGAAATAAAGATCGGTAGGTAGAAAGCAGTTGTGCAAGAATTTAATAAAGCATCATTGGGAAAAATTAGTAATTTCCCTTCCCCTATAATGACTTAGTATTCAAAAATATCAGTTAAAAAGGCTCAGAACATTTCTCTGACTTCTGTTGGGATTGGACCCAAGGCTCGATCACTGATTGATTTAAAAATATTGAATTCCTACACAAAACCCATATTCATCAGCAATTACCCTTCATCCATTAATCATAATCCCTTTCCCTAAGCAAAAACCCATTTTTACTTAGTAAAAGTAAAACCCTAAATAACTAATTTCATTTCCATTCAAAATCACTCAAAAACCCATAAAATGCATTTTATCCTAAGTCTAAGTGTGAAAAATACAAAAGGGACAACTATGTTTTATTTACACTTTACTTAGTGTTAAAACATGTATTTTATTCATTTAACTACATTACACCTTTTTTCCATATTAATTTCTAACCTAGATATTAATTCCTTAAAAACTATACCCTCTCGTATAGTATTAAATCCGTTGTATTTTAATAACCCAAAAAAAAAACCCACTATTTAATGTTTTAACCAATGTTATTTTACCCCACGTGATGAAATAGAACCCACCCATATTCCCATTGGTTTTAAACGTATCTATATAAAAATACCCTGCCCCCTATAATTATTAAACAAATGACAAATGTTTAAAAACTATATAATAAGACTCGCGCCAACGCTATTGGTTGAAACATTTGTTAAATGTTTTAATTAAAACACATATATGACTTTACCCCTCCTCCCATCATATAACCCAAGGTTTAACTTTATAAACTTATATTTATAAGGTTTGAAACCCATCCCGCTGCGTTAATAAACCCTGGACCCCACCTCTGAATGTTGTGCTACTCCTCAAACAAATCTCAACCATTCGCATAGACCCTTCCCAATCCAACGATTGAAATCCCATATCACAAATAAAGTGGCGCGATGATAACACTTTCATTTCCACGCAAAATAGGTGGTTTTCGAATCCTCTCCCTCCTCCACGTGGCTCATTCCTACTAGATCGCATTCAATCCATTCCAAATCGCTTACCATCTCAAATGCGTGTGATAAACACTCGCGGTTTCTATTCTTCGAAGCCCCAAAACCACCCATCCTATGATTTGACCACCATTCAATGCTTAACCTGCTTTAAATCAAAAACACTATAAAACTTGATAACGCGCACAATTAAGCCTTTTTTGCATTATCTGTCCATTTTTAAACCATCTCCGACTAAAAATCAAGCGTTGTACTCCATTTTTTCACCCAAAGAACTATAAATCCATTTCAACTGTTGCTGAGACCACTTCAAGCTCCCATTTTACTTCAAGAGACTTCAGCAACCATCAAAAAGCCTCTCTGACGCCTCAAAAACCTTTTCAAGACCAAATACCTGCAAAAAGAGGTATTCTTCGAAGAAAATAACCTTCCCTTCATTTGAAAGAACCAAATTTCTGCCAATTAAAACCTTGTGGAGCCTATTTTTCCCACAGAAAGACCTGTATTTGCCCCCAAAAGAACATATTTGATGCGAAACCCTGATAAATTCAAAATTTTCTGAAGATTGTAACTTGTTTTAAGCAAAATTGAAGAAATTTAAGTATTGCAGACCTTTAGAAACCCTTTGAATGAAGAGAACCCTTTTATAAATGCTCAAAACCCCTTTTTGTGCATAAATTAGAAGGCGTTAGGGTTGTTTTATCAAAAAAGTATGCAGTAAAACCTATGCGAAAGGTTACACAGTGTTCCAAAAAACCCTGAATTTTAACAGTTGTTTTTTCAAAATTGAGAGCCAATAATAACAAAAATGAAAAACTTCCGTAGTTCAAACCATTTTTCACAGTATTTTCCCATCATCAAAGCCATTATCCCTCCATGCAGACCTCTGTTTCATTAATAATTATTTTGTTTTGTAGGTCATTAGCAAAAGGAGAATTTGGATAAAACAATCTAAATACTAGTTAAAGATCTGTTTTACTCCAAAAGTTCACAAAGAAAAGAATTTTTAATGATATTCCTTAACAAAATATTCCAAGCAGCAGAACAAAAAGAAGTCATTTATGCAGAGAGAGATAAATTTACACAATGATTGGTAAAAGTAAAACAAGAATTCACAGTGATAGTGAAAATAGAACTGTAAAAAAACATCAGAGTTAAAGTGTATTACATGAAAGTCAGATCAGAAGAAGTTACAAAGCAGTCAAGGTAAATAGTGAAAGTAAATACAGAGGCAGTAAATGGTAAAAAAAGATGAAAATAATTTCAACAACAATGAAGTTTATCCAAAGTGAAAGTAAAAGCAGTTAAAAGAACAGTAAGGTTAAAAGATGAAAACAGAGCAAGAAGAGACATTTTTTGCAGAAATTTCCTGTTTAAGTCATAGTTTTGCAGAAACTATTGTGAACAATACAAGATGAATTTTGCAACACTGAATGTGGTTTATGTTTCTGATATGTCCAACTACAAAAACATCTCTCACTTTTCTAACAGCTATTATGGATTTGGAAATATTAAACAATATTTGAAAGCACTTTTTATAGAAAATTCCTGTTAAGTCATCATTTTGCAGAGACGATTTTGGTCAATCAGAAATACATCTTAAAAAACTAAAGGATTTTGTTTTTCATAACTAACCCATCTATAAAAACCTATCTCACTTTGTGCACAGGTATTACAGAATGAGAGATACAAGAACATATTTACTTCAAATTGTGCAAAGCTCTGTTTTAAACATCTTTTTTCAGAGCCCATTGTGAACAAATGGAATTGAATTTTGCGAAATGGAGAGAGTTTTATCTTAGTAACATATTTATCTACAAAAACCTCTTTCACTTTTTACATATCTATTTTTTATTGAGATATAAAAGGGTATCATTGGACCCCAATTTTGAAGAATTGCTGGAGCAGAATGCACAAAGAAAGGAGACAGTTAGTGACTTGGATGTCTCATCATCAACTAAGAGTTGAGATAAAATTCAAATTATCTTCTTTGTCACCATGAATCCATAATTATAGTGCCAAATAGATTCATTATTTTTTAGTGTCCTTTTATTAAGTTCTATTTATGTAAAACAGTTTGAGATATTTGTAAACCAATCTTGATATTTTTTCAAGATATTAGTTTAGAATTTGTATATATACTTCATCTTTAGAAGTATTTTGTGTGGAATAAAATTTTTGGGATTATTATATTCATTTCTTCTTGGACTTCAAATATTTTGTGTGCCAAATTTCGAGTTAGCAGGCCGGATCAAAACAATTGGCATCATACTTCAGGATTCCTATGATGAGCTATTTGGAGTGAAGTATTTCTTCACTTGTCATTGTTTTCTTTCTCTGTTACATGCATCCATTGATTTTTATTCTAAATATGAATGAATAACTAGGGGTATTACTACAGGATTTGTTGAGAGCACCCTGTTTTTAACTAGTTATCATTTATATGTTTTCCTCTAATTTCCAGCGTATGGAACCCTTAATTGCTCCCTCTCTCGTTTGACCTCTTCCAACTACTTCCTTTTCTAGATCAAAGGATTCTTAATTTCCCTTTATCCCGATCATACCACCTCATAAAAATAACTTTCCAAGATCTTAAAGGGTTATCTATCTTTCCCTGAAAACATTTGACCTTTTAGCCTTGATCCCAGTTTCATTTGCTTGATTTTGACTCCTTAGCCCAATGGAAAAATATATCTCCCACTATCTATCCCTTCAAGTGATTTTTTCCCACCAAATCTACCAAAACAAAACCAAATTTTCACATTCATAACTAGCCTAATACTTACAAATCAAAACAAAGTTAAATTTTAAAGAGAGAGCCCTCTCTGAACCCTAGGAAGGCTAGATCCTAGAGTTTGAAGTTGGTCTGTGGTTACCTCGGTGAGTTCTCTCTTGAACCTGGAGAAATTACTGAGTAATAAAAGGTCGAAAGGCCAACCTGCCCAGGATTGAGGATTGAAAGAAAGAAATATTATTTACAGACTAGGAAATACAATTGAAGCATGCAGAGAGATCCATTTGCAGGGCAAATGATGTTGCTACTAACATTGTGGAAACTGTTAGCCAAAATCTCATTACAACATTTCTTATCGATAGATATCCTCCCGGTGCATTGAATTTATTGAAAGTCTTAATAAGGCAGTGGAAATAAGTGTCAAAGGTAAAATAAGAACATATCATGAAGCTAGAAAAGTTGGATTGGGAGAAATATTGGAGATATTTAGTAAAGCCTCACAACTAGTGGCTTATGTTGTGTTGTCTCACACATACATCCTCCTACATGCTTCCACCACTTTCTGATGTTGTTTTCACTAGACAGCTACGCATTAGGCCAGGCCAAACTCCAGAGGTTAAGCCTGTGCTTAATATCCTTTAGCTGAAGGAATAAATGGAAAAGGAGATAGCACGACAATCCTCGAGCAAGTCATCCCTTTAATTTCTATTTTTGTTTTAATTCCACTTACTTTAAGGAGGGTTGTTTTAAACCTCCTCATATTTTTATTGTAATAAATATTTTAAGACTTATTAATTTTATATCTAAACCCCTTCATGTTTTTGAAGAAGCGGTCCTGAAATTTTGAAAAGAAGACTTTACAGATGTTGCACTTTGTACTCTTGAAGTTTTCTGAATAGGAAAGGCAGGACCAAGTATTATTTCTCAAATGAGCAGAATAAACATATACATGGTACTTTTATCCTATGCGTTATATTTTATCTTCAAATGAGAAATAGTTATTTATCTTATGATGTTTTGTTTTATGTATCTGTTTGAATACAATTTGACATTAATTCACTATTGAACATGTTATACTGTTATCATTTGATACATATGAAATATAGGCATTTTAAAGTTGCGATATAAGATTTATTCAATTGATTTAATTAACTATTTAATTAAATCAATTATCTCAAACTTTTTCATATCTCTAAGTGAATGTATGATCTTTATTTGCAACCACTGAAAGGTTATTTTTATAGATTTCACAGAGAATAGATTTCATCCTGAGATACGTAGTATATAGATATAATTTTTATTTCAAGCTTGCTATTATTTCCATCTATCAAGTTCAAGATAGTGATAAAACCATCCATTCACCCCAACTATATCAAACTGGGAAAATGGTCCCATAAATCCAGTCAGAGCAACCATTCCAAACAAAAAAGGGACGGTTTTTAATTCCCCGACAGGGTGGTTTTCCCTGATGTTGTTGCACCGATTTTCAGGGCTTCGACATTTTTGGTGCTAGAAGGAGGGCCATCTGACTATGAATGGCACCAAATCTTGATACAAAAATCAAAGACCATGAGAAGATTCGTTCTCCCTCCAAGTCCACAACTTCTAGTCCCGGTTCAAAATCTCTTACTCATATTAGTTGTCCAAACTGCCCCCAAATATATTAGTTATGTTCATAAAGAAATCACTTTAGGATTTATTCCAGAATCACCTGAAGTAGATACATTAATAAAGAAATTGGAACAAATTTCAATTTCAGCAGAAAAAACTGTACTTTCTAAAGCCTCAAAAGGAAGTGTTACTTCAATATTTGAAGGCACTGGTGTATTAACTTGATCTAAGAGTGAAAAAATTAGAGTAATCCCTTTTGAATTTCCTCTTCATTCTCATTGTAGGAAAACTCCTATTTCCGAAACTCAACCATCAACTAGCGTGATTCAATCCTCTTCTACCCCTCAAACAACATCAGTTATTCTTCCCTCCTTCACATCTTCTCAAATAATTTCTTCATTAATTCATAATCCTTCTTCTTCTTAGTCTAAAACTGCTACTTCAAGTAGCATTATTTCCATAGTCATTTCTTCTTCACCTTCAAACACTACTGGAACTACTTCTTCTACTTCAAATCCTCCTTTAGGACCAACCAATCCTCCACTTCACATAATGGTAGTCAGACCTTGGAAAAATCCTGGATTTGTCCAATTACCAGGTCCTCTTCATCCTTTACCTAAGCATCCTAAAATATGGTTGCCTAAATATAATCCAGATGATGGATTACCTGCAGCAGAACACATCCATAACTTTATGCTTTCCATAAAACCTAATGAAGTTTCAGAGGAAGACTATGTAGTTAGATTATTTCCTTATACTTTTCAAGGATCGGCTGGATCATGGTATTTTTCACTACCATCAGGCACTATTACTAGTTGGGATATTCCAATAGAATGGTACATATCCTCTCTTCCTTATAATATTTTTATTTTCTTAGATAAAGCCAATCAGGCTAAATTGGTAGAGAATATGAAAGAAGCTCTTTCTATTGAAAAAAAAAAATACTTGATTTAGAGAAGAAAACTACTCAAGAAGATAGAAAAACTAAGAAGGTTTCATTTAAGGATGAACCTAAAAAGAAAACATTTAAAGATCCTTATGATCTTGAGGGATTACAGAAGGTCCTCAAAACCATGTCAAATGATATGATTGAGATAAACAAAAAAAAATAGCTAAGTGAGGCTTCAAAGAAAAATTTTAGATGTTTTAAGAAGAACCAAGCTTCCCAACCTCCAAATGTAATCTCAAATGCTGAATCAGATCAAGATGAAGATCGTGATGAAAAAATATCATCTATGGAAGAGTCTCAAGAAGAATAACTAGTTGAAGTCCATGGAATATGGGACTTCATCCTTACAACCTCTGATGATGAAAATGAACACGAGGCACTTTCGGTAAATACTAGAAGTAAAAATTCTGCTGATCTACCTCAGTCACCCCAAAAGAAAAAATCTTCATCCTTTGTTGCTAGGGACAAAGTAGTTAATAAAAAGACTTCTTCTCCTTAATCAAATCCAACTTCTTCTATTCTTCCATCTACATATAAAACATTAGTATTCTCTGATACTACTGAATATAATATAGTGGAAGATATGAATAAGATTAAAGAAAATATATCTTTACATGATCTGAGAAAATTGAAACAACAATAAAAAAATTTACTCAAAGAGTTGAATGCAATCCCTGCTGCATATTTGCCTACTCCTGTAACTTCTAAAGCTGCTAATGGAGTAGGTAAGCCTACTAATGATTCACCTGAGAAAATTGATTCAAGTGATCCTATTTTGATCAATGATAGATCTAATTCACATATTCCTCCTTTCCTCTTAACTTTTGAAGTGTTCAACAAAAACGTGCATAATTGTTTAATTGACTCTAGAGCCTCTTCAAACATCATGCCATATTCCAATTGTCTGAAATTGAATATATCTCCTTAGAAGTCTACAGTACATATTGTGCAATTAGACAGAACAAAAGTTAAGGTATTAGGAGAAATGAATTCAATCCTGATCAGATTAGCATCCAATCCAAAATTTCATCAAGTAATTGATATCTTAGTTGCTGATATTCCTGATTTTTATGGTCTAATCCTAAGTAGAGATTGGTCATAAAATATTCATGGATATTTTGCTACTGATTGGTCTCATATGTGGCTTCTCCATAATGTTAAGCTAAATCAAATCAGAGTATACCATGAAAAGCATTTAAAATACTCAGTAATTGAATTCGAAGAAGAGAATGAACCCATGGATTTTACTAATAAAATTCTCGACAATTACTCAATTGAATCCTTTTTAGGGAATTTAAATGATCAAAAATCTCCATTTCTCACCAACTCAGTTAATTCTTAGATTGAAAATTTTTCTTAGTTGGATTCTTGCAAGTGTATAAATACCGTAGATAAACCTTGTATTAATACTTTGTTCTGGACATTATATTTTTATGGATCAAAATCCAGTGAAGGAGTAGGATCTAGTTGTATATTAATAAATCCGGAAGGTGAAACTACAATGCTGACATGCAGACTTGAATTTGAATGCACAAATAACACCGCAGAATATGAGGCACTGGTCCAAGGGTTAACCAAAGCAATTGATCTTGGTGTCAAGTATCTCAAGGTATATGGTGATTCTGAAATAATTGTCAAATAGGTAAGAAATACCATACACTGTATTTATGGTCACCTTAAACATTACCAATCATTGGTACAATCTCTTACCCCTCATTTTTTGACAGTCAATATCTCGTCTGTTCCAGTAATTTAGAATGCAAGTGTAGACCTTCTAGCTAATGTATCATCTAGGCTTATTCCTTCAGAAGACTATAGCCCAGATAGATTTTCCGTAGAGTTGATTTTTCACCCATCTATTCCTGATAATATTACTAATTAAAGAGTATTCAACGATGATGATGATGTTATAAATTTTCTTACATCAAAAGGATCATATGATGATAAATTAATCAATGAATATGAGCACGAAAGGCAATTGCAACAGAAACCTGAAGAAAATGCCACACCTAAGTTTGTGTTCAAACTTGAAGATCTTTATGATCTTAAAGATAGATTAAAAATGGTTACTAATTCTAAACTCCAAAGTTCAACTTTAAGGTTTGAACTGGTAAATCTTGGAACAGATCTAAACCCTCATAACATCAACATAGGACTTGGTATTTCCTCTGATAAAATATCATCCTTCATTCATTTATTGAAGAAATACAAGAATGTCTTCGCATGAAAATATAAATATTTGAAAACATATGATACTTACATCATCCAAAATACTATCCCAATGATATCTACTGAAAATCATATACAACAAAAGCTAAGGAAAATTCAATGTGATCTTGAAAGTCAAATAAAAAATGAACTCAACAAAATCCTTAAGGCCAAGGTTATCTTTCTTGTTAGGCATTCAAAGTGGGTCTCACATTTAGTTCCTATTAGGAAAAATAATGGCGATATTTGTATTTGTATTGATTTTAGAAACCTAAACAAAGCTTGCTTGAAAGACATTTCCTATTACCACCAATGGAAAAAAAATTGCAATCAGTTGTTTGTTCTAAATTAATGTCTTTTATTGATGGATTTTCAGCCTACAATCAAGTTTTAGTTCATCCTAAAGATATATTAAAGACTACATTTAGAACAAAATGGGGCACTTATGCCTATCAGAAAATTCCCTTTGGTTTATTCAATGCAAGAGTAACTTTTCAAAGAGCAATGGATATTTCTTTTAGGGGATTGATAAATAAAATTTTGGTTGCTTATTTCTATGATATAATTATTTACTCCAAGAAAATAAATGACCACTATCATGATCTTAAGAAAATCCTCGAACACTGTTTGAAATATGGAATTTATTTAGATCCCAAAAAGTCTTTTTTCGCTTTAAGTGAAGGAAATATTTTAGGATTTATCGTCTCAAAAGAAGGAATTTGCATTGATCTTGAAAGAATAAAGGCAATATATGAACTCTCACATCCCCATAACAAAACATCCATGCAGTCATTTTTAGGACAAATAAATTTTTTCAAGCGATTTGTTCCAAATTTTCCCCAAATTGTTTTAACTTTGCAATTAACGATTAAGAAAAATGCACTTTTCAAATGGGGACATAATGAATGAGAAGTTTTTGATCTAATCAAGGAAGCTATCATTAATGCTCCTTCTCTAACTACCCCGGATTTTTCTAATTATTTTATTTTATATACTTTTGCATCTGAAACATCTTATGTTGTTGTATTAACACAATTAATGATCAAAATATTGAAGCACCCATTTTATACTTCAGTTCAAACCTTCAAGGTGCTGAAATAAATTATTCAGAAGTGGCAAAACAAGCATTTGTTGTCTATAAATCTTTGAAGGACTTTAGACCTTTTCTCCTTAAAACACACACTAAGATAATAGTTCCATTTCAGTTGTAAGGCAACTACTTATTCAAAAGGATCTAGGAGAAACGAGAGAAAATTGGGTAACTTCTCTACAGGAATATGACATTGAAATAAGACCAACCAAAATCATTAGAGGACAAGGTATCTGCAAACTACTATCTGGAGCATCTAACATCAGATGATGAAGAGTCAGGTAATACTGTACATATTGCTAAGGCAAGCATGAATGACTTTGAATCACAATATACTGATTTAATATTTTACTTGAAAAATGGATATGCTCCTATAGAACTCAATTATAAAAGAAAAAGAGCTTTAAGATTGAAAGCTAGTCAATATCAACTCATAGACAATGTCTTGTTTAGAAATAAATATGACTTTGTACTATTAAGATGCCTTGAGAAATCTGAAGCATAGAGGGTTTTGTAGAAACTCCATGATGGACCTACAGATGGACACTTTGATGGAGATGCCACTGCGCATAAGATCCTTCATGCAAGATATAATTGGCCCACTCTATTTAAATATGCTCATACATATGTGAGAAAATGAAAAACATGCCAAACTGCTGCCAGAAGACAAAAAAAGAAACCTTACCTTTGCAACTAGTCAACATTGAGCAACCTTTTGAGCAATGGGAATTAGATATCGTAGGTGAGATTTTTCCTAACTCATCCAAGTAGCATAAATATATTCTCACTACAATATATTATTCTACTAAGTGGGCGGAAGCTATTCCACTAAAGGTCGCTAACTCTGCGTCCATTATTGAATTTATTGATCAACTCATTATTACCAGATTTGGCCTGCCTTTTTCACTTATGTTTGATAACGCATCTTATTTTTCAGGAAATAGTATGACTGACTTTCTTCTCAAAAGAGGTTTTAAGCTTAAATACTCTGATAACTACTATTCCCAAGGGAATGGTTTGGTAGAATCAACAAATAAAAATCTCATAAGTATCATCAAAATGAATATTGATCAGAATAAAAAAAATTGGCACAAGTCTTTAACATTTGCACTATGGGCAGATAGGATTACTTAGAAGGCCTCTATAGGAACTTCTCCATTTAATCTGGTTTATGGGAAAGAAGTTGTAATTCCATCAAATTTAGCTCTTCCTTCATTAGCCCTAGTTCAATTTATTGATGAAGTACCTTCTTCTTCCCTACAATTAAGAATGTCTCGGATCCTTAAAATGGAAGAGGAGAGAGAAAAAACCAAGTTAACTCATTTTCAACACCAGCAAATAGTAGAAAATTATTTTGATGAAAATTTTGTTTCCCCAAAAAACTTCCAATTTAGAGACCCCGTACTCAAGTGGGACAAGGCACATGAGGAAAAAGGCAAGCATACTGAATTCCAAAGAATGTGGCTTGGACCATTTCCAATCATTGAAAAAATTGACCCATCAACCTTCATGTTACAAGATCTTCAAGGGAGAAAATATTTACTCCCTGTAATGGGCTAATTCTAAAAAAAAAAATCTTAGAATAAAATTACCTTCTAAATGTACTATACCTGCACTTTTATTTTTCTAGGAAAATAATGTTTGATTACATACTTTTGGTTGTTCGCAACACCTCTGAATTATTTTATGTTTTTATTTTTGAAGAATAGAAATTTTTGAGGAAATAACTACCAAACTAGAAAATTGAATGAATATTATACAACTCTGGCATATTTTTCCATCAAATTTGTAAATTTTGTAAACCTGAAATTTGTAAAGTATTTTTACTTTAGAATCAATCACAAAAGGGTTCATCTTTACAAATAAAATACTTTTTGTAACTAAGCATCTTTAACTCTAAATTGCAATGCAAAAATCTTAAGGAGTCAATGATTCTCCCCATCCATTGAAAATACTTTTTTAGAGTGTAATATATATATAAGAGGTCTCATTACGAGCTTGATTACCATGATCATACGTTAATAATTAACTAACATTACCACAACTGCATACCAAATCAGGGTAAGGTCTCATGATTGTTAAATTCATAAGATAAGGGGTCTCATCACAAGCCAACTTGTTCAGTTCAATTATAACCAGTGAATGGCATTGTCACTTTCTGGTCATCAAGCCATGACAATGAATTTTTAATAAAAAGAAAAAATAAGTTTTAAAATTAAGGATTTATCTCAAAGAATTGTAATAATAAAATGGATGGGATATTGAATCATTGATGGTTAAAAGGTAACCTTGCTTGAGCTACAAAAATTTGCTAGCAGCAGTGGCTCTACCTATGACAAAAGGAGCAAATCAAAAGGCTAAGTTACAAAAGGGCACTAACTTTATCTTTTTAAACTATATAATGATTGATATAAAGGAATGACGATATTTATTTATGAAAGGTTTCTGAAAGATTAACTATAGAGATTAGTTTTTAATATTCAAAGTAATTTTATTCATTTGAATATTTTGAAGATAGTTCGTGTTTCCTTAAATTATTTTTACTTATTTAAAGATACTAAGAAATTGTTTTTCAGAGATAACTGGTTGTTCCAGTGAATCGCCAATTGTTGTGCTAATAAACAACCCCCATTATTTTAAGCAATAGTTACCTTAGAAAATAATGGGGACCCTTTTAATTTTTTAAAGTTAAAATAAATAAAACCTTAGAGTAATTCATTAGATAGAAATAGGGATTAAAAAAGGGATAAAACCTTAAAGTTTGGCTTTAAAAGCACTTAGTGGAGTAAAATCACATCATCCCAATCACAAAACCACAATGAAACATATATAACACCTAAAATTTCACTTGAAACATTTTGCGATCCGATGTATATAGGCTAAAGTGCTTTTAAGATGGAAAAAGCCATATTTTTGAGAAAATTCCATAAGGAATGCCTGTGGGACCTACTTTAGCCACATAAGCTATCGCATTTCACATTTCTCATTTCCTACCCCGATGGTCTTATTTTCATCTCTCATATTCCCCGATGCGATATACTCATCGCATCGCATTCCCGCAAGCATAATCATTCTTATTTCCCCGACCATATTCGCCAATGTGATATAGTTCATCACACATCGTATATCGCACACCGCATTCTTGTCAACTCAAACATTTCACACTCCACCCACTTTCTCCGATATTGCGATTGCAATATCACAATCGGCAGAAAGCCAAGCCGATTAGTATTTAATGAAGATTCACACATGAGCAATGTTGTAATGTGAAAAATATGGCTTTAATGTGGAAATGATTATATGGGCACAATAACCCATATCAACTATTAATGTCATAAATTAATGGTTTTTTTGCCCATACCCCCAGAATCATTTTCCTATAACAAGCATTCAATTCATATCTTATCAATGTCTGAAGTCTCATATGTTTAAACGTTTATATCGCTATGGTACTTGTTCATATTGTAAAACCAAAATTTCCCTCTTTTCACTTATCCTTTCTTACTTATTTGCAGGCTATCCCGAATAAGCATAATTCTCCGAAGATGTCTAAATCTCTTAAGAAAGCTAAGAAGCATATGGCCCCTGTAAACCTTGCACTCGTTGCAATTGAGGGAACAGAAATGTTGCCTCTCTTTATAGATACTACGTGTGGACCAGAAAGCATATCCTCTTCATGGGAATCCATGTAGAAGCTACTCGAGGATGAAAAACCTCACAAAGTTCAGAGAAAATAAACTATCGATGCTCTCGATTCCTCCAAAGCTACAATTGAAGAAGTAGATAATTCTTTCCTACATTGAATTGTTTCCTGGCTGAAAATCTTACCATACACTAATATGGTAATATGGATCATTGATAACCTCAGTATCGGGGATAGGACATTTCTTATCATCAGAGGAACAATGATTAGTTCCTTCAAAGCTGAAGACCTGAAGTTGATGTACCATATCCCAGATCCCGAAAAGGTCCATGATAAATAATTTCCTGCACAATTTTCCAAAGAAAATGAGCTCAAATAAAATCCAATCAAGCAATGGAGGATTAATCCAAACAAGCACAAAAATGACGAAAAGGGTATGTACTCCCTTGCAAGCCCCTATTGTTATGTCTCTACGATGATGTCTAGACTTTTTGGTTAGCCGAACACTACTCAATTTTTAGTAGAATTGACCCCTCTCATGGAGGTCGCTGTAGATTCCTATGTTATGGATTGGGGAAATATTCTATCTAATAATATTGCCACTCAGATTTTAGAATATAGAAAAAACCGCTCCATTTCTTCCAAATTTTTTCCCCTCATTCTATATGAGCACCTATATCATGGATTTTATGTGTTTTACCTCGGATTTTACAACCATGGGCTGGAAATGGACTACCCACAACCCTACACCTATTCATATATTTCATAGTATGTTGTGGGAATCTAAGTATGAGAACCATTTTTACAAAATTTTCCATGGAGTTATTCTCCTGCTATTCCAAGTTGTTTTTAATGAGAAAGCCCCCAGACTGTCAAAAGAGGCCCAAGCTAACTTTTCCTCTATAGGAAAATGGTTTGGTGAAGAGCTATTCACCTATGTCCGAGTATTTGGGAGCTTAGCTTGACCGCACGTATTGCCCCTATATATCACTAACAAACTTCTCGCAAGAGAAGTTGCATATCAAACTGTTGGAAACAGCCTAACCAGATTTCTGAAAGAGGCCAAGAAAGCATCATGGCATTCTTTTCCTATTAATTGTGGTGTTTATGGACTTGATAATTATAATCATGTTGTTGTTGAGATTGGTTAGATTGAATGTTTTAAGTTATTTACAATTCCAAACAGACAGTATGATCTAATTAAAGTTGGTAATAATCTCACTACCCAAGTGAAGATTAGGTCTTTTGTGTACGAAGACAATGATTTCAATGACCTATTTGAGTCTGTCAAAAATTATCCTATAGTTCAAAATTTTGCAGCTTTACACCTCCATCCGCAAACAACCACTGAAATTTAAGCAATCTAGGAATAATAAATTGGAAGCAATTCCATTGAAAATTCTGGATGTTTCACAACCATTAGCTCAAAAGGATAAGGAAAGTGAATCGGAAACTAAGGATACTATTGGGCAATGAAAGAGGTATGAAATTACTATGTATTTGTCCATTCTTTTACCATAGATATACTTCTGTTTTCCTTGGAAAGGTAATTTATCATAAGAATTGTAATTAATTTGGAAAGGTTTATGTTTAGCATAAAAATATGGCTAAAGGTTGTTTTTATTGGCAAAACAGGAATTCAAAGAGGTGAGCAGCTATATCAAAGGTGTGGCTCAGAATAATCTAACTGTTGCTCCATCCGTGATGAACCATGTCCAGCTGAAGCCAAGAAGATCTGAACGAATTTCCCAGAAAAGGCAGGGGACAGCTCGCCCTTGAACAGAGTGAATAGAACGATGACAAAACAAGAAAAGAGCGAATCCTTCAGGATCGGAAGATCCTGAGGGATCTCTATTCAAACTTATCATGAGTCCTTGATTTTTCCGTCAAAGAATTAAATATAAGGCAATGATCTTTAGTGATGGACAGGAAGGGGATAGTGAGAGAAATTTAGTTGAAAGAATCTTATATTTCTTTTGCAATCGAATGTTTATTGACTCTCGGTCGTGAGAGAATTCCATCTGTAATGCTTTTCGATTTAATATAAAAACACGGGTTTCATCCATTTTCTAAGAATTCTGAGTTAGCCCAGCAGTATTTCACTGGTGGTAAGGGCCCGGCTCTGGTGGAATTACTATGATGTTGTATTATTAATCTTTGTTTGATGCGTGAAGTGTGTTTAGTATTTATTTTTATTACAGAATTGTTTCATCGTTGTTAAATCAAGTGCAGAGCCATTGTTGTTTCGTTCTTTACTGCAATTACATTTATTAATTAGTTATCTTTTCATTATCTCCTGGCTTTGTTGTTCTGTACTTACATTCCGTTGCTATTCCATTAATCTATGGTTTGTTATTTCATGATTGACTGTCGACAGGGTTAAGATTTAATTATTTGAATTGCATTAGAGTTGTGATCGTTGTTTATTTCATGCTGTTGTTCCTTTCTATATTTCATTCCCTTTAAGTTGCTTTAATTGAATCTGCTTTTGTTTCAATTTCTTTAAGATCTCCAAACTGTAGAGGATAGAGGTAATTGCTCCAAGATTTGGTCATCTTACATCGATTTCTAAGGGAAAGAGTTACTGCTATTGCATCCCTGATCGATGTTCTGCAAGATTGATGTAGTTTAGTCTTTCCATTTATGTTATTGTAACTAGGTTTCTTTCCAAGCATTTATTACTTTTGTGTTTGAATTTATATGCTACTTCTTCACAAGCATTACTCTTAGATAATTGCAGCCTCAGACAGAGTACACTCTTGAGATAAAAAGACGCTCCCGGACTGATGATTAATGTAGGCTAATTAGGTGTTCAAAAGATACCTTTTTATGGCTCGACATTTTGGTGCCGTTGCCGGGGAGAGTGTATGCCATTTTAAAGGAGTAATGCACAGCTGATTTCCTTCTGCTTGCGGAGAATTTGGTATTAAAGACGGAAGGTAAGAACCTGCGCACTAGGCAAGAAACACACTTGCTCGCAGCTCGCTTCACAGCAGAAGTAAGTAAGCTTTTCTTTTGGGTAGGAATTAAGGATTGTTTCTTTGAATGAATAAACCAATTAAGCGAAACAAAATTCCTCCTAAAACTGAAAAACCTAAGGGAACGGTGACCCTTGGGCGCACGACCTTTATTGATGAAATCCTTAAAAGAACTGAATCTTAGCCATCAGTAGGATTTAAAAGAACCACTTTTGGACATCCTACTAGTTCCCTTTAGGCTACAGAGTCACCATCTGAGGCCTTCGCTGAGATACACAGTCAAATAGAGGGGATTAAGCAAGACTCCCAAGAAATTGAGAATCCTTGCATTAGTTTCCTTCAAGAGGGGAACTCTAGCAATCTTCGAGAAGGAGAAGGGGAAACGGGAGAAACCACAGACTCAAAATATCCTATTAAAATTGCCCAAACAATAAACAACCCAAATAAGGGAAGTGTTGCTCAATTTACTCAAAACCAAGGTCCCGAATCACCTCAAACAGTAAGACAACAGGGAAAACTTATTCCAGACAAAGGGAGTGTTGTCAAAGCTATTTCTACCCCTGCTCGTCAACCTAGAAATTCCCTGGAAATCCCAGAGGGGTATTGGCATATCTTCGATCAAATGGCCTAGAATCAAAATCAGAACCAACAGACCTCTATGTTGCAATATCCTATAGTAGATACTGCAGTCAACGCACCCATGAAAGCTATTCCTCTTCAACATATTCCCACATTTCATGGGTTGACATCAGAAGACCTAGATGCATTTCTGTTTGAATTTGATGTGCTATGTAGAGGATATGATTACACCACCGACACCCAAAAACTGAAATTGTTCCCTTCTACGTTAAAAGGGGCAGCTTTACGATGGTTTATGGGATTAGGTGGGGGTGTCATAACTGATTGGGATCATATGAAGGCTGCATTTTTAAAGAAATATCAAGATTATTGCAGGTCTCGGGAATTAAAAGATGAAATATTCCAGATGAAAGCAAAACAAAGTGAGACCTTGGAAGAGTATGTGGAACGATTCCAATATAATCTTCAAAGATCACCTTATGCATCTGCACCCTTACCTGATAATGTTTTGAAAACTGCATTAATTAGGGGGATGAAAGATCAATGGGTTGAAACATTGAATCTTATGGGAAAAGGTGATATATATCAAGAAATCTATTCTGAAATTGTTGATTTGTGTATCAAGTGCTCGAGGGGTAATACAAGGTTGAAATTGGTAGAAAGTGACATAATTACAAGGGAAAATAAGACCTCTAACGAAGGTGTGACTCGTGTAGAGATTGGAAATCTGCTAGAAGAATTTAAGACAGACATACTGGGGACTCTAACAACGCAGTTTGACATCATGCAAGCCAAACAGAAGCAGGTAGAAGCAGAGAAAAGCCTGGAAATATTCTGCCCCAGATGTAGAAAGAAACACAGCCACAAAGAATGCCCATTGGATGTGGTTAAAGTCTGCGCCATTTGCACGAAATATCACCCTACAGAAGGATGTCCCTCGCTTCCTAGCCTAAAAGAAGTTTATAAGGAGGCAGAAGAAGAATCAGAAGTGGTATTTCTGCTTAACCAGTGCCGACAGTGGCAGCCACGACCATCAGGTATGCCAAATGATCCATTTTCTTTTCATCCTCCTCAATATAATGCTCAACAATATAGTGGGATGTGGCAGAATCAACCACCTTTCCCCAATTGGTCACAACAGCCATTTCCTCCCACATCTTAGCCCAATCAAACAAATCAAAATAACTGGCCTAGCTTTCCTTTCTATCCACCCTTTTGGCCTACACAATGGTCCCCTTCCACTTCCCAGAATCAGGCATGGCAGTCAAACTGGAAAAAACCTACAAATCAGCCAGCTAGATCAATTCCTCTCTCTCAACCTACACTACCAGCTCCCTATCCAAACCCCCAGACTAACTTAAGACCGCAGCTCCCAGCCCAGCCCAACCCAAACCCAAATAATAGGCCAGTTCAAACTGTCCAAATAATGGAACCTCCTGAAACAGAAACTGAACTGAGGGAGTGCAATGATATTCAATTAAGGTCTGGTCGTATAGTGGAAACAGAAAGAAATAATTATGATCATATTGAAGATCTGTTACTTGCAGAACAAACAGAACAAAATGAGAAGGAAGTTCAACAACAGAATCAATAGCAAAATCAACAACGAAATCAGCAACAAGTAACAACTTCCTCTCCACCATTCCCAAAACGATTAATTATCCCTCGTTCATTAGAACAACCTAATTTTGTTCTTCTGGGAGAATTAAAAAATTTATGTATAAAAATCCCTCTCCTCCAAGCCATTCAAGATATTCCTATATACACAAAAACCATTAAAGAATTATGCATAAAGAAGCCAAAGAGGAGAACAACAACCAATCCTACTGTCCAAATAGTCGGTACCTTATCTGATTTATTATCAGGAATGGAAACACCTATTAAATATGAAGATCCAGGAAATCCTATAGTGACAGTACAGATCAATGGCCAATCATTTCCAAATGCCTTAGTTGATTTGGGGGCAGCAATCAATATTTTAACAACCACTACCTGTCAGAAACTTGGCATTACATCACTTGAACCAACAACAACCTTGTTGGAATTGGCTAACCGATCAGTATTCAAACCAGAAGGCACATTACAAGACGTCATGGTATCTGTAGATTCCTGGGAGTACCCTGCTGAGTTCCTGGTTATCAATCCCAAAAACCGATTAGATGGACATCCATTAATTCTAGGTAGACCTTGGTTGGCAACTGCTGATGCTTATATTGGATGCCGACAAGGCAATATGACCATTACAAGGGGAAATTATGTCAAGAACTTAGCTTTATATCCCCCAGCCCAACCAAGTCTATCAATAATCAAAACAAGAAAACCACCTGCATCATATCTTATGGAAAATATGAGGTCACCTCTAACTATAGAAAATGCTCTTGATTTTAAAGATCAAATAGAGGATGATATCATTAATAATTTTATTAATAAATCACAAATTGAATCTCATTTGCAATGTCACATGATTAAGGCAGCATTCGATAATAAAGAAGAAGAAGATCCCTTCAAAGATATTCATGATCAAGCAATACCTACTACCTCCATAAATAATACCAAGGTTGTAGAAATTGAACCAGGTAAAACTTTGAACATCAACAAGAATCTCACTGCTGAACAAGAAGAGAAATTGGTCCAATTATTACGAAAATACAAAGCAACCTTTGCATGGGATTACCCCGACATGAAAGGAATTGACCCTCAATTATGTACTCGCCACATTTATGTTGAAAAATATGCAAGACCCATTCGTCAACCTCAAAGGAGACTAAATCCTCACCTTAAAGACATTGTGAAAGATGAATTACCAAAACTATTGGATGTTAATTTCATCTACCCAATATCTGATAGCAAGTGGATCTCCCCATTAGTGGTGGTACCAAAAAAGAATGGAAAGTGGAGGATATGTGTAGATTACCATGAACTTAACAAAGCAACACAGAAAGACCACTTTCCCCTCCCTTTCATTGACCAGGTATTGGACACATTGGCAGGAAAGAAATTCTTTTCATTCCTGGATGGCTTCAGTGGGTATAACCAAATACAGATTGCCCCTGACGACCAAGACAAAACTAATTTTACCTGCCCATGGGGGACATTTGCCTACTGAGTCCTACCTTTTGGCCTATGCAATGCCCTTGCTACATTCCAAAGGGCAATTCTCAGCATCTTTGCAGATCTAATAAATGAAGGCCTCGAAGTATATATGGATGATTTCACCCCTTATGGGGATGACTTTGAGCCTGCATTAAGAAATCTAGAAAAGGTATTGCAAAGATGTATTGACACTAGGCTTTGTTTAAGCCACGAAAAGTGTCTTATGATGATGACCGAAGGAGTTATCTTAGGCCATTATATTTCAGCAGAAGGAATTCAAGTGGACCCAGCTAAAATTCAAATAATCTTGTTAATTCCTACACCCACTACACAAACAGAGGTACGTAGCTTTCTTGGATTTTTTGGTTACTATAGAAGGTTTATAGAACATTATTCTCGAATAGCTGCACCTTTATATGCACTGATTGGAAATATTAATTTCATTTGGACAGATAAATGTGACAATGTCTTTAATGACCTGAAGAAGCTCGTTTCAACAGCCCCAGTGCTGAGGGGCCCAAATTGGAATTTTCCATTCCAAATTTCATCTGATGCCTCAGACACAGCAATTGGAGCAGTACTTGGGCAGGAGGAAGACAAGAATCCATATGAAATTTATTACATTAGCAAAAATCTATCCCCTGCTGAATTAAATTATACTGTGACTGAGAAAGAATTTTTATCTGTAGTTCATGCTATAAATAAATTTAGACATTACATAACTGGGTATCCTGTAGTACTCTATATAGATCACTCTGCCATTAAATTTTTAGCAAATAAACCTGTTACAAACGGAAGAGTGACAAGATGGTTGATTTTATTGCAGGAATTTGATATCACGATCAAAGATCGACCAGGCAAAGAGAACCCTATAGCTGACTTTCTGTCAAGAATGCCAAAGCCAATAGATACAAAATCAGTTGAAGACCACTTTCCGGATGAACATCTCTTTGTTGTTACTACCAGAACACCATGGTACGCTGATATAGCAAACTATCTGGCAATAGGTAAATTACCTAAACATCTATCCCTTAATGAACGAAAGAAAATAGTACACCGTAGCACCCATTTTTCCTGGATTGGGGGCTACTTATTTCACACAGGTGCAGATATGAAAATAAAGAGATGCGTTAGGGAAGATGAGGTATTCGACATCTTGAAATCATGCCATGATGGGCAGTGTGGCGGACATTTTGCAGATCGTAGAACTGCCCATAAAGTTTTACGAACAGGTTATTATTGGCCTACTATCTTTAAAGACGCTAAAAAATTCGTACAGGCCTGTGATAGTTGTCAAAGGGCAGGTCACCATGGGCAGTCTGATGAAATGCCCTTGAACCCTCAACTAGTGATTGAACCGTTTGAACGTTGGGACCTTGACTTCGTTGGTCCTATTAGCCCCCCATCAAACCAAAAAACATATATCCTAGTTGCAACTGAATACGTTACTAAATGGGTTGAAGCAGAGCCTCTTTCAAAAGCTACAGAGGATTCTGTAATATAGTTTCTTTTCCAAATCTTTGTGCGCTATGGCCTTCCAAGAGACATAATCATAGATGGAGGGCCACAATTCGTAGGTAACAAATTAGCCGAAACATTGCAAAATTATCATATTCAGCATAAAATTACAACTCCATACCACCCACAGGCCAATGGCCAAGTCGAGAGCACGAACAAGGTAATTGAATCTATATTGACAAAAACCATTGATTCACATAGACGAGATTGGGCCTACATATTGCCAGAAGAATTGTGGGCATATCGAACAACATGGAGACCTACCACAAGATATTCACCATACCAATTGGTATTTGGAAAAGAACCCATCTTTCCTATCGAATTTGAAATTCAAACATTAAGAACAGCTCAAAAGGTGGGTCTGAATTTAGATGAAGCCCAAGCTAAGAGACTACAGCAAATTAATGAATTAGACGAAATTAGGCTCTCTGCTCTTCAGCACACAACATTAATTCAGCAACAGAGAGCCAAATGGCATGACACCCATATCAAATAAAAGATCTTCCATGAAGGAGACTGGGCACTCCTATATGATTCTCGGTTTCAGGATTTCCCTGGAAAGCTCCAGACGAGATGGCTTGGACCCTATGAAATACAGAAAGTGCATGATAACGGCACTCTCACATTAGTTACCATTGATGGATCTGGGCATTCCTTTAAGGTAAACGGTCATCGTGTCCGATTGTATCATAAGCCGCTTACCCAGGAATCCTTTTACCAGCAGTTAGGGGAAGATTCTACCATGGAAATTCTCGCTGAAGGGGAGAATCCCTCCTCGGCACCAGTTTGATAAATCATTCCTTTTTAATTTTGTACATAAAGAATTTTTTTCTGTTTGATTGTTGTTTTATGGAATTCGTTTTTTTCTGTTAATATTCCTTTATTGATTGATTCATTAAATTTCATTTCTTTAAAAAAGAAAAAAAATGAAAAAAATTCTGTTTTTTTCATATTGCTGTTCCTTTTTAAAGGAACAACACCTCTGTTGTTCCTTTTAAAAGGAACAACAGTTTCGTAGAGTGTCTTTTGCTATTCCTTTCCAAAGGAACAGCATTTCCGCAGAGTACTTTTTTGTTGTTCCTTTCGAAAGGAACAACATTTTCGCAGAATGTTTTTTTGCTGTTCCTTTTAAAGGAACAACATTTTTGTGAGTGATTGTTTTTTTTCTTTCAGCTAGAATTTTGAATTTTCGATCACTTTTCTAAGGGAAAAAACATCATTTATATACAATCATACAAATTAAAGATTACTGTAATCAGCAAACCAAAAGAAATCGTCATTTTTTAAAAAGGAATTGTCTAGTAGTGAAAAAAGAGGAAAAAGGGACATGATCAATAACATAACATTGCTATTTTATTACCATTGAATTAATCTGATCGATTATTTTTATCATGTTTGGTTCTTTCCCATATCTTATAACTTTCTTTGATATTTATCTCTGAAATGGGAATAAGGGTATATTTTTTTCTATTGAGATGTTCAGACTTCTTCCACCATCCCTACTCTTAAGGAGTGTTGAGCCATCCCCTATGAATAACTGAGGAAATATGTTGTTTGAAAAAGAAAAATATTTACATATTTTAATGATTTTGCAGATGGAGGATAGGGGGTCTCATTAAGAGCCAGCCTACCATGATCATAGAGAAGGCAGTGAAGTGGCATTCCCATCATGGCCACCAAACCAGGGAAATGGTCCAATAGACAATTGAAAATCAAGAAGTCCTTGGAACAGGAGGTCTCATCACGAGCCGGCCTGCCCACCTTTCACTTCTTCCCGGTGAACGGCATTGTGATTTATCTAGTCACCAAGCCAGCACAATGGCCTCCGTCTTGCTACTCAATAAAAAATATATATATAAAGAAAGGAAACGAAGCACTTCCTCAGTATGAATAAAGGACAATGGTTCCATGGGTAAGAAAGCAACTCTGTCAAGGTTGTGGACACCTGTGGGCAACAGAGCTCTGCTGATGGTATTGAAGTCATATTTATACACATAAATAGTCATATTTAACCCTTTTCCTATATCTTTATTTAATATCAAATGAAAAACATGAATTCCTTACTTCTGTTTCTGAACCTATTATACATGAAAATTATTACAAATCGATCATATTAGTTAATATGGTAAATAATGCAATTGTATTTATGTCAACCTTATGCTGTCCCTTCCCTCATATTTGAATCATTACAACGCGATTTCCTATTCATTACCGATTTATCTTATGCATTGATTTTAGTAATCACTATAATTTGATTGACTGTATCATAATTACGCCTATCTTTATTGCTGTCCTATTGTTGTGCCACACATGCCACCCTCAATTAACGGTCGAGGATGACCTATCGCTCATTTGGGGGGCGCGGATGTCTGCATGCAAATCAAACTCCGAGATTCTCTTTACCTGTATATGAACTAAATCTCCGCATTAGATTTCTTTACCTGTATATGGACTAAATTCCCGCATTTTTAGGAAATAGTAAGTTTCAATGAACTGTGATATGTTGTTCCATTGATATTACTCTGTGTTGTGAAGAATTAACAGAGTGTAGAGATGGGAGGACGCCCAATTCGCAGCGAACCACAGGTGTTGATCGTCTCTGATGCTGTGCGAGCAATTTTAGAAAGACTGGGGTGGATTACATATTTCATGAGAATGTAGCAAACCCATGTAGCAGTGGCCACTGAATTTTTATTAAACCTACAGGAAGGATCCTCTACAGTCAGAGGAAGGCAGATAGCTGTGTCCGATGAAATAATTGCAGAAGTGTCCGGCATTCCCGCGCAAGAGACTATTTGGACTCAGAAAAAGATTAGGATTCGAGAAGCCACGAAAATTTTTCAAGATGACGGACAGACGCTAGTTTTCAAAGGTAGAGGAGTCCAGCCAGCATCATTAGGAGAACCATGGACAGAGTTGGCCAGGATCGTGCAGGCTTACATAACGTGCGACGGTAGAAAGGATGTGGTAAGACCTCGCCACCTTAAGCTACTAGCTGTGTTAAAACAGAAATGTACCATTAATTTGCCTGCATTCTTAAATTCTTTGTTACATGATATTGTTCGTGGAATAAGGAAAGCTCAACATGCAGACATGGTGGTCAGCCACCATTGTTTAATTCGATTAATAGTGAGTTATAGCCTCACCCAACAACAGACCAGCTAGGAAGAATTTATATTTCCATTAAAGGAGGGTTAGCTCTACCTGCTCCAAGACGGAAAAGGATGGCCGGCTCAATAGCTAAGCCCTCCACTCTCAGACAATCCCTCTGATTGAAACGAAGTAGGGGAATAATGGAGGAACTCCCGGGCAGTAGCAGCCAGCCCCTGGAATTGCACAGCTCAAAAGAAGAACAGCCTCCACAATTGGAGGGAGTAAGTCCTTGTACTGAGGAAGAAGAGGAATTGGAAGGAGAAATTCGTTACTCGGACAAAGAAGAAGTAATTTATCATGCCAGTAGTGAAAAAAAACCCAGTACAGAGGAAGGGGAAATTCGTTACTCAGACGAAGAAGAAGTAATTTACCATGCCAGTAGTGAAAAACAACCCAGTACAGAGGAAGGAGAAATGCGTTATTCAGATGAAGAAGAGATTGAGAGAAATTAAGAGGAAGAAGAGATTGAGAGAAATTCAGAGGAAGAAGAGGTTGAAGGAGAAATTCGGTATTCATATGAGGAGGAAGGAAGTTATCACACCTGTGATGAGGATGAGAATCATCATAGGAGCAATAAAGATGAAACAGAGCCTATCGAAAATGTCATTGTAAGCCCTTTGCAGGAAGACCAATTGGCCCAGATTTTGGCCAACATGAGCAATTATGCACGGCCTCATAGCCCCTTGGACCTCAATAGTGACATTAATCAATTACCAGAATACTCTGCCACTGATAAAGGAACAACTACAGAAAAGCTGGATGAAACAGCAAACCCTAGCGAAGCTAGGGTTGCTTCTCCTGAGAGGTGTGAATAGGAGAATGAAAACGTTGAACCACCATCTCAACCTGGAAGCCCCCAAGAAATCACAGAGTCAACTAAGAGGATGATTCCCGAAGGATATAGCCAAGAGCATGAGAGCATGGAAGAAGAATCCCAAGAAGAGGAGCAAGAGGAAGATTTCACTGAAGGCATGGCTGATATAAATCAAAACCCTGTTGAGAAAACGGGTTCGGATGAACAAGCCGTTGTTCCTTTAAGGAAGAAGAAGAAGACAACTGAGATTGAGAATCTTCGCAGGGAAAGGAAAAAGCTTCATAAACTGATAGAACAACTCAAGCAAACTATTAGGGTTCTAAGAATGAAATAGACACCTAAGCGAGCCCCTAAAAGAAGAAACATTGTTGTCAAAAGAAGTTCAAAAAAGAGAAGGGTAACCGCTAATAAGAACTCCCAAGTAGAAGAAGAAACCATACCTGAGCCTAACTATGAGGATGTGGAGCAACAAACGGCTATCCCAACACCAGTTGTTCCAGAGGAACCTGCTCTAAACGAAAATACCCAATCTAGCAATCAGTACACTTTTAGTGATCCAGCACTAGTCAGACTGCAAGATGAATTGGCACAGGCCCGGATCGAAAGACAGAAATTGGAAGAACATATTGTTCCAAGGAAGAAATATTAGGAATTGCAGCAACAGATGAAAAATATTCATGAGGCAGAAGCTGAAGCTCATGAAAAACATCGAGAAGCAGAGATAAAAGCTGATGAGGTAAGAAACCAATTAAAACTAGCACATGATCAAATGAAAACTCTCTACTCCTTATATACTGATGTCTTAGCCTGTAGGTGCCCTGCCAAAAACTATGCTTTGTTTTTGTTAGAAAGATATTTACAATTATAGATCAAGGCAGTTAGGGCTGGCAAATCAATAGAGCTAAGAACCATAAACGACCTGATATCATGCTGCAAGCTTTATGGGGACAAAGTACAACGCCTGTTATGTGAGTTTTATTTGCATAATCTAATACTCGAAAATGACTATGAATCGAACCCTAGCCCTTTTATTGCAGATGTTCATTTTCAGGCATTCATTTCCTTTGTTGTAAATCAATTAAAGTGGTTTAAAGCCTACAATGCCTTTCAAAAGCAGGAAAATGAATTAGATCTATGGGTCAGAACTGAACCTAAGGACCCACTTCAATTATGGGCTAGACAGAGAAGTCTAATGACAAAGGAAGGCGTTACCCAAACTCTGGGGCCTGTCCATAAATCAATCATTTTGAAAGGAACAGACTATTTTTCATCTATTAGAAACCAAGCTTATGTAGCAGCTAAGGTCCGGTGGAGAACCTCGAATCAGAATGTACAAAATAGGGAGCCATTTAATTATAGGAATTTTGGGCTAGCTGCAGACCGTTTCATTGCCTATAGCCATCTTGTTTTAAAATAAGGACCACACTGGTTAGGATGTAGGTTCCGTAGCCCTATTACATGGTACCTTGCTTTGGACTATAAAGCTATTTATGAGCTTCCTGAAGGGTAGACAAAACACATTTTTGAAGAGTTAGCTGCACATCATGGTTTTAGATCTTTCAATGACAAACCTTATCTGGCTTATTCTTTGACTGCTATCCATGTGAACTATAGTTTTCATGAGGACATGAAAAAGGTTAAGCAGGGGGGTATGTTGGGCAGTGAAAGAGGTATGAAATTACTATGTGTTTTTCCATTCTTTTACCATAGATATACTTCTGTTTGCCTTGGAAAGGTAATTTATCATAAGAATTGTAATTAATTTGGAAAGGTTTATGTTTAGCATAAAAAGATGGCTAAATTTTGTTTTTATTGGAAAAACAGGAATTCGAAGAGGTGAGCAGCTGTATCAAAGGCGTGGCTGAGAATAATCTAACTGTTGCTCCATCTGTGATGAACCATGTCCAGCTGAAGCCAAGAAGATCTGAACGAATCGCCCAGAAAAGGCAGGGGACAGCTCGGCCTTGAACAGAGTGAACAGAACGATGACAAAACAAGAAAAGAGTGAATCCTTCAGGATCGGAAGATCCTGAGGGATCGCTGTTCAAACTTATCATGAGTCCTTGATTTGTCCGTCAAAGAATTAAATATAAGGCAATGATCTTTAGTGATGGACAGGAAGGGGATAGTGAGAGAAATTTAGTTGAAAGACTTATATTTCTTTTGCAATCGAATGTTTATTGACTCTCGGTCGTGAGAGAACTCCATCTGTAATGCTTTTCGATTTAATATAAAAACACAGGTTTCATCCATTTTCTAAGAATTCTGAGTTAGCCCAGCGGTATTTCACTGGCGCTAAGGGCCCGGCTGTGGTGGAATTACTATGTTGTTGTATTATTAATCTTTTTTTGATGCGTGAAGTGTGTTTAGTATTTATTTTTATTACAGAATTGTTTCATCGTTGTTAAATCAAGTGCAGAGCCATTGTTGTTTCGTTCTCTACTGCAATTACATTTATTAATTATTTATCTTGTCATTATCTCCTGGCTTTGCTGTTCTGTACTTACATTGCGTTGTTGTTCCATTAATCTATGGTTTTTTATTTCATGATTGACTGTCGAGAGGATTAAGATTTAATTATTTGAATTGCATTAGATTTTTGATCGTTGTTTATTTCATGATGTTGTTCCTTTCTAGATTTCATTCCCTTTAAGTTGCTTTAATTGAATCTGCTTTTGTTTCAATTGCTTTAAGATCTCCAAACTGTAGAGGATAGAGGTAATTGCTCCAAGTCCCCAGATTTGGTCATCTTACATCGATTTCTAAGGGAAAGAGTTACTGCTACTGCATCCCTGATCGATGTTCTGCAAGATTGATGTAGTTTAGTCTTTCCATTTATGTTATTGTAACTAGGTTTCTTTCAAAGCATTTATTACTTTTGTGTTTGAATTTCTATGCTACTTCTTCACAAGCATTACTCTTAGATAATTGCAGCCTCAAACAGAGTACACTCTTGAGATAAAAATATGCTCCCGGATTGATGATTAATGTAGGCTAATTAGGTGTTCAAAAGAAACCTTTTTATGGCTTGACAGATACTAAATTCCTTATCACAATAGACCAATATAAATCAAACGAAGTTCAGACTATGGATTTGGATTTCCCTAGTAATCGAAAGGATGTTTGGAAGGAGTTTGATCTAAAACTCCAAGAAGAAAAAGCAGCTATAGTTAGTGATCAACAACAAATTGTGCATACTCCACAAAATAAAAGTCAGGATTCGTTCACTGTTGAGCCCTCTAACAAATTAATAAGCACAGAAAGAGTGGAATTCATCCTGACCTTCCCCGGAACCGAAATTGTTCTTAAAATTGAAGAAATTCCTCCTTTGGACATTTTCTACAGTCCAAAACACAAGGCGATTATGAGTCGACAGAAGAAAAGAAGAAGATCAGAGCAACCCAAACCCATTGTACAAGGAGATGTATCAATGGATGTTGTTTGAAAGACACTTAGGCATATCCTTCACAGGATCTAACTTGCATAACTCAGTTCACAGGAGCTTATGCTTCTGCAGCCATTGACAAAGCATGAGAAGTTCAAAAACTAATGAAACAAAAGGATGAGAAAACCATCCAACTTGAGCTAGAGTTACAAGCGGAGAAACAAAGTTTCAGTCAACAGTTACAGGTACAGATCACACAAATCCAAGAAAGCATGGACCAGTTAAAAATTTAGCATCAGAATGAGATTAGTTCCGAGGATACTCTAATTCACCAGTTACAGCTCTCGATTGAGAAAGTAAAAGATAACCCAAATATTTATGAATTCAGAAAAGCGCCTTAGAACTAAACACTTTATTGGCACAACAACAGGTTGCTTTTTGTCAGAAATCATCATGTATTCTTGAATTGTGTGAACATAGTGATTCACTTGTGAATCGCATTACAGATATGAGGATTAGTTTTGATGATATAAATGATAAGGTCTCCCAGTTTGTCACCTGGCAGGATTCTACTGATGGCTGAAAGGCCAACCTGCCCAGGATCGGGGATTCAAAGAAAGAAATATTATTTACAGACTGGTAAATACAATTGAAGCACGTAGAGAGATCCATTTGCAAGGTAAAATATGTTTCTACTAACATTGTGGAAACTGTTGCCCAAAATCTCATTGCAACAAATGTTATCAACATATATCCTCCCGGTGCATTGCCTTTAGTAAAAGACTAGATAATACAATGGTAAGAAGTGTCAGAGGTAAAAGAAGAACATATCATGAAGCTAGAAAAGCTGGATTGGGAGAAATATTGGAGATATTTAGTAAAGCCTCAAAGCCAGTGGGTTATGCTGCTTTGTCTCACAGATACATCCTCCTACATGCTTCCCCCACTTTCCGATGTTTATTTCACCGGACAACTATGCATTAGGCTAGGCCAACCTCTAGAGGTTAATCCTATGCTTAATATCCTTCAGTTGAAGGAGCAAATGGAAGAGAAGACAACAAGACAGTCCTTGAGCAAGTCATCCCTTTAATTTCTATTTATGTTTTAATTCCACTTACTTCGAGGGTTGTTTTAAACCTCCTCATATTTTTATTATAATAACTATTTTAAGAATTATTATTTTTATATTTAAAACCCTTCATGTCTTTGAAGAAGGGGTCTTGAAATTTTGAAAAGAAGACTTTACGGATGTTGCACTTTTTTACTCTTGAAGTTTTCTAAATAGATAAGGTTGGACCAAGTATTATTTCTCAAATTAGCAGAGTAAACATATACATGGTAATTTTATCCTATGTGTTATAATTTAGCTTCAAATGAGAAATAGTTATTTATTTATGATTTTTTGTTTTATGTATCTATTTGAATCCAGTTTGACATTAATTCACTTCTGAACATGTTATACTGTTATCATTTGATACATATGCAACACAGACATTTTAAAATTGTGATATAAGCTTTATTCAATTGATTTAATTAACTAATTAATTAAATCAATTTTCTCAAATGTTTTCATATCTCTAAGCAAATGTATGATCTTTATTTGCATCCACTGAAAGGTTATTTTTGTAGATTACACAGAGAATAGATTTCATCCCAGGATATGTAGTAGATAGATATATTTTTTGCATGCTTGCTAATATTTCCATCTATCAAGTTCCACATAGTGATAAAACCAACCATTCACCCCAACTATATCAAACTAGGAAACTAGTCCCATAAATCTAATCGGAACCACCATTCCAAATGGAAAAGGGACAGATTTTAATTCCCCAACCAAGTGGTTTTCCCTGATGTTGTTGCACCGATTTTTGGTGCCCCAACAGGTAGTTGTCTTGTTCAATTTAGATTACATTTCATTAAGTAAAGATGTTGGTAGATTGAATAGGATTTGTCAGAGAGTGGAAGTAAATTGGTATGCTTGTATTGTAGTTTGTTTTATCGCATACCAAGCATATTAATATATTTTGATGATTTTCTCAGATTTAGATAATTTCATATTCTTATTGGTTGAGCTATGTAGAACCGAAGAAACTATTTATTGCATCCATAATCCTAAATGAGGCTGATGTTTCAACTCAAAACAAATATTAGTTAAGACTGCTTGTTATTCTAAAGAGGTCTTAACCACCTATTAACATTTTATGTTTCAATTTTAATTTAATATTACCAAACTCATTTTACATGATGTTACCGCACACATTTCATAATTTTGGGAATCTAACTTAAGCTGTTTCTCATGCATTGATAATTGAAAAACTTTGTGCAACAATTTAAGATGCATAATTATATTTCCTTGATAAGTTGAATCTTTGCTAACAATTTTTAAAGATAAATAAATTTTCATTGTTTGAATTTCAGTGGAAAAACGCATGCCTTGATTGTTGAAAAACTTTGTGCAACATTATAAGATGCATAATTATATTTCCTTGATAAGTTGAATCTTTGTTGACAATTTCTAAAGATAAATAAATTTTCATTGTTTAAATTTCACTGAAAATAATGTTTGGACGGGGATTGAAAGGAGTAACACCATACATAGCAATAAAGCATGTCTAAGGCAATAAAGCATGCCAAATTTTTTCCAAAAAAATTGTTAAGGAAAAAAAAAAAGGTGTTGTTCTACCACAGATCCCATAATCTAACTCATTCTTTAATCATGCAATGTATATTCTCACTAAATGATCTATATATCACATTTTCAAGGTTCATGGATTGCATATATGGTTGAGGGATACAATAACATACTTTATGACGATTTTTTTTTTGTACTACGGTTCCACTTATTTTGCTATAATCTCTATTCTCTAGTTACCCATAAGAGACCTAAAATGCTTGTTATCGCTAGTATTCTCTTTCCCTTATGCACCAAAGTGACCTCGATGAATTGGAATAAGGAAATTAGAAGAAATCATTCTTGTTGCACGAGTTTCCAATTTATAGTGGAGTCATTATTTTCAGAGGTCATAGGCTCATAGAAGCTAATTGGAAACCCCTAATATTCACCTATCTTACCATTATCATTTGTATACAAGTGTTTTTCATGCATCATATTAAGTGCAGATTTTATGCCTCCACCTAAGTCCATATTATACCATCTCATCCACATGACATCACAGGGATCTAAGGGACATCAATACACAAGGAGAGGCACACTCAAAACAGAGTATAAGCCTACAGGATTTTAATGGCCATCACTGTATCTGTCTGATATGTGGTTGTTGCACTAGTTTCCAATTTATAGTGGATTCATTATGTGCAGAGTTCATAGTCTCATAGAATTTAATTGGAAACAACTAAAATTCACCTGTCTTACCATTATCATTTGTCTACAAGTGTTTTTTATGCATCATATTAAGTGTAGTTTTTATGCCTCCACCTAACTCCATACTATACTGTCTCATCCACATGACATCGTAGGGATATAAGGGACATCAATACACAAGGACACACACACTCAAAACAGAGTATAGGCCTACAGGATTTGAATGGCCATCACTGTATCTGTCTGATTTGTGGTTTTTTTCTTAACTGTCATAATCAATCCCTATATTCTATCATTGGACAACCAACAAGATGGTTTACACTCTAACTTGAAATACTGGTATGCCTGTAGAATTCCCACTGGTCCTTGCGATAAGTTCAGTGTCTAGTCAGGACTGTAAGTTGTAACATTAAACACATCTTTGGAATGAAAACAAGTAAAAAGTATTTTCCTTAAGGAAAAATTGTGCTTACAGGTAGTTAATGCCCTTGTTGTCAGTCGTTCTCATCAGATTCCTAATAACCATCAAGTTAATTTTTCCCTATAGTAGGGACCAATATTTTTGTGGTAATTCTGAAAATGGCATAATTGGCACCACAAAGTTTCATAACCACAATATATAAGGTACCTGCCATTATATCATTATATCTGGCCTAATAAGGGAACACGGTTGAACCTTTTAGGTCACGTTGTATCATACCTTGTATTGAGATATTGGAAACGCACACCTTCTGGAAAGGTTCATGGCATCAATTTTGTAACCCTTTTGTGACACCCTAATCCACCCCTGTAAAATCTTGTCATAACTAGGGTAAGGCACGCTGGCACTAAGACATTTATAACACTGAAATTTTTAATTACAAAAGTTGCACACAGACTTTTGTAGCAGTTCCCATAATTCATAATATCAGTTATACAATAATTCATGGAATTTCATTTTATAGAAACATACTATGGGAAGATATTGGACAGGGTTGCGTACATCCTTCTTTGGGAAATCTAATGGCCATAGGGATTGGCTCCTAATGCTTATAACTTGACAACATGGATAATTTGTCATCAGTCATGTGTCTTTACTTTTGTCACAAGACTTGTTATATAGATTCACCACATAAATTAAAATAATGTACCCCTGCAAACTCAACCTGGTTGAGCCTAATTCCTAGTATGGCTAATAATGACAAGCTTCTATGTTATGCAACTTTATAGAATAGAATTTGTTGTGGTTCTAGAAAAATTCGAGTGTCAAATAAAAGAAGAACACAATCTATTCTTCGATAAATTTGTTTGGGATATTTGAAATGATATATGTATCATTGATGCCTTTTAAATACTAGCACAATCAAGAAGGTAAGCCAATCAATGAAAGGGTGAGCCACCAACAAGATCCTAGAGTTTAGTATTCAGTTGAGTGTAACAACACTAGCATTTTAATCAATGAATAAATACATTACCTAATCATTACAAATACATACCCCCCTAATATGGAAGCATTATTAAGTATTATCTATCTTATTCATAGGGTCTCATCCTTAGGAACCATTATCAATGTGACCAGATTTGGTCTTCACGAGACTATAAGGTATTTATAAGAAATTCTATGGTGAATGCAATGGTTAATAGATTTCAAAATCATGCAGTAGATTGTGTCACAAACCCAATAGGTATTTCTTAGATTCAATTCCTCATCGTTTGCTTTACTTACTGCACTAACTCAACAAGAGGTATGGCCACCACCATATATAGGCTTATCAAACAACTTTACACATGCTAGAATTCCTATGACAATGAGGACAATATGATCCACCCATACAGCTATAGCATGTTTACACGACATACTATACACTCCATATTTCATCCCCAAAGTGACACTATATATCGTTAACCAGTACAAAGGCATTAGCTTAAGCTATGTCACTATACAAGGATAAACTTGAGGAAAATTCATAGTCAACCATGGTGAACTATTTTTCAACTGGTACAGGAATTGAGCACAACCCTTATTGGAAGTTCTATATATAGTATAAGAGAAGAGTGAAATTTATTCATCAACCACTTTCATAGCAGTAGTTGACTAGACTACGTTGAGACTATGGATATAGGGGAGGTAGTAGAATCCCATGTGAAATTATTATTACAATAAGAATTCATCCACAAATTATATATAGAGACAGTGTGACACAGGTGGATGGTTTCAAAGTTTTATGGATGCAAGATTCACTTGTTATCTTACTTGTCTATATGCAAATAATTTCAAATTGTAATCATAGAAGTCCATTTATCAAGATCCCATTGTGAACACATAATATAATCATTTCTAGATCACCCAGAGGGAAAAACAAAAGTTAAATTATGTGTTAAGTTACCAGTATACAAATTTAACCACCCCCCCCCCAACCCCTCAATAGCAGAGTATCTGTCTTAACATGATATTGATCTTAAGGTGTTTGATTCCATGAGCATAATGCCCCTAGTTCTCCTCCCATCCTTTGATAGTCTGTGGATAACGCAGCTTCCACCCTCGAGCCTAGGACCAAACTAGGGATTCCAAAGGTTTATACTTCCTCTACCCTGTATAGATATTTAGACCTTTACTAGGATTCTAGAGGCTATCTCCTCTACCCAATAATTGTTGAGGGACTCTATAGATGTATTCCCCCTCACCCATTAATCATCAAGGGACTCCATATATCAATGTACCCACCCTCTAATAAAAAATGGGCTTAAGAGATCAATGTCTCCATCCTTTAGACGACAGAGATTCCAGAGATCAATGTATGCACCCTCTAGGAAATAAGGATTCAAAAGATATTTTCTCCACCCTAACTTTACTCGGGTTTTCTATCCCCACCCAGAGACCAATACTAGTTTATAGTTCAGTCTATCCATTTAATTAAACCCATTTAAGAATTCCATGTTCCTTTACAATCTATGCTACAGAAAGACCTTGGTACACATCATGACCTACAAAGACCACCAAAGAAAACAACACCAATTTCAATGAACCACACACTTTATGAGGTTGTTTCATAATAAATAAAGTGCATAAGGGGAAATAATTTCACATAAGTGGCACAAAATATGAGTAAGGGATTGAAGCACTAGAAAAGTTAGCTAACTTAGATCCTAGGTGTCCTCACACACGAGACACCTATCGATATTTACGATAATAATTCTTTGGACTTATATATTCCCTTTCTGACATTTTTGGAACTTATGTAGTCCTTTGTGACCTCTTCATAAGTTCACTTGGAAAATTCAGTCCTGAAGCATTGAGTATTCAGTCCTGGGTTGGCTGTTACATTTGTCATTATATGAAATTCAAATTTTAGAGTTTGTTACCTATGGGGGATATGCTTTTGTGGGCATAGCTCTTTCTGTTTTGACACAGATGGTTTGGAATGACTCTTTTGTGGGAAAATCTCTTTCTGTTTTAACATGAATGGCTTGGAATGACTCTTTCTATGTTGTGAAGCCTTGCACATACATGCGCATTGAAATTTTCTTGGTGTAGACCATGAAGAGCATCCTATTTTCTGAGGCTATGAGTAATCTACCCCCAACATTCCGATATGCAAACAGTAAAATATTGTAGTCATAGGGTTAATTAACCCCACACAATATGATATGCAAATAGCGATAGATATACAATAGCAAGGGATTTGATACTGTAGCAAGGAAATACGTTATGAAAATGGCACAACTGCAGGGGATTCAATACCACAACAAAGGGGGAACCAGGTAATACAATATATGCAACAATGGGGAACTGTTCTGTTTATTGCTAAAATCCTTGCCCTCTGTTAACCATAAAGACAACAATAACATGCAAAGTTTATTGTCCTAAATTTTCTATAGGTTTCCGATATATAGGAGCATATATATATATATATATATATATATATATATATATATATATATATATATATATATATATATATATATATATATATATATATATATATATATATATTCATATCTCTAATGCTGTCTTGAGAAGCCTAGGCTCCCATATTCATTCCCCAGCTGCTAACGCTCTCCTTGCATTACCTATGTTTTTCTTCCTTTATTCCTGTTTCCCCTTATCTTCTGTTTCCTCTACCATTTCTACTACTTGCTCCATGTTTCTAGTTAGTTAGGGCTTGGCTAACTGGCATTTTCCTTTCCTTCCATTTGGCCTCCTTCTCTGCCATCGACCAATCACACCTATAAAATATTTTCTCGCCCTAGTGAACAGACAGACACACAAATTGGAGAGAAGCTCAGTAATATCCCATGCCCTTGCTCACTGATCTCGTTTTTGGACCTCCACTCTAGGCATTGTAACTACCACCACAGTAAAATTCCCTCACTGAAAAAACTATAACGACAACCACCACAATAAAATTTTGTCGCTAAAAAAATTATAGCGCCAACCAAACAGTAAAATTCCAAAATAACCCCTTATGAATTCAATTAAAATTGTTTAAACTTATGTTGAATTTTACCCCTTATGAATTCAATTAAAATCGTTTAAACTTATGTTGTAAAAATGCTCAGCATGGATCGAAGTCAATTTGTTATTTCCGGTATTTCCTTGTTTTATATACTTTTATGTAACCAAATTTTTTATTTATTATTCATACCCTTTTACTTATTTAATTTTGGGTAAGTATAATTAATTTGCGAGGTAGGGGAGTTATGACTTATGTATTAATTGTTTGCATTTTTACTCTTAATTTTTTAATGTCTTTTGAACATTATGTTGAGATTTATTATTACAATGGTGGGATAATGAAATTGGAATTGGATGCACATTTTTTGGTTGGAGTGAGGACACTAATCTAGCAAGAAAATTTGTTTCTTTGTAGATTTTCTTCTAAAATGTTTGCTCAAGAAATTTTTATTCAAGTTATCGCACTTTAGTTATTAGACTTTGTATTAGGTGTGATGAATTTTCTTATTGGTTTCTACATTTTTTTTGTGTCCTTAATATAAAGGGTCTTGTTTTCTCTTGGGTTTCTGTTGTAGCTACTACAAGATCCCCAAAAAATTTTGACTCTTTAAAAATTTTGGAGACACCCCATACTTGATTTCTTCTCTCCCTTTGCCTTTGGTTTCCCATGGTAAGATGATTGATGGAAAAGTAAACATGTATATAGCTAAATGACCACATAATTTATACAAATCCTTATTTAATTCTTTGGGTGTTGAGGAAATTGTTGGTTTATTATGTTGCCATGCAGAGCAGGGAAATAGTGAAGACACAATGGATAGTGGAGGGAGTGATGGTGCCTGAAGACATTATAAAATGGGATGATATGCAAGGAACTCATGTCTACAATATAAAGAGCCTATTATTGACCTTTTTCTAAGAGCACAGTTTGGGATTGTCTCCTTTATATTGTAGATGTTGGAGCTTGCAACTTTTTGTGATTGTTCGGGTCAATGAAGCTAGGGATTCCACCCATGTACAGATGGTTGTTGTTCGTATTTTTTTTTTCTACACCTAACTCAATCATCCCCAACATTTGTATCTAATGGTGGGTTTATTTTCTTGTGAGGGATAAAGTTAAATCACAGTTGGGGGAGTGGTTTCAATTAAATCCTTAAAGACATTATAAAAATGGATGATACACAAGGAGCTCATGTGTGCATAATGAACAACAAATAGATCTTGTGCACTACCCTTGAGAAGGAAGTGATAATATTATGCTCTTCCTAGTCAACTTGGATTCCTGATGATGGATGCTACAAAATTAATTTAGGGCATTTGTTAGTGATGGTAGGAGAAATATTTCTCTATTTTCTTGGGAAGTGACAACTTTTGGTGAACAACATTCACATTCAAAGGTAGAACGAACAATAAGTAGATTGTGTGCACTTCCCTTGAGAAGGATTTTATGGTATTATATTCTACCTGTTGGCTTGGATTCTTGATGATGGAAGCTAAAAATATTAAATTTAAGGCATTTGTGAGTGATGGCAGGGGACATTTTTCTACATTTTCTAGGGAAGTAACAACATTTTGTGAGCAACATTCACATTCAAAATAAAACTAAACTCTTAAATAAGGAAAATTCCTGATTACTTGTATGGGTAAGAGTCAAGAACTTGTGCTTTTTGATAAAACAATTCTCGCATATTTGAATGAGTGTTGTTTCTTGGGTTAGGGCCATGTTTTCCTTCTTTTCCATCACACGTTTGGGTTTGTGTATGTAGTGTCTCTTTCCACTTTCACATGGAAGTGTAGTAACAGGGTTGTTGATGTTATAATGTTGCATATAGAAGAGCTTTGTGTGATTTCCAAATGAACTTCCTTTATTAGTGGAAGTGTATATGTCTTGATATGGAAGTTATATGTTCTTTAATTGTTGTCGTCCAAAGATTTAGGTTTGACAATCATCACATTGATAAGGCGACTTGTTTAAGCATTAGAAGTCTTATAACCTAAACTATAAAAGTCTTTCTAGTAGTAAGGGATGAGAAGGTCTAATTCATCCCATCAGTGGCCTTTCATCTCATTCGGTAAATATTAGTTATATTTTTTTTGGATTTTCAGAGTATATTTCCTTGTGTAGATATATTAAATAAGAGGGAAATGTTTTCCATCTCATTGACCCCCTCACTCAAGTATTTGATAATATGTCTAAGAAAATACCTTCCATATTGTGATGAATATGTTGGTTATTCTTAGACATGCCAAGTTCCACTATATTATTATGCCCCTGGTCGGAAATTTTATTCTCCATGAGTGAATTCCCATGTCCCGAACAAGAATGGTTATGCTCCAAATGAGAATGTGCGTGTCCTTAATGAAAATTTCTATGCTCCAGATGAGAATTCTTGTGTCCCGAATGAGAATGGCTATGTTTCAAGTGAGAATGTTCTTGTCCAGAATCATAATGGGTATGTAAATGGTTTTTTTTCACAATGTTGATGATTTTCAGTAGTGTTTTCAACATGGCGAGACATACAGACAGATTATATTTCTTAACTCTTTAGAGAAACATATTTTTTTTCGAAATCATTCTACTACTGCATAATTAACCTAATCTTGTGTAGTAACCCTGCCCCACTGTTTTCCACAAGAAATGCGACGTGAATTGCCATTATTTTTGTCTTGAAGGAACGATGGTGGAATCAAGGGAAAAATTAGCTTCTGAACAACCAATTCCTCTTTAATATAACAAATTCCCATTGTCTTAGGTTTTCCTGACTCAACTTCTCAATTAAAAGGGATTCTTCCCAAAGCTAGAGCTTTGTAGTAAATGAAATAAGAATACCTTATTTGGGGCTTTGAGAGGAATACCCTCTCTAAAGATCTATACTAAATACCAGAGGAATACCCTGTTTGGACCTCTGTAGTAAATGCGAGAGGAAAAATTCCTTCCATTTTTCTTCGCAAATGAGGCAAATCATGCTGTCATGGTTTAAATTTGAAGCAATCCACAGAAAATGGAATGCGTGAGAACATTCCGCTGTGAATATTTCATGGTGTGAAAAGGAAATTAGAACAATGATAAAAAAATGGTGTGAATGCAACAATTTGAGTTTAACATGGATCAATAAAATTTAACATCTCTTTGAATGTCATAAAACCCACTAAGGTTGAATATTAGGGTTTGTGTAAATTCAAAAACAAAACCCACTTTCACTTTAGGACCATTGTTGTGAAAAGAAAAATAAAACAATGATCAGAAATAGATGTGAATGTAACAATCCTAGTTTAACATGGATAAATAGAATTTAACCTCTATTTGTATGTTATAAACCCACCAAGGTTAAAGATTGGTCTTTGTAAATTGAAAAAATGAAGTGATAAATTGCACTTGGAAGAAATCCACTTCTAATAAATTAGCCCATTTAGGTTTCCTGCAGCCTAGTGAAACATGCTCAGAATGTTTTAAGAGTGCATTTGAATTTTCTGCGTAGGCTTTGGGTACACTGGGTTGATCTGGGAAGAAATTATTGAGAACCAACAACTAGGAATTTGAGCTTAGATTCTTCAATTATGTGGGATTAATGTTAGATCTTGATACCAAACCAACATCCCCATCTACCAAAATAGTTGCTCATTAATCCCTCCCTATACATCATTAAAGGTATGGGATAGGTTTTGTAAAACTGACATTTATTTCCACCACGTAGTTCCATTGATAAGAAATTCCCTCCGAGGCCTATTTGGAAGCTATTGAGGTGAATATTATAAGGCAATATTTTTCCACAACCATGTCACTCACAGTGGGCCAATCACTGCCATATTTGGGCATGGTAGACACTAAGTAATAGTACTTCATCAAATCGACTTAGATGAAGACTTTGGTCAAACCTTTAGTAGCTTTGACATAGTCCTTGATGAATATGGTAATGATTTCAGAGGGATTGGCTGCCAGAAATTCCTGAATCTCCTTCAATGTATTCATAATTTACATCTGTAACAGAACCATATTCCAAATAAATAAAATATTTAAATATTGGTTTAGTTAAATTTAAACAAGGTTGAAAAAACATATAATCAACTATAATCTATCAATTTTTTTAATGCTTGACATGACTAGGTTAAAATATCTTAAATGAAATAAACCTCAATATTTGTTGGATTGGTTTAACTTTATATCCAAGGCTTTAGTTTCATTGGTTATCATCAATATTATTGAGAATTTAGGTAAATAAAAATCTCTTGAATAATGTGGACCTGCAGGTATGGTGCATTGATTTACAAAAAAAATTAACACCCTAACTTTCTGAATAACACTTCGAATGTGGAAAAATATGCCCAAACGCATTTAATTTAAACAATAAGAAAATACAGTAGTTAATCAAGGGACTTGGGATTTTAACCTACAAAAGTTGTGAAATTGTAGCAATTTACTTCGAAGGAATGACATAGCCAAACATCATTCTCGTAATCATATATTTCCAAATTAGCCCTCTAGCACCATTCTAAAAAAAATCCCCAAATTAAATACCCTAATTTCTTCAAGTCTCAGCTAAATTCCCAATGATTCAAATACCCTAATTTCCCTTAAATATTTTACAATCCATACATACATTTAACTGATCTATAACACTAACTTCTTAGTTATTGTAAGTGAATATTTGGACACCCATCTACGATTCTTCTCTGACGAGTGCATAATAATTGTGGGTCATCAACCATAAGTATTTATTGAAGACGGGCGACACAGTCACTGTCCTTTGTACAAATATCATGGACCTGTTGGGAAAAAAAAAGGGAGAAAGGAATGAGAATACCCTCTTATTGCCTTGATTGATTCTAATATTACTGTAACCAAGATAGTTGATTTGGGCTATGTGATTTGATCCCATTGCCTGGCAACTCCCACTAGAACAATTTGTTCCTGCGCTACTTGTGGGCAAGATCACAATTGCAACCATGAACAAGATGATGCATCATCTACAAACACATTACACATGTACTTATAGAAATCATAATATTGGTCCTCAACATGCTTAATCTATAGCGGCAAGTTGACATAACGAAACCAATCAAGGCAACATTTTCAGTATTCCTCACCCTTGGGCTCGCACTAGTGTTGCATTACAATTGTAGGTTGTATTGAGACTGAGGACATATCCTAGGACTTGATCTTGAGACAACCGAAGAAAGAGAAGGTTGAACTCAAAGATTGGAGATGAAATCCGGGAGTTGCAAGATCCTTCCATGTGGTAAAAATTGATTTGATAGAGAACAAAAATCGAATACTCTGATTGGCCAAATCTGCCCAGCCAAAGCCCGTAGAGGAACACCTTTGGTGTTATATTTTTAGAATGTGGTATGTATATTGTAATTGTTTTGGAATCAAATTATCTTTAATTTATTAATTTTATGTAATTTTTAATATGTTTTTCAAATAAATATACATTAAATTAAATAATTAAAAATAATTTAAAAATATTCTAACTTTTCAAAAAGTTATATTTTAATTTTATAATTAATAAAAAAATTAATATAATTAGCATATTCTAACTTTATATTGAAAAATAATTTATGAGAGAATGAGCTCTATGGGGGTTTAGACCTATCATCTCTAAAAAAAAATTTGCAGTGTCAGTCCTGATAACCCAGACATAATCTCCATTCAGTGAATTCTAATAGTCTTGACGAGTGAGACAGCTGGGAGGGGAGAGATCCCATCGTACCTTAATGTTGTATATGAAGAATCAAGCAGCAAGGGAGGGGCCTCGATGGTGACCAAACATGAGGGTGGAACCAAAGGAAATCCAGTAAAGGGGGCTCAGTGGCAAGCGCGAACCAGGGGCTAATGCTTGGCATGAGCAGCTAAAAAAACAAGATTTGTGATTCCAAGAAATAAACTTGAAAATTGTCGTAAGTTCATGAATTACCATGCCCTGATTTGTAAATTTATCAGCATTTAGCCCTTAGAGAAAGATCTCATCAAATGGATCTAGCTAAAATGGTAACTGAAAGGGCATATTTACCTGAAATTGGGTGCTTGAGGATTTTTCATAGTGATCTTCACCAGCCTAGAGGATAAGGAGAGCGTTTTCGAAAATGGGTCATATTTATTTCATAACATTGGTCTCTCCATGCATTATTGGGAATAATGCTACAACTCATATTAGGAAAAATTCATGGCATCCCCGATTTGGGTGAGGTTATTTTCTCTTTCAAACAACTTTTGGGATCCAGAAATACTAGAAGGAATTGGTAATTCCATTAGCAGATTTGTTAAAATAGTTGATTCCACTCATCAAGGTCACTAGACCTCATATGCTTGAATTTGTGTCTATATGAACATCACTGAACCCCTCCCTGAATTCATCGAGCTAGAATATCAAGATGAGGTATGGCAACAGCCCCTGGACTATGAGAATATATCGTTTTGTTATCGAAAATGCCACGAATATAGACATTTGTTTAAATATTTCCCTTTGAATCAAATGGGAAAAAGGGACCAGGAAAACCTCAAAGAGAACCATAAGCCCCATGAAGATCAAGATGGTTTTCAAGAGGTTACCAACAAAAAGAGGTACACAAAATCACTAATGGAAAATGTTCAAAACATGAAGTAGAAAAATCCAACCAATAACAGCATATATGAAGTATTGATGGAAGATAGTGAGAGTCCAAGGGATCTAGGCCAACATGCTAACACTAAAAATGTCAAGGTTCCACCCAATGGAACCAATAAACCTAAAAGGAAATCTCAGGAAGACCCCTTAGATTAGGAGGACAATGAAAGACCCAAGGAACAAGAAAACACAGAGATTTATGGAATGAGAGAGGAGTTGAGCAGAGAAGAAAGAAGAACAAGTTCTTAAGAGGCTTTTGAATGAATGGATGAATCAAGATGAAATATTTATTCCATAAGATTAAAATATATATATAGAGAGAGAGAGAGAGACTTTTAAGAAATATCAAGCCAAGCAAAGCCAGATTTCCATGGATTAGCGAGAGCACCTTAGATCCCAACTAGGAAATAAAACATATTAAGGTGCATAAGGGAAAGGGGGTAAGAAATGACGTCGGAAGAATTTGCAGGAATCGATCCAGATGGTTGGGAATATGTTGGTAAATTCAGGAAGAATGGTACTGCTCTCGGCAGTATTCCACCAAATTAATAAATCTTCTCAATGGTAATCATCTCTTAGAATGTGATAGGCCTCAATAGCCGAGGCAATAAAAGATATTTGAAGGAAAGAATCAAACAAGAAATACTGAGCATTATGATGCTTCGGGAAACTAAATCATTTGAAGATAGGTTGAAAGCAATTATTCGAGGAATAAAGCCTCATTATGAGGTTATGGTCTTAGATGCTAGAAGAAGCCCGAGAGGTCTGGTTATCCTCTGGAATCCATTAGATATAATCTTTGATGATTGGGTTAGACTTCCATGGATCCTCTTGGGGATATTCAGGAATATAGGAGCTCGATATTAGGTGTTATTATCGGTTGTTTATGGCCCCCACATTCTAGGAGAAAAAGAGGCTTTCCTTCATAATATAGGAAAGTTATGAAGTCTATGCTCAGAGGAGCTTTAGATAATCAGTAATGACTTTAACTTAATTTCCTCAGGTGAGGATAAAAAGGGTGGGATAAGTAGAATGGAGAAGCATTCAGAGACCTAATTATGGAGTTGAAGTTGGTAGATATTAAAACCATTAATGGGATATATAAATGGAATAAACAATAGAGGTACTCTCATTAGGTTGCTTCGTGCCTAGAAAAACTAATAGGTAAGGATATATTTTTTAAGTTTCAATCCTTCCTTATTTGGGGTCAAATCACTGGCCGATTAGGTTGGAAATGGACCTAAAGTTGGCACCTAGAAACACGCCTTTCTGATTTGAATCCTTTTGGCTCAGGGACCCTTATTTTCTAGGTAAAATGGAAGTTGGTGTAGGTCCAACATTGTGCAAGGTGGGAACCATATGCATACTTTCCAGCTCAAATTGAGAGACCTCAAACAATAAATAAAACATTGGAACCAGTTGGACTTTGGAAATATTATGGAGTAGTGATGTCTTCAAGAGAGAATGCAAGGGATCCAACAACGTCTAATAATAGAAGGTCGGTCAGAGGAATTCATAGTGGAAGAAGGTTAGGGCTTGAATCAGATCGAGGAAAGGAGGAAACATGAGGAAATCCTATGGAAACATAAATCCAAAGCCCAATGGCTTAGGGAAGGTGAGAGGAATACGAGATTCTTACACAATGCCATGATTCAACATCGGTAGTATAATCAGATCTTCTCCCTAAAGGATTCAATAGGAAATTTCCATACTAAGCATCAAGAGATGGAAGACCTTCTGGTGGATCACTTCCATTCCCTTCTTTTGGAACTTGTTCCATATCGATTAGAGGTTATTCAAATAATAACCCTACATATTCCTCACTTGGTTAGCAAGGATCAGAACCTTACTTTGATGAGGTCAGTGACACTAAAGGAAATAGAGGAAGTGTTCAAAGGAAATTTCCTTACTCAGCGTGAAGAGATGGAAGACCTTCCGGTGGATCAATTCCATTCCCTTCTTTTGGAACCTGTTCCATATCGATTAGAGGTTATTCAAAGAATAACCCTACATATTCCTCACTTGGTCAGCAAGGATTAGAACCTTGATTTGATGAGGCCGGTGACACTAGAGGAAATAGAGGAAGTGTTCAAATGTATGGCCATAAATAAAGCCCCGTGACTAGATGGATTCATAGCATAATTATTCCAAGATTCTTGGAGCTTCATAGGGAGAGATATCCTGGATGTGTTGAAAGAATCTTGAAGGGCACAAAAGGTGTATCCTAGTCTCAATTCTACTTTTATTTCGTTAATTCTTAAATCATCCCATTCTGAGGATCCACAGTGTTTCAAACATATTTCCCTTTGTAATGTCATTTATAAAATTATCTCCACCATTATGGTGAAAAGGATAAAACCTATTTTTCCCAGTCTCATATCTTCAAAACAAACTGGTTTTGTTGAAGGCCTCCAAATCCTGGATGGAATCATCACTTCCCAGGAAGTTGTCCACTCTTTTAAACAACTTAAAATTCTCGGTACGTTGATCAAGCTAGACATTTCCAAAGCCTATGATAGTCTTAGTTGGTCCTACATCCTCAGTATCTTGAAGGCTTCAATTCCAGATGGATCAACTGGGTCTCCTCCCTCATTTCTTCACCGATATTTTTTATCCTTATCAAACTATCCCCTTCCAAAACCTTTAATCCATCTAGAGCTATTAGACAAGGAGATCCCCTATCTCCCTTTATTTTCATCCTCGCTGCAAAATGCTTGGGAATATATATCAAATCGGCCTCCCAATCCTCTCATATTAAATGCCTTCATCTATGGGGTAAAAATCTCCCTATTGTTAGGATATTTCGACACATAGGAAATAGTTAAGAATAACTTAGTCTAGTGTAGAGTTAGGTAAAGTGTGTTTCTTTACCATGTACATTTGTAACTTATAATCCGATGGTCACGATTTGTAGTGATCCGATGGCTATCTCTCACCTCGGTATTAACGACACTTGATCCGTGGCTTAACACCCGATTGGTCCATGATCTCTATTTAAAGAGCATGGAGGGTTATTTTTCTGGTAACCATTTATGAGAGAAACATATGTAACTTTTCTTTTTATATTAATAAATTTCCTGAAGTGGTCACGTTGGCTCAGGTCGTGGATTGTTTCCCTCTTTGAGGGTTTTAACCACGTGATTATACTGGTGTACTGATTTGTGATCTGGTTGTGATCAGTGACCTTTGTTTCTTGATCTAAATAACTTACCCTATAAATTCCTACATGGTATCAGAGCTATTTTGAGGGCTGCATCCATTGTTGATCAAAATTCGAAGCCGGTTTGACTGCATGCGAATTTTGTTTTGTATATCTACTATTTTTGAACATTTTTGGGCTTGGAGAACTACTCGGTTGTGTCCGGAGCATATGTTACAGTGAGGAATGCCTTTCGTTTCATGCGAAAAGGTTTCCGGCTGCCCAAGTTATGACAGTTTAGATCTGGAGGTATAAAGCATCTGTTTTGCAGTTATATTTGTTAATAGTTCTGCTTATTTCGGTTCCCTCTTTTTATTTTCGGTTTTTAGGTTTTATTTATTTGCTAGATCTATACCCTCTTCTCTGTGTATGCTCTTTTCTATGCACTGCGTGTGATCTCGGCAAATCAGAAATAGGAAGAAGGGATTTTTTCGCTACGTATGCTCTTTCCCCGCATCTTTGTGCGATCTCGGGAAATCAGAAATAGTGAAAAAATTGATAGTTTCCAGTAAGGCTAATAAAAAATCTAACATTCTGCTATAAGGCTTTTCATTTCTTTTTTTTGGCTCGATTTTTGTGCAGGAAAAGGCACGCACACCGAAGAGTAAAAAAAACAAACAAACTGCCCTTCCTACTTTCAAACAATAACGTGATCTTTTTACTATCTCACTTGGTGAGGAGTTAGTTTATGAGAATAGAGGTCTTAGGTTCAAATATCTTTCTCAAGCTTATTTTTTTAAAGATTTTTTGTTAAAAGGGGCGGATTTTTTTTTTAAAAAGCCACACTTCATCCCATTCCCATAACTATTCAGAATCTTCAACTTGTTTTTTCAAAAAGGCATAACTTCTTCATCCGGAAGCCGCTTTTCGAGCTGTTTTTTTTTAAACGGCCTAATTTTTCAAGATCTTTCCATTGAAGCAGTTAGTTTTAGGTTTTTTCAGCTTCAATGTTTTTTTTTTAAATGGAAAGTGCATGCCCGATTATTCTTAACAACACCAATTATTTTCAATGGCTACCTCACATGGTAGATATACTTAGAAGTAAAGAGCTTTATAGAATAGCCACAAGACAAGAAACTAAACCTTTCGATGATGATAAATTTGCTAAATGGGAAAATAAACAAGATCAAACATGAGGGTTGATAGGAATGTCCATTGCTCAAGATCTTTGATTTCATATCCTTGACATTGACACCCCTGATGAAGCCTTGGAAAAGCTAAAAACTGTTTTTGGCATTCAAAATCAAATCAGGGCCCACCAGCTTGAAAATGAGTTGCTTACTTTGGACCCCAATAATTTCTCCTCCATTGAAGATTTTTTGTCCAAATTCAAGACAATTCGAATTCTTTTAGAAGGTTGTAAGATCAAAAAGGAAGATGGTAGCCTCATTTATTGCATTCTTGCTAAGCTTGACCCTGCATACTCTGTATTTTTTTCTACCTTCCATTCCACTAGAGAAGCCATCATTTCTTCACGAACCGCCTACAAGAACCCCTCTTTTGATTCCTTTTGTGATTCTTTGATAAGAGAACAAGAAAAAATATTACACCTTGGTCTTATCACTACTGGAAACACTTCTAAGAAAGCCTTAGTAGCCCAACAACAATCATATCAAAAGAATCCCAAGAAGCAATATCCTAAAAAGTATGGTCTAAAACCAAAAAAGGGTCCTAAGCAATTTCAGCCACAAACTGAAAAATCAACTCACCAAAATGATAAGGCATAGAAAAATAAAGGAAAGAAGATAGATAGACATTGCAACTTTTGTAATCGTGATGGCCATTTAGAGTCCAAATGTTTTAATAAAATGGAAGCCTTAGAAGCAGCAGTGAATAAGCACAACAACAATTTGGAGCACTCTTCACCTTCAACTTCAGGAATGGCACTTTCTGCTTGTGGTTGTCAAGCAACAAGATCTAGTTATGCATTAAATGTATCTTCCTCTTCTCATTCTCATGAGTGGCTCATTGATTCTGGAAATTCTTATCACATGGCAAAGAATAAAGCCATGTTTTCTTCTTTAAATGATTGTAACACCAAACAAATTTATGTTGGTGATGATAGATCTCTTAGTGTTGTAGGATCTGGAACCATTTATCTCAATAATGGTCAGTTTAATGATGTACTATGTGTTCCTACCTTGTCATGTAACCTTCTCTCTGTTTATCAGATAACTCATTCAGGTGAAGGGAAAATAGTATAATTCTCACCTCATGATGTTGTAATAAAGGACCTCAAAGATCCTACTGGCACTGCTGATGATTCCACAAGGTTGTATAAGTTTGACAACTTTGGGTCATCCTGTCTTCCATCTGTTTTTGTTGCTCATAATGATGATGTGAGCAAACTTTGGCATGAGCGATTTGGTCACTTAAACTATCACTCTCTTCAAACTCTATGTAAGAAAAATATGGTGACGGGTCTTCCTCTGGTATCTTTTTGAGATGGTGTTTTCTTCGGATGTGTACTCGGAAAACATCATCAGGATATTTTTGACAAACATGCCTCTCGGCATGCTTCGGACCCTTTGCAACTTGTGCACAGTGATTTATGTGGTCCACTTCCTGTTGTTTCTTTCTCTGGTTGCAAGTACTTCTTAACTTTCATTGATGATTTTTCCAGACACACTTGGGTATACTTATTAAAACTAAAGAGTGAAGTTTTTAACATGTTCTTAGCCTTTAAGGCCTTTGTTGAGAAACAATCTGGACATCAAATTCTTAAGTTAAGATCAGACAATGAAGGAGAATATGTTAACAACAAATTTCTCAACTTCTGCACTGAGCATGGCATTCAATTGCAACATATTGTTCCATATACTCCACAACAAAATGGTGTAGCTGAAAGGAAGAATCGCACCTTAAAAGAAATGGCTAATTGTGTGCTTCAATCTAAAGGACTTGGTCTCAATTTTTGGGCAGAAGCCATTAACTGTGCAAATTACATAGTAAATCGCACTCCTACTAAGGTTTTAAAGAATATAACTCCAGAAGAAGCTTGGAGCTCAATCAAACCAGATGTAAGTCACTTTCGTGTTTTTAGAAGTGATGCTTGGGCCCATATTCCAGATGCGAAACATAAAGCCTTAGAACCTAAGAGTGAAAAATGCATTTTGTTGGATATTCTGAAGATGTCAAAGGATATAGACTTCTTCAACCAAAATCCAAAAATATTATCATTAGAAGAGATGTAAAATTTGATGAAAATATATCGTCTTGCGAGCCTAGTTCGGCGAGTGTGCCACCTTTGGCCTGCAAGCCTGACTCGGCATATGTGCCACCTCTCTCTTTCTCTTATATTTTTAATAACATTCCTTCTAGTTCAGATGATGACAACGAGGATGAAAATCCTCCACCTCTTAAAATTTTTCCTTATACTCCACCACTTCCAATATGGGTCTGCTCTACTCGGGATGCAGCAGGTTCTCTTGCAGGTGACCCTGTCGATCGATGACGTATACGTTCTCAGTTCGAAAGAGCCTCTTCCTTATTAGCTCAAGTTCTAGAAAAACTTGATCCAGAAACCTTTGCAGAAGCCTCCAGTCATCCAGATTGGGATGAAGCTATGAATGAATATTATCGTTCCTTATTGGCAAACGATACTTGGGATCTTGTTCCTCTTCCAAAAGGAAGAAAAATTTTCAGATGCAGATGGGTTTACAAAACCAAGTTTGGACCAGATGGAAAAGTGGAAAGACATAAATCTTGTCTTGTCGCTAAAGGATTTTCACAAGTTGAAGGCATTGAATATACTAAAACCTTCTCCCCTGTTGCCAAAATGAATTCTATCCGCCTTATTATTTCCCTTGCTGCCTCCTTTAAATGGGAAGTCCATCAGATGGATGTTAAATATGCCTTCTTATATGGCTTTATCCAAAACGACTCTAGCATTTTTTGTCGCCTTAGGAAGTCTCTCTATGGTCTCAAACAAGCTCCTCGAGCTTGGTATGCCAAAATGGATAGATTTCTAATAGATAATGCTTTTCTAGGTGTCATTCTAACAACACTGTCTACACCAAGAAAGTGGGTAAGTCCTTCATATCCCATTTCTTTATATTTGGTAGTCATATCACAGACGTGTCTGTCTGTAAAGCTCATGTGGTCGATAACCTCAAAAGAAGTTTGAAATGACAAACTTAGGACACTTGCATTATTTCCTTGGTCTTCGTCTGCCCATCCCAGGAAGGCATTGCCTCTCTGGGTCAAGTATGCCTGTGATATTCTACTGCACATCACATGGAAAGCTATGCAGCCAACTGTCTCTTTGATCCAGGTCAAGCTTTGATCACTTGTACTACCCTAAAGTTGATGCTTTACTCTCTATGCTTTATTGTGCTCACACAATCTGCTTACTTCCTTCTTGACCTTTCCTTTGTCTTTGGTATTGTCGCTCGGTTATGCACCAACCTCATGAAATTCACTGGAAAGCAGCTAAAAGAATGCTTCGATATATTTGAGGTACAGTTCAGTTCAGGATTCATTACAGTGCAGGAGCATCTCCATTTTTTATTGGTTTCACTGATTCTAATTGGGCTGGTGACCCCGATGATCGAAAGTCTACTGCAGGATATGTATTCACTCTTGGTTTAGGACCTATTACTTGGTCTTGTAAGAAAAAAAGTGCCATCTCTCTTTCTTGACGACGAGTATCAAGTGATCAGTTGGAAATAAGAGCCATGTAGGCTTCATGGATCCTCAGACACCAGTCTTCTTAAGTGGCATCCAACTACACTTTGGTGTGATAATCAGAGTGCCATTTAGCTATGTAAAGATCCAGTTCAGCATCAGCGTATGAAACACATTGACCTCCACATACACTTCATCAGAAAGCTCATTCATGATCGTGTTCTTGAAGTGTAGTATTGTCCAACCAATGATCAAGTAGTCGATATCTTTACGAAGGCTCTCATAGAAGTGAAGTTTACCAAACTTCGATTCATGCTTGGAGTTCAAGAAAGTTGTCATTAAGGGGGGATAGGCTCTAATGCCTCCTTCCTTCTCCTATTGTGTCACTTTTGTAAATCCTTCAATCCTATCCCAATTTGTTCTTAAAGGGGGATGTTAGGATATTCGACACATAGGAAATAGGCTCCTTTTGTGTCACCTTTGTAAATCCTTCAATCCTTTCCCAAGTTGTCCTTAAGGGGGGATGTTAGGATATTCCGACACATAGGAAATAGTTAAGAATAACTTAGTCTAGTGTAGATTTAGGTAAAGTGTGTTTCTTTACCATGTACATTTGTAACTTATAATCCCATGGTCATGATTTGGAGTGATCAGACGATTATCTCTCACCTCGGTATTAACGACACTTGATCTGTGGCTTAACACCCGATTGGTCCATGATCTCTATTTAAAGAGCATGGAGGGTCATTTTTCTGGTAACCGTTTATGAGATAAACATATATAACTTTTCTTTTTATATTAATAAATTGCTTGAAGTGATCACGTTGCCTCAGGCCGTGGACTGTTTCCCACTTTGAGGGTTTTAATCACGTGATTATACTGGTGTATTGATTTGTGATCTAGTTGTAAGAGGTGACCTTTGGTTCTTGATCTATGGAACTTACCCTGTAAATTCCTATACCTATCACTCACCAACAATTTGCGGATGATATCATGTTGTTTTGTAAAGTCACCCTTTGTGAAGTTAGAAAGTTAAAAGATATCCTTCATGAGTTTATTCAAGCCTCTATAACCCTATTAAATAATGATAAATCAAACATTTTCTTTTTCAATATGCATGTTCCCATCCAAACCTTCCTAGATCTCTCCCTAGGATTTGGTATTGGATCCCTGCGAGTCAAATATTTGGGTATGATTTTAGTTGTCAATTCCTTAAGAACCGCTTGTTGGAAACATCTTCTTCAAAAAATCCAATCGAAGCTCAATGGGTAGGATATTAGGGCCCTAAATATAGCCTGCAGAGTGATTCTTATGAAATTTGTTCTACAATCCATTCTAATTTACCAACTCTCAGGCATGATAACTCCCAAATCATCATGTATTTCCATGACAGATATTTTTAAAACTTTCTCTGGAGATGAGCCTAGAAGGCTAAGAAATGGGCTCTGGTTTCCTGGATAAATGTTATAAAACAAAAATTGGAAAGAGGTTTAGGTCTTAAATAGTCATAGATCCTAAATTAAGTTATGGGGCTAATTTGTGGTGGATATGGTTAAAGGGTGGCTCTGACTTGTGGAAGAATATATGGACTATAAAATATAGAACTTCAGGCTCACTAGAAGGAAAATTAAGACATTTGAATACCCCAAAGGGCTCATCAACTTGGAATTTTGCGTTGAACAATAAATATCTCATTAGACACCATATAATCTGGGAGATCATCGATGGGAAAAGCGCCTTTGTTTTGGCAAGAATCATGGTAGCAAAGAGGGAAGTTGTTCAACGGGCAAGACCTAGGGTATATCTTCCTTTTTACAAGTAGCCAAAACTTCTCTTCGGTGCATAAATTATGGAATCCTACACAGAATGATCTGGTGCGAAGATGATGGAAAGTCCAATAGGATTGAATGAACCCTCTAGCAACCAATCAATGGAAAAACCTCGAAAGAGAACTCCAATCTAGGAAAATTCTGAAACAGGAAGGCCATGATATCCTTATATGGGGGTACTCCACCAAATTTATGTTCAATATTTAGGAGGCATAAAAATTAGCAGTAGAAGAAACCCAGGATCACCACAACCCTATATGGAGAAAGATATGGACAGAGAACCTGTTGCCTAAGGTTGCACACTTCTTGTGGCTTGTATGTCAAAGAGGAATTCTCACCTGGGATCAACTACAGAAAATAGGAATTCAAGGGCCCTCATATTGCTTTCTATGTGGCCTTTAGAATGAATATATTGAACACCTTTTGAATGCATGTTCCTTTTTTGATTAGTTATGGATTAAGCTAGGCCACCTCTTTGGTTACCTATACCATGACCAAAATAATATCAAGGAATCTATAGAAATTTGGAGAAAATGGATACTTTTTAGTCTAGTCTTGAATCATGCTTGGGGAGTGGAAACTAGCTTTCTCCTCTGGGAAATATGGAAAGAAATAAATATAACAATATTTAAGGACCAGCGGTTATCTCAGGAGGGATTATGGAATGGGATTGTCTAGAATATAAGAGAAACAATTATAACAAATCAATGGCATTTGGATGACTGGCATGTTTCCCCTCATGAAGCTTAGATCCTTTGCCTCCTGAATCTATCGTTGCAAATGATTGCTCCCTCTTCCTGGAAACTCATGGTCTCCCTCAGATCCTCTCTAATTCATTAATCTACTCCCCCAAAAGGACTCTTAAAGCTAAATTTTGATGGGGATTCCAAAGGAAACCCTGGAGAGGTTGGGTTTGGAGGTTTATTTAGAGACTCACAACATCAAATCAAACTCATATATGCAGCAGGATGTGGCTATGATAGAAATAATGAGGTAGAACTTACTACTGTAATGCAAGGCCTCCTCATAGCCAAAAGAGAAGGTTACAGAAAATTGGTGATAGAAGGGGACTCCAACTTGGTGATAGAGGCAATTAAAAAATTGAATCACGGATCAAGTAGTGATAAGATTAGTCACAGTTGGAGGAATTCCCTATTAGTGCAGAACATAGATGTTCTTCTACCTCGGTTTGAATATACCATACCTTCTCATGTCAGGAGAGAAGGAAATAAAGTAGCAGATTTCTTAGCAAACTAGGGTTATTTAAATATTGGAGGGACTTTGGATTCTCCATGACCCTCACAAGACCTTACAAAAGAGATGGATAGTTTGAGGCATATCTTGGATCACGATGTTGGAGATAACAACTATCTTAACGAAGTTATGAATCAGAGACCCCTGATCAAGGTGCGAGTTGACAGTAGGACATCTTCGAGATCTGTGCCATGGAAATTGCCTCGATAAGGAAGGACGGCGGGCATTTAAGTTATGGCCCTCACATACTTGATCTCAATTAAAAGGTTGAACCATACATGCAGGTTATTAATGGCGATAAGAGAGGAAGAAGGGACATCTCCATCTTTGGGTTTTATGTTAGTATCTCTGAAATTTTAGGCGACATTACAATTGGAATGGTTACAATTTTTTGGAGAGATTGGGGATGAACGCGAAGATGTTTCACGAGGTCTATCACCCTAGTGCAGACAGTTTCATTCTCTTCCCTGCAGTCAACGACAACGGGTATGTTCTTTTAGTGTGATCCTATTATACTCTTTCATATGTGATTCAAGTCCATATGATATTATGCTGGAGAAGCATTTTCGAGCCGATGTATGGGGTTAGAAGGAAAATCATCTGTGAAATTTGGGAGGAAAGTGTTGTTTTTTTTTACCGACTATCTAAATATTGTAAAATTGTTTCTATCTGTTATGGAATCTTACTCTCTCATATGGGAATGTATTTGTGGTCTTTGCAGTCGAATTCAATATGCATCTATTGCATGACACTTTGTGTCTATTATCTTATTTTTTCGATGAACCTGCTGGAATTTAAGAGAAGGGGTCTCCTGCATAAGGATACGCCCAAATCGATTCTGCGTTTTTTCTTAAGATGGCCCAGGGATCCCTAGGTTGATGATTTTGGCATCTCTTGGCAGACCCATCTCATATCCATGGAAACATTTTTGGTTTATGGCTTACTGGCCACTTTTATATGGATATATGTTGTGGTATACTTACAGCTCTAAATTTTTAGTGTGTGTACTGAGACCTTAAGCTTCTCAATCACCTCAAGCTTGAGGTCTTGGCTCTCTATTTCAGGGTTTCATATCATTTTGGTGTTTGGTTTTAGTGTAACACGGTGCGCCCCTCCTCTGGTAAAGGAAACTCGACTACTGGAGGTCGTCGGTATAATAGAAATGCAAGTTAGTGACAGGGAAGAAGCCAACCCCAACCACATCCAGTTTGGGGTAGGGGTTGCAAATCCACTTCAAGCCTCATTCGAGAATCTTCCCAGTCATAGCAGATCGACACGCACCTCAGATTCGTAAGTTAATCTCAAGATGGGAAGCATAATTAAACCAACAGGAAGCTGGTGTAGATGTGGATATGGAGGAATGGCGAGACTTGGTGCAGGATCCTAGACATTCCAGAGGTCGGTCTTCTCAATATAAAAAATTGTCTATATTTACTAGTTGATGAAGAATATCATGGAAAGAGCTTTGACGACTCCCTCCGCTGGTCCCTCCAAGACTGATCCTGGACTCGAGGAAATTCATAAGGAATTTCAGCTTATTCAATTCGAGATTCATCAATAGAATGCCCAAATCATCCACATAGAAAAAAATATTCCATGTCTCGCTCAGACAAAATTACCTGGCTCGAGTGCGAAAGACTCAACACATATGTATTCTTTGGATGATTATTAGCATGTATTGCATAGTTTGGGCTTTAATTTTTGCTTTGTATAGATGAATGCTTTACAGAATTTGATATTTTGTTTTAGTTATATAGATTTTAGGAGAATTAAGGATACTCAAACATATATAACTTTTTTAGACAGTCTCAAACTATTTTGTTTTTTTATGGCTTATAATGTGGTTAGGTGACCAACATATCTGGTTTCCCATTGGGCAAGTTGATGCCACCTAACCATTGTAATATGGATGTAACCTTCCTTTTTTTATGAAAATGAATGAAAAAATTCATGCCAAGCTTACAAATATATATATATATATATATGAAAAAGGAAAAATATAATATAAAAGAAAGAAATTGATATGATTAAATTTCATGTCATTTGAATACCTTTTTTCAAAAAATAAAAATATAATTATGCCCTATCCACTCATGGAATCTCTGTGCAAACTTCCTGAATGCAACGATAGACAACTTGTCTCTAATCGTATCAGAAAATATCTAAGGGAAAAAAGAGGAATTGATGTCCAGGAAACCTTCTCAGGAAAAGTTGTCGTGTTATATAGAGTCGGCTACCCCCAAAAACTAAGAGCCCAACAAATAATTGTCTTTATATAAGATAACATGAATGGTAAGTGAAATATCAGCCTTGGTATAGGCGTGAGACAATAGTAGCCTGCAAGCTAACAAACTTAGGGCACACTATCAGAGTTGATTTTGCAGGTGCTAGATAATATTGTCTTAAATTGATATCATTTTTTCTTAATTGTTAACTGTCTTAAATGAGTTTCTTCTTAATTTCCATTGTCTTAAGTGGTCACTGTCTTAAATATAAAGTTTTGTCTTAAAATATTCTTGTCTCAAACTATTTTTGTCTTAAATATAAAGTTTTGTCTTAATCTTAAAATATTTTTGTCCTAAACGGGTTTTGCCTTAAATATAAAGTTTTGTCTCAAAATATTTTTGTCTCAAACTGTTTTTGTTGTAAATATAAAGTTTTGTCTTAAAATGTTTTTGTCTCAAATTTCTTTTGTCTTAAAATAATTTTGTTTGTCTTAAATATAAAGTTTTGTCTTAAAATATTTTGTCTCAAATTGTTTTTGTCTTAAATTTTATATTTAAGACAATTCAATTCATATTAAATTCTAATGTAAATTAACTAAAATACAAAAGTGACTTTTTAAGACAAAATATTTATTTATCAAGCATTTACGAAGTACTAAATAAAATTAAAACTCTTGCCTTGTAAATCTTTTTTCAAATTTTGTATTTTAAAAAAAGATTTGCATATAACACTCACACTATCTATTTATATATAATTTTGAAACCAAACAAATGCATACAAACTACTTGAAATCAAATACATATACATACCAACCAAAAAATACCGAAGGAAAATCTTAATAGAAGTAATGTCCATGTTCACCCCACTGCGAAATAAATACATACAAACCAAAAAACACCAAAGGCATACGTTAATAGAAGTAATTCATTTGAATTGCATGCACCTATCATTCATTCATAAATTACACATGAACAGATGTTGGTAGGCCATTTCTGTTGTTGGCAGTAAGTTGATACGCCATTTCTAGAAAGCACGTGACTAGTACATTTTCCGAAATTATACACGAGTAGAAGTTGGTACGCCATTTATGTTTCTGGCGGTAACCTCGTATGCCGTTTCTGGAAAGCACGCAACCACTACATTTTCTGTGCGGTGCCGATTTGCACTCAGTCCATCTTCTCCAAGGTTTTCTCATGGCTGGAAAACGTTGTTGGAGATATTATTATACACTTAGTTAGATCACTTAGTTAGACTAAAGGAGGCCACTTGTGCATGGCAATCTATTATTATACACTCAGTTAGATCACTTAGTTAGACTAAGTGAGGCCACTTGTGCATGGAAATCTCGGTTTTATCACTCGCAGTTGCACCTTGGTTTACTTAGTGTTCATGAGTGTATCTCCAAATATCTTTAGATCACTACTATGGCACATGTTTAGCCTGGTAGAGTATAAATATGCATATTTTTACTCATTCAAGTTAATTCATTTAATTCTTTTCTCCATTTTTGCTCTCTCTTTCGTTCTCTCGCAAGTTTGTTCATTGTTTTGCAAATCCAGATCTTTGTGTCTCAAAATTTCACATGGTATCAGAGCACAAGGATTTGAAATCAGTGCAAAAGAAATTTGTGTTTTCAAGTTCAGAAGATTGAAGAAACAACAAAGAATGGAGTCTAAATTGGAGTTTCCACAATTGTTAATTTTTACTCCATATAATTAATTCGAATGGAAGCCAAAGATTCTACTTCATCTTAGAAGAGAGGCTTGTTTCGAGTAACCATGGAAACAAAAGTTGAACCAACATTCGCAGTGGAGAAAACAAGATATTTCAATCGCATGGACGAGGCCTTCAACATCCAAAGTTTATTAATCCCTCGAGAATTGCGATTTCATGTTGAATCATGTTCAAATCCAAATGAAGTATGGAAAACTTTGGAAGGATTTTTTGGAAAACATGATAAAATGCATGGTCACATTCTCAAAAATGAGTTAAACTCATTAGATCCAAGCAATTTTGAGAACATTCAAGATTTCTTCACAAGGTATAAAGCCTTGTTGCTTCAGCTAAAAGGATGCGGGATCGACAAATCCAAGAAAGAAAGTCAGGCGATTCTTTCCATTTTATCAAAACTTGGTCCAGAGTATGCAGTATTCGTCTCTACATTCCACACAGTAAGATCTGCAACCGGTGCAGCTTGGAAGATGCCCTCACTAGATTCTTTTATTTAGTATTTGATTCATGAGAAAGATAAGCTCATAAAAATGGGCACACTTAAAAATTCCAAAGTGCATGCACTTACTGTTCATGAAAAAGGAAAGGAAAATTCCAAAGACCATCAGAAAGGAAAAGGGAAGAAGGATCCTGATCCAAGAAAGGGATGAAATCCCAAACCCCCTGATGGATCATTCGGCTCAAAGGAAAGGAAAGGAACGAAAGGGAAATCAAAGTGCAATTATTTCCACTGTGGTTTTCACCCTGAATCTGCATGCATGAAGAAGACTATAGATCTTATGACGCAGACACTCTGGCAACACAATCTTGGAGACCAAATTCCTGAGAATGCCAAGAAGAAGTCTTTAGAAAATGCACCAGAACCAAGAGGAAATGCACATGCATTGATTGTAATCAATTCTCCTCAACATGAATGGATCATCGATTCAGGAGCTTCACATCACAGGGCAGTGAACAAATATGATCTTACCTCCTTGAAATCCTACTCTGGTCCTCCTATTCTCATGGGAGATGACTCTCTAGTCGAAGCCATTGGTCAAAGTAGAGTAGTTCTTAAAAATGGAAGCTTCGAGAATGTTTTACACATTCCGAAAATTTATGTAAATCTTCTCCCAGTCTATCAGATGACTCATATAGGGAAAGGAAAGAAGGTTGAATTTACTCTAGATTCCATGACCGTATTTGATATGGAAGACAACTCCATGGTTGTTGTAGGTGAGGTAAATCATCAAACTACACTGTACACATTTTCTGAATTTGTTTCTAAATCTGATTCCACATTGCTACTAACGCATGCAAATGATGAGAGTAGACTTTGGCACGAAAGATTTGGCCATTTTAGTTTCAGATACATGCAGCAACTCAACAAACAAGGGATGGCAAAAGGGCTTCCATACATTCAGTTCTCTAATGGAGTTTGTCAAGGATGTGCTCTTGGCAAGCATCAGCAAGAAAATTTTGAAAAAGGACAATCCTTTGGAGCTTGTCCACAGTGATCTCATGGGTCCTTTTCTGAATCCTTCCATTAGCAAGGAAAAATATGTGTTGACATTCATCGATGAATGCACACTATTCACATGGGTCTACTTTCTCAAGAAAAAATCTGAATTATTTGCTCATCTCACAGTCTTCAAAGCACATGCAAAGAAGCAATCTGGGAAGATGATCAATATCATTTGCATAGATAATGGAGGGGAGTTTGTAAACAATAATGTGCAACATCTTTTTGTTGAAGCTCGCATTAATTTGTAGCACGCAATTCCATACACTCCGCAGCAAAATGGGGTAGCTGAGAGGAAGAATCGCTCTTTAAAAGAGATGACCAATTGTATGTTACATGCAAGATCCCTTCCTTCAAGATTATGGGCTGAAGCAATAAATTTTTCATGTTACATAAAAAATAGATCTCCTCACAAATCTGTTAAAGGGAAGACTCCATTTGAAGCCTGGAGTGGCATAAAACCAGAAGGCACACATTTCTGCATCTTTAGATCGTGCGCATGGGCCCGCATTCCTTTAGAAGAGAGGAAGGCCATGGAGCCTCAAAGCATAGTATGCATCTTTGTGGGCTATCCTGAAGATGTAAAGGGATACAAATTATTGGATCTATCAACATACAAGCTATTTATTGAGCGAAGTGTCAAGTTTGAGGAAAGTCTACTGCATGCACCATTGGAGCCACATGCAGAGCCCTCTGTTCCTCTAGCTCCAGCATGCATTAGTGACAATGAGTCCACTCATTCATACCATGGTTCAGATCTGAGTTCAGAATCTGACTTGGAAGAGGATGAGCATGCAACTTCCAACAGTGACTCAACATCCCCTGTGCAAAATCAGAGGATGAGGAGCTTAGGTGAGATATATGCACAGACCACCCTACACGCAGGAGATGACTTTGTGGGGGATCCAACAGATCTGAGGAGGACGAGTTCACAATTTTAGTAGCCTCCTCATGCACTCACCGCTACCGAGCTAGTGATGCCTATGAATTTCGACATGGCTCTAGCTTTAGATTCGCAAACCTGTGCAGAGGCTGCGGAGAACCCCTTTTGGGAAGCTTCCTTGCAGGAGGAGTATAACTCTCTCCTCGAGAACCAGACTTGGAATTTGGTTCTGCTTCCTTCAGACAAGAAGCTTGTTAGATGCAGATGGGTCTACAGGACCAAGAAGGCAGCAGATGGAAAGGTGAGCATGTATAAGGCAAGATTGGTTGCCAAAGGTTTTCAGGAGATCCACAGGATAGACTATGATGAGACCTTTGCTCCTGTAGTAAAGATGGATTCCATCTGATTGGCCCTTTCCATTGCAGCAGCGAGGGGGTGGGAAGTTCACTAGATGGACTGAAAGAATGCATTTCTTCACGGAGATCTATCAGAGGAGATTTACATGGAGCAGCCTCATGGGTTTATACAGGACTCATCATTAGTATGCCAACTGAAAAATTCGCTCTATGGCCTCAAGCAAGCTCCTAGAGCATGATACCCGAAGATGGACGCATTTTTGCTTTCTCAACATTTTGTTAGATGTAAATCAGATCTGAATGTCTACATGTTGAGAGCCTCTGACTCTTTGTTGATCCTAGTTTTGTATGTTGATGGCCTCCTGATCATAGGAAGTTCGACCTCGGCAATTGTTGTGGTCAAAGATATTTTTCCTGATAGGTTTTCTATGTCAAACATGGTTTCGCTGCATTATTTCCTTGGTCTCGAGGTTAGTCAAGATGCTTCAGGCATCAAGCTCTCTCAGACTAAGTATGCAAGGGATCTCTTGGTTAGATTCCACATGACCAACTGCAACTGCAAGCTTGCAGCCACACCTCTCTTGTCTGGGGTACATCTTGAGAATGGTCGGGATACACCATTGGTGGATAGTACTTTGTATCGACAACTTGTGGGGAACCTTCTGTATCTCACCTACACTCGACCAAATCCCTCATATGCAGTAGGGGAGGTTTCCAGGTACATGCAGGAGCCACATGAGCTAAATTGGAAGGTTGCCAAGCGAATTCTCAGATATGTTTAGGGCACCACTATTTATGGGATCCACTATGCAGCAGGTTGTGCATTGGATCTCATGGGCTTCACAGATTCTGATTGCGCTGGTGATGTCATAGATTGCAATTCCACTTCTGGGTACATGCTTAGTTTGGGTTATGGTCCTATTTGTTGGTCGAGTAAAAATCAGATAGCTATTTCTTTATCATCAGCAGAGGCCGAGTACAGAGGAGTGGTCAACATCACTGTTCAGGCACTTTGGCTTCAAAACTTCCTTAGTGAGCTTGGCATCCAGTTCCACCACACGACTGTCATTTGGTGTGACAATCAGAGTACTCTCAGGTTTTGTAGAGATATAGTGCAGCGATAGCATACCAAACACATCGAGATTCATATGCACTACATCAGAGATTTGGTAAATCACTGGGTCATTGATTTGCAATACTATCCCTCACCTGAACAAACTGCAGACATATTCACCAAGACATTTACTGATTAGAAGTTCCACATCCTGTGCGATCGTCTTGGAGTGACAAACACATTTTCCTTGCAATTGTCTTTCCTTCTTTTTCCTTGATGCATTGTACTTTGGGGGCAGGGGGCGGGGTTTCCCATGAGGTTTTCCCTCTTTCTTCTAATTTTTTAGTATTTCATTAGATGCATTGTTCATGGGTACCTAACATGGCCTTTGTTGTCAGGACCCATTCATCATTTTCATCCTAGTAGTGTTGGGGGGGGGGGGGGGGGGGCGGGGTGTTGGAGATATTATTATACACTCAATTAGATCACTTAGTTATACTAGTGGAGGCCACTTGTGCATGGCAACCTTGGTTTTATCACCTGCAGTTGCACCTTGGTTTACTTAGTGTTCATGAGTGTATCTCCAGATATCTTTAGATCACTACTATGGCGCATGTTTAGCCTAGTAGAGTATAACTATGTATATTTTTACTCATTCAAGTTAATTCATTTAATTATTTTCTCCATTCTTGCTCTCTCCTTCGTCTCTCGCAAGTTTGTTCATTGTTTTGTAAATCTAGATATTTGTGTCTCAAAATTTCACAAACATGTCTCCGCGGTCTATGTGGACATCCACACACCGAGGACTTGTCAAGAAGATTCAATTCGCCACACATTGTTGTATTGGTTGGATATTTTGATGGTGCCTCTCAACGGGGTATGTGCGGATGTGGGGCTTGATTCCCTATTGATGCTCTCTCATATTACAAACTGCATTGAAAGGGTGGGCAGGGATCAAATACCAGAGCCAAGATGATCGCTTTATGGGGACTACTTTGGTTTACACTCTCTAAAAAATTATCCTCAACTTACACATATATGGGAATTCCAAGATCATCCGTGATGATTTCCTCGGCACTTCATTGTTGACGAATTCTTAGGCACTTCAGAATTCGATCTACCTACTCTTATTTCGAACCACCTACTCTTCAGGGGTGGCTTGTCCAAACCTGGCATCTACTAAGACAGTTCTAGAGTTTCTCGATCGACCACATCTACAAAGAGTCCAATTGTGTTGTAGATTCCCTCTCCAAGCTGGGCACACAAGATTCTGATGGCTTCATGCATTTCACTTTCTTCACTACTGGCAACGTTTTAGAAAAGGGCAAGATTTCCGTAGTGTTTTCCTTTGGTTTTAATAACTTTCGAGTACTCTCATAACTATATATCTATATGTTTTAAATTTCTTTAGCATTTCCTCACATTCTCGCTAGTTTTGGAACTTGAATATACAAACAACCTTTATATGTTTGAGATGTTTTTATTATGGATGATAGTTTTCTAAGCATATATATCCTATTGATGTAACTGATGTAGTTCCAAATAATAACATATCAGCTATTTCATCACCGGAGTAGACTCCACACCTAGTATAAAACTGTTAACAGTAAAAACCTTCAAAACTCGTGAACCAAAGCATTTTACTTTCAAAACTCATGAACCAAAGCAAACTCCAAGTCGACATTCAATAAACGTTTTTTACGTTTTTTTGTAAATCTTTGTAATGAAACCGGCAACATTCAATAAACATGTAAATATTATTTTTCTATGTCAACATAGATGCGAATTAACTATAGATCTACTAAAAATTTGAGATGGATGAAATTTTATTATATGTAAATTTTTTTTTAAGATATAAAATTTGAAAAATGATTTACATGTCAAATTTCATTTAGTGCTTGGTAAATAGATGATTAATAAATCTATAGTGGTAATTTTTCATTGTTTATATTGTATTTTTGAATATTTTATAGTTATTAACATTTTACGTTCAAAATTGAATGAGTTACACATTTTTCTTTTATTAAGAAGTAATTACATTATTTTGTCTTTAATTACTTTTTCCTTTAGAACATTGAAATATTTTACTAAGGTAAACATTAACACACACACATATAGAGTGAATATTCAAAAAGTTTATTCAAGTTCTATATTGATATATTTACCAACATAGATCCATCTTAACCATGGATCTACCAAAACTTGAGAGGGATCCAATCTTATTATATGCAAACATCTTTTTAAAATACAAAATTTGAAAAAGTTTTACATGTCAAGAGTTTTAATCTCATTTAGTGCTTCGTAAATAATTGATTAATAGATCTGTTGTAGTTATTTTTCATTGTTTATATTGTATTTTTGAATATTTTATGGTTATTAATATTTTTCCTTTGGAACATTGAAATATTTTACCAAGGTAAACATTAGTGACACACACGTATATACACATACACAATATATTCAATTTCACTTTCAATTATATATATATATATATATATATATATATATATATATATATATATATATATATATATATATAATTGAAAGTGAAATTGAATTCGGTTAATTATTGTGTTAATTGATTTTTAATTGTTTTGTTTTGTTTTGTTTTTGTTTTTTTGTTTTTTGTTTTTTGTTTTTTTTGTTTTTTTTTTTTTTATACATTAGTGAAAATTATTTTATTATTTGTTAAGAACGTGACATACTTACACATGACCCTCATACTAGATTGTCCAATGAGTTTTTTGGCTCAAAAATTTTAAAAATGATTTACATATGTCAAGAAATTTAATCTCATTTAGTGTTTGATAAATACATGATTAAGATATATCTATTGTGGTATTTTTCATTGTTTAAATTGTATTTTTGAATATTTTATGTTAAAAATTGAATGAGTTACACATTTTCCTCTTATTAAAAAGTAACTACATTATTTTAAGTTTTTAATTACTTTTTAATTGTGTGTTAATCCATTTTTAATTTTTAATTTATATGTTTATTTAATTTTTGTTTTTTTTAGTTTTGGTCCACCTACTTACACACATGACTCTCATACTAGATTGTCCAATGAATAATCAATTTTTAATTGTTTATTTATATGTTTATTTAATTTTATTTTTTTTGGTCCACCTGAGAGAAAATTATTTTTATTATTTTTTCACGAGGTGACATACTTACACATGGCTCTCATACTGGATTGTAGAACCAACATAGATCCATATTAACCATGGATCTACCAAGAGGGGAGGGGGGTCAAATATTATTATATGCAAACCTCATTTTAAAATACAAATTTTGAAAAAAGATTTACATGTCAAGAGTTTTAATCTCATTTAGTGATTGTAAATACTTGATTAATAGATCTATAGTGGTAATTTTTCATTGTTTATATTATATTTTTGAATATTTTTATTAATGAGTTACACATTTTCTTCTTATTAAGAAGTAATTACATTATTGAAATATTTTACTAAGGTAATCATTAACACACACACACACACACATATAGAGAGAGAGTGTATGGATATTCAAACAATGTAAATGAAAAAATTGAAAAAAGATTTACATCTCAAGAGTTTTAATCTCATTTACGGTTGTAAATACATGATTAATAGATATATAGTGGTAAGTTTTCATTGTTTATATTGTATTTTTTAATATTTTATGCTTATTAATATTTTAAGTTAAAAATTGAATGAATTACACATATTCAAACAATTTATTTAAGTTCTAAATTGAGATATTTATAAGAGAAATAGAAGTTTTTTTTCTTTTAATTATCAATTACTTTATATAAAGTTATATTATTTAACATAGACATCGAAATATTTACACCGTAAGGTGTTCCTTTGGGAAAAACTCCCCTCTTGTGCCACTACTTTGTACAGCCTTGAATCGTTGATTTGGTGTTAGACGATAGAACTATCATTTGTCGTTGATCGAGTAACGTATTAGGAAAACGATTAATAATTCCTTTCCTTCCTGTTCTGAGGGAAATCTAGGTCAAGTTAGATGATCAGGAGGCAGCCACAGTGACAACAACGACATCTGTAACAAGTAGTGAGTGCGCGTGTGCACATATAGGGCTTTTTTAAAGGGTTCTTTACCAGTGATCAAAATTGAACACGTCAGAGCCCTTCAAAGGGCCTCTAGCATGTTAGAGAAGTAGGGAAAAGAATTTACCAGTAAAAAAAAAATTTAAATTTACATTTTTACAAGTTAAAAAAAAAAATGAATAATATTATAAAATGTCACCAAAAGTGTTGTAGCCTATCAGCGCCCGTCACATTTTTTAAAATTCCCAAATATAGTAACACATGATAGGCGGTGAGTCGTGGGCTCCGTGCTACCTTATATTTTTATTCATTTGGGTCTCCCTTGCTTTTCGTGCATTACATAGCTTTGTGCAGGCTCCAAGTTCGCACATCGCTCTTTCTCGTCTCGTCACTCTCAAAGTCGGCAACATTTTGTAATTCTGTACCTGATCACTGCTATACTGGTATTTCCCCTGGCACATCACCGCCATAATTGCCAAGCAAATAACCATGGACGTGCAAAGTAATATATCATTTCCATTTGGAAGAAATCCATCTTTAGCTAAAATTGCCACTAAAATTCCTTGTTCCAAGCACATAGAAGATGATAAAAAAATATTGAATTTGAAAGAACACAGTACCTGAGATATTTAAATACAAGGAATACGGTGCCCAATTACCCACCGATTGGCTGTATTTGCTGTGGAAGGAAGCAATGCAACGTGAAGTCGCCGGAGTAGCCTCGTGTTATTCGAAGAGATCTTGGCGTCAGGCACGCTTATAATTAATTATAAAAATGTAATTGCGAAGCCACTAAGTTGTGAAGCACATTCACAGGCCATTTTAAAGGCAATTGGCCCAGTCGATGGTCAAGGTTCTATGATTTCAAGATCGTTTTGGATTATTTTTAAATGTTCATGACAGTTAGCAAGTCTGCATATAATTTTATTTTCCTCGAGAACAAATACAATTTTCTGCGTCCTAGCCTCCAATAACCATTTCTATGTGTAGGAATCGAGATCGAGTTAACGAAGCTAAAGGTATTGCTCGTGTCCACAATCCATTTACCTTCGTAGTTTCAATGTCTACTGTGTTGGGAACTCTTTTAAAAACGAAGTATTTCAGCATTTGTGCTTGCATTTTCTGGTTTAGGTTTGTTTTCATGCTCTGCAAGTTTGTTCCTCTCTTTGTTGTTGAGTATATTTTTATTTTTTTTAGTGAGGGTTTAGGGTTTCTCTAACATAGCTTCAGAAATCCAATTTAGTGCCTCCTTGAATATCGTCACATAATACTCATGATTTGGATTGATGAGCATGCTCTGAATGGTTGGTTGATTCATAAGAACCACCCATATAGTCATGTTGAGATATTTCAGAAGTTTTCTCAGGTTTCCTTTTTCACAGTTTCTAGTGGGGTGGGATGATGTGGGGTGATCCATCAATACTGGTGCTCTTGTAGTAGGGAATTTTTTTTTTGGTTATATAAAGGAGAATTTGATGTAGATATCCTATTGGATGCATTCATAAATGGGCATGAGAGGTCAAGAATTTAAATTAAAAATATGCAACCTCTAGCATGGCAACCTAGAGGCTCGCAGGAGACACTAGTTAAAGATTGTTTTGTGTTGGCCTTAATATAGTCGGGATTTCTTTGTATTAGCTTAATGCAAATATATAGACCCGTCTCATTAAAATGAGGATTGTGGTTGTATTTCTCTTTCGTTGTTTCTCTCTTAATGCTCCAGAAGTTGCCAAAAGTCGCGATAGTTGTTTAGTTTTCCTGTTACAACTTGAAAGTGGTTTTTGGCAATGACAATCATGTTCTTTTAAGGTTCATACTAATATAAAGATATTTTAATTCTATATTCAGGATAAGAGAAGATGGCCTCTACTTTGGGCAGTATGATAGCAATTGCCACATCTACCTCATTGGGAAACAATGGAAAGAGGAAGAAGTTGGGTGCAGTGTTTGATAATTATGGCATACAATTGTCTTCTCTTTCAGTTTTTTCACCCATTTCCTTTAATCGCTCAAGCATAAGACAGACTCTGAGATTACGCAATAGAGAGCAGGTAGTTAATACAAGAGCTATGGCAAAGGATTTGTACTTCAACAAGGATGGCTCAGCGACAAAAAAATTGTAGGTCAGAGAAAAAATTATGTTTAAAGGAAGGTCACCTGCATGTGAAACTTCACTACGATGGATCTTTCCTTGTCCACTTATATTCAATTTTAATGTGTTATTTTAATTTTTCACGGAGGGTTGTTTTGGCATATGGTCCAACATTCAATTGCACACTTACTGAAAGCATTAAAAATTTCTCTTGTAGGCAGTGTGAAATAACTTGCTGATCTTGTTGGAGTCACCCTTGGGCCGAAGGGCAGAATTTTGTCTTAGAGATCAAGTATGGTTCTCCAAAAATAGTTAATGATGGCGTGACAGTATCTAAGGAGGTAATTTGTAGATGTGTGCTCTGGTTTTCTTTTTAATGTTTTATTAGTTTCCCTTCTTAAATGTCTTAGATCTGGTAGGCAAAATTTGAAAACTCAAAGGTGAAAGGAAACATATTTTTTACCCAGTGGTCTACTTGGCCTATGGACTAGCCACATTAGAGTAATGCATAAAGCTTTTCACAACAATAAAAGGAAAGGGTTGTGGCTAATTCAAATTTTATTGTGATTGACAGTGTATTGAAATGTATCTCAATGCTATGGTTTCGGCCTTTTTACAGGTTGAATTACAGGACCCAGTTGAAAATATTGGGGCCAAGTTGGTAAGGCAAGCTACGGCAAAGACAAGTGATTTAGCTGGGGATGGAACCACGACATCTATTGTTCTTGCATAGGGTTTAATAAGTAAAGGTGTAAAGGTAACTTTTTGTCGATAGTACTCTATTAAGATCATTTATTCATTTTTGTAGGGTCTTATGGTGTTTGGTTTTTTAGTTTTGGGTTGGGCTTATTGAGTCTAAGATGGTTTTTGAGTGAAAAAATTGCTATCAGGTATTAAAACTTTTTGGTTCTTTTGTCAAAATTTATTGATGCAACATTGTCATTTAATCGTTACTCCAGGGTAGCATGTTGAGAAGTTTCTTGTGAAACATATGGTATTCAAAATGACACTTGATCCTATACAGCATCATGCACTTGACTTCAAAATTCATATTCAAAGTGTGCCAGGCAATTCTTGGAAAATTTCAAATATTTATGTTGTTTTAAACCATTATCTTTCAAAAGTTCATGTCTTGGATGCTGAAAATGAGAAAAAGACTTTAGTATGAAACCAACTGGTGAATAATTTCCAGCAAAACAACCACTCCCAAGACATGATTTATAAGTAGAACATATGTACTTATGAAGCATAGAAAGATATCCTTGATGCATTTTCAATGTTTGGCTAGGGTTATTTTTGGAGAAAATGACTCCTTATTCCTAGAATGGTGATCTTCAATACAAGTAAATGCCAGAGAAGAGAGATCATCATGTGACATAACCCTATTAACAAAAGTGAACGGGGAATGATGATTTATTATGGCATACTAAGTTGTCAGTGATTTTGACTATTTGTCTTTAACATTTAAAAATGTTAAATTCCAAACTTACATCATCATGGTTTGGCATCATGAGCTTGACTAATTGTCCACCATGCTCATAATTTCATTGTTGTATTCATATTTGTAAGCAACGTTTCAAATTAAAAAAAAATGTTCTATAAGAAAAATCTAGACCTCCATGCTACTGCTCCTTGTCAGACAAATTCAAAATTGCATTACACAATCTGAGACATAGGAATCTCCTATATCCCAGTGGTATCCATCCCAATTCTTATAATAGTGTCTTCAAGACTTATGTTGACATTGCCAATGATAGATTTAAGTAATGCAAGATGGAGCCTCCTTCACTGTTGTATATGTAACAGTCTTTTATTAACATAAATATTGATGGTTTTGTCTTTCTGAAAATGAAATGTAAAAATAATTTATTGTGGTCAATTGAAAAGCTTTTTTTAAAGCTTTTCATCATGGAAGGGCGACATAAATATATGCCCTTCTAATTGAAATTCGGACTTGCCCTTCAAATTTGATCACTGTTCTCTACTCTTAGGCCCCTCCTCGATGTAGTGATTTTAGACTATTAATTTTGACCACTCATGATTTTTCTTGTAAGGAAATCATAGTAGATTTGTTCTTCTGTTGACTGTGGGATCGATTTCTATAGCGAAGTTTGCAGCACATTCCTTACAGTTCTCATCCCTACGCTGCATTCCAATGTGACTCCAGCAAAACCCGAGTATGATTACTGGGGCACTCCTATGGCTAAGCCCAAGATTTTCACGGTTCCAATCCATGGTCCTTATGATCATCCCTCGCCAATTTCGAGTTCGGTGACCAACATGAAGAGTCATTCGAAGCTGAATCCAAGAAGGTTGTTTCAATACCCATTGATTCAAGATGGGTAAGAGTCTAGCAATGAATTTGGGGCATCCAAAAGAGTTGACTGAATATTTTGACCACAAGGATCTTCCATTGTTGTCTTATCTTCTCTTTGATCTTGACTCCAACATGGAGGTAGATAACACAACAAAACAAGTTTATCTGAGAATTTTTTTTTTTGGGCACGTCTTGATTTTAACTCCATCATGGAGCAGATACCACAGAAGAGAAAGTTTATTTGATTTATGAAATTCTTTATTGTGTCGTAGTACATTTGGAGTCTTTTTGTCGAAACCCTCCATTTGTTTAGTTTTTTAGGCAGTCATTGTTTGATGGAACTTTTTATAACTTTTTTTTTGAGGGTTCTCTCTTCTTAGGCCCCTCCTTGCAGTAGTGATTTTAGACTATTAATTTTTACTACTCGTGATTTTTCCTGTAAGGAAATCATAGTAGATTTTTTCTTCTGTTGACTGTGGGATCGATTTTTGCAGCGAAGTTTGCAACACATTCCTAATAGTTCCCATCCCTACGCTGCATTCCAATGTGAGTCCAACAAAACTCGAGTATGATTACTGGGGTGCTCCTATAGATAAGCCCAGATTTTTCATGGTTCTAGTCCATGGTCCTTCTGATCATCCCTCGCCAATTTCAAGTTTTGTGAACAACGAGTATAGTCATTCGAAGCTAAATCCAAGAAGGTTGTTTCAATACCCATCGATTCAAGATGCTTAAGAGTCTAGCAATGAATTTTGCGCATCCAAAAGAGTTGACTTAATATGTTGACCACAAGGATCTTTCGTTGTTGTATTCTCTTCTCTTTAATCTTGACTCCAACATGGAGGTAGACACCACAACAAAACAATTTTATCTGAGAATTTTTTTTTTGGGCACTTCTTGATTTTGTCTCCACCATGGAGCAGATACCACAAAAGAACAAGTTTATTGGAGAAAATATTATCAGAGTCTTCTCTCTTGACCCTGACTTCATCAAGGGGGCAGACAAGATAAAAAGACAAGTTTGTTTGATAAAATCTGATATATGTTCAACGAAGCTCCACTCTATTTTCAAAGCTGGAAAATAACATGTTGATTGGAGAAAATCTGATCCAGGTATTAGATGTTTTTTATCTATTTTTAAAGCCCCAAACTTATAGAGACGAGAAATTGAAAGGAAAGCTTTGAAGTTGTCTCACAGTTGTCTGGCATCATATATCACATTATTAGGTTGCCCTGCTAATAGAGAAACATAAAGTAACAATGATTATGATAAATTGGACTTGATACACAAGGTTTTAGCAGCCAATAGATTCAATATTCTCTAATACTTTCTGAATAATAATAGAAAACTAGAAAATACATACATGGAAGTTGTTGAAGAAAAACTGAACCGATTCCAATAAACTCAAAATTTTCATTGTTTGAAGAAAAATTCAAATAAAACTGATATCAGTCCAATAAAATCGAGATTTTCATTGTTTGAAGAAATAGTCAAATAATTTAGATTTATCATGAAGAACAATATAAAGGTTGTTTTTCCCCTTCTCGAGCTAGCAAAGCATAGGGCTCAAACATGATTCAATGCTTATTAGGCATCCACACTCATAGCATTGGTTGTTTTGCTAATGACCAATAAATTCTTATAAAGTGATGAGACTATTTGACCTAAAATCAAATATGTTCAGGAAGGAGAGACACCATGAATACTTAATTGTACAAGTAACCGTTTAACAATCCAGAAAATTTGAATCTGCCAAATAGAGCTTCCTGGGACAGAATGTAACCTACATATCAAGTCATAAGCTAATCTACAAACCCAAAAAAAATTTTTATCTTTCCAAATTTTGATGAGGTACATTAAGATTAGTTTGGGAGCCTGTTATATATTAATGAATGTTTAAAGATTGGAGCACCTCAATAGTAGTCATTTATGCTGATCCAAGTGTTCAATATTTCTTTCCACGCATTATTTTGAGGCTTGCCAAATTTTCGATATTGTTGTTTCATTGTACTTTAGGTGTTTTACTTGTTTCATGTGTTGGCCTATGCATGTGTTGACGTTTAGGAAAAATGCCAGTAAATGGGATCCAAGTCCAACACTAATGGAGCAATAAGGACAAATATGATAAAATTGAAAACAATCTTAATTTGACTCTTTTCCCAATGTCAAATTCTGTGAATTTTGTTAGTATCACTATTGTTCATTGATGTTATTGTTGCTATTATTTAAAGTTTATATCAAGATAACTGTCAATAAAAAATACACCAATAAGGATAGTATAGGAAATTCTTACACATTAATGCAACTTCATATAGACTCATTATTTCAGTGGCATCAAACATTTCTTTCATTATCTTGTACATCATGCCTCCCCTGCATTTCTCAATACTAGCACTATGACAATCCATAAAATGTAAAAACCAAGAAAAATGATAATCATTAGTGGGTGTATACAATATCTCTATCTCTGGGTGTCAATTGAGGTTTCCTTTTGAATTCTCCAATCAATTTATTTGAATTCTCAAATATTAGTGGGTTGCTTGGAAAATTGGAAATGGCCAAAAAGTTTAGATATAGGAGGACCCATGGAAAGCATACATTGTTGAATGATCTAATTTGTATCCTCACATTCAAATGCATTGCAATTTTTGTGTGCTTCATCTGTAGGTAATGGAATTTTTGGAACGAGGTTGGATGCATGTAAGAGAATTATATTTCAAAGGAAATTTGGTAGAGAAATGAGACTAATTGGTGACTAGGTTGTTTATTTCTTCTCTAAAATTAAGTTTGAAAGAAGATGAACTTGTGTGGTCCCAAATCCCTAGAAGGGTATACATAATAGGCACTAGTTACAAAGGCATGCTCCTAGCAGGAGCCTAAAAGAGAATGGTGACAATTGAAATCATTGTGAAAAATTAAAGTTCCTTTGAAGTCGTGCATAAATGTTTATTGTGGGATCTCCCACACCAAATCAGTGGTCTAAGGTCTCACAAAAGTATAATGTGAGTTTTTGTAGAGGGAATTTGATAAGCCCACAAAGAAACAAATTCAGTGACATGTGATGGACAACTTATGAGTTATTGAGTATAAGAGAAATGATGAAAAATGTTGTTAGGCCATGTGGTGGCCAACAGGAGGATCCCATCATTATTTCATAGTTTTAGATAATTGATGTTGGGAGGAAAAGTAAGGAGAATGGGATTATCATTCATACTCATAGAAAGGAGGGGATATAGAGCTCTCATGGAGAAGAATGGAGAGTTTTCATAGTGAAAATGGGACAAAAAGCTAAATTGAGAATATTCCTTGTCTATTGTATCCAAGCCAAGGCTAAGATTGACTAGCACCTTTTAATATATTTTAATTTTTCAAGAAGGTGATAATATCACGTTTTGTAACTACTAGTAGTCCATTGAGGCATATACATAATATTTTGAACCTTTAATTTAATAGTAGTTAAATAATCTCTTACATTCTACATCAAACTTGCATGTTTTTCTTCTGTCACACTGGAATTGCATTTTTAAACCATTATTCGCTTAGAAAATAGGAAATTTATTCCATTTGCAGAAGTTTGTTGGGAAATCCTGTAGAAATAGAGGTTGCCTCGGCTGCTATGAAGCTAAGTATTTGATTTCTATTCACTTTTTGGCATATTGAATTTGCAAAGAGAGAAATACCTTTCGTAAAGAGATTTATCACTGAACTATGCTCCATCTATTTTCATTTGTGGGTTGTCAAACCATGACGGCATTGTTTGATACAAATACTAGATTAGGAAATTTTTTAGTAAATGGGATCCAAGCTTAACACGAATGGAGCAACAAGGAAAAATATGATGAAATTCAAAACAATCTTAATTTGAAACTTCTCCCAATGTCAAACTCTGTAAATTCTGTTTTTCATTGATGTTATTGTCTTTAGTCTTTAAATTTTATATCAAAAAAATTCTCAATACAAAACACACTAGTAAGGCTAATATAGGAAATTCTTACACATTAATACAAATTCATACAGACTCAATATTTTTGTGGCATTATAGGTTTCTGTCATTATCTTGTACAATATCCCTCCCCCGCATTTCTCAATCTAGCATTATGACAATCCATAAAATGCAACAACCAAGAAGCATTATCATCATTAGTGTTAAAGATCATTGCACATATGTAGTGATATAATTTCAAAATGTTTTTTCTCTATATAAAGCAAGGTAAGACTAAAAATTTTCTAGTGAAAATGGATTCTTATTGACAACTGCAGAGCTAGCACTCATTTCATTCATCTTTCAGGTGTAGTAAGCGTGAATATATCTCTTCAAGAAATTATGAAAACATTTGGATTTATTTCAGACACTATATTGTTATTCCAGACACTATACTAGTGACTAAAAAGTGTGTTTAGGTACATTTAGGATCAATATAGAATAGGAGTGGGAAAGTAATATTTTATATTGATTTCGAGAGTTTATGAAGTATGTAAATAGGTTCTATTGGGATTTTGTTTAGTGTTGGAACTTGGAAATTTATTAGGCCTCATGTTCATGTTGGTCATGGGGACATTAATAGAGAAATCCTCTGGTTACCAAATCATAGGCACTTTTCCACCTACAACAGAAAGAGATATGAGCCTCAATTGGCATGCATTCCTATGGGAATTAAAAAAATAACTGGATTTGCAGTGGAATCTAGCAGGGTGGTACCAAAGTTGCAAAAACATTTGATGTGTGTGGATTTAAAAAACTAAGATGACCTTTTTACTTAGAATGCAAGCTCAAGAAATAGAGTACTCCCCCCATTTCATGGATGGTAAATTGGGTAAACCATTAGCCCTGATTCTAGGACATGAAAGCTCAAGAAAGGAAAAAAATTACTTTCCCATCAAATAAACCATTGGTCCTGATTTCGGGGCATGAAATATCAGGAAATAGATCACTTCCCCAAATTTTGTGGATGGTAAGTTAGGATAACCATTGACCGCGATTTCAGGGCCTTTCCCCAAGGGAATGGAAGAGAGTCAAACTTGTAAGTAACAAAAATTAGCAATAATATCAAAGAAATTCACATCTAACTCTATACCACTTAAGCTAGCTCTTGGTGCTCAAAAAATAAGATGACCTATTTGATAAGGTACCCAAAACTAGTGATTTCGTTTTAAACATTACCTAGATTGTATGCTCCAAATATCACATCCGCAATTATTTCTCCATAGTTTTAATTTCTAAGAAACTATTTTCATTTTTTAATCATTTCTATATGAAACCAATGGAATTCAACACTTTTTGACATTATTGTTTACATATTTACACTAATTTTCCTAGAATGATTGCCATTTTCACATTGATGTTCTTATTTTTTTCAAAAGCCATTTTCCGGGATCTCAATGAATGCATATCATGAATGGGATATCAGCTACAATCCTTTTTTCTTATGGGTTTTTGTGAACATTTTTTTGCTTGTTGTCATAGGGATTTCTTTTTGTTTGATATTATTCATTGCATGTCTTGAATATATTGCAACCTAGAAAAGGCACTGATGAATCATTTTCATGAAAAAAAATATGGGAACACCCAAAGTAGATACATTGGTGGGATTGGTCCCTTTTTTCAAATGGATTCTTAAGTCCCTTGGGAACAACTCGTAGTAACAAATTTTCCATGACTTGGAGGCTTTTGGGGTTTTCTGCAATTTGTATATTAGTTTTTTAAAAGCATTGATATTATATTTAGTTGCATCTTCCATAGGTATTTAGCACCCCAAATATGTATCACAAAATATCTAGTTTCCACAAGAAAATAATGTCGATTAATCAATGAGAATTGCATATTTGCATCGAGCATGTCTATCGAGATCCCCTCTAACATGCCATTTCTACCTTATAAAAGGTCAACTCCTATGGAATTATTCTTACAAAGTTGATCATGTTGGGAGCTTAAAGGACATTTCAAAGCTTCAAGGCATTTTAACCCATTCATTTTTTATAGATGTTTGTTTTCTTTTTGGATGTGAGAAAAGTATCATTTTCTATTTGTTTAGGAGCATTTCCTAAGGTGGTATATGCTCTCTAAGCTGAAGGTGTATGTTATAAGATTAATGAAGTTGGAAATGACATCAACAAACTCCTACTCTCAGCTATTGGTTTCTTGGAGTTATTCCTGTCCTTCTTATTTTCTATATTTTTTTCAAGTAGATTATTTTCAAGAGAGACATGGCCAATGGAAAGTGCAACAACCTAGTCTTGTACCTACTATAGAAAACCTTTGAAATCTTCCTTAATCTAGACAAACAATGCTTGAAAATTAAACCCATACATAGTTCTCCACCTCACATGTATTTTATTGCACATACAACACGACCCTAAAAATTCTATACTCTTGATCACAAAAACAAAATTGTGACAACATGTTGGAATTGACATAAAAATTGACTCAAAATGCACATAAATTATCTTGAATCTCTTCTAACAAAAACTAATATCAATTGCAATGCGAAATAAATTTGATATGAGATTATTTATGCTATGAAATGTTTGATTTAAAGCATTTACTAATAGAATGGTGCAATCTTAATGAAGAGAATTTTCATATATCCTTTGGAGTTAAGGTGTTGTGTCTTTCCTTCATTTTGAACATATTATGGAATATTGCCCTGGTTGCAATCTCCCTAAAACATACAATATGATAAAAAAGAAATGCTAGTAAAGATACAAAATTGCATAAAAAGTTGACTTCTTTCTTCTATGTTATTGTTTACATCATTTCCTTTGCAACATGTGGCGCAATTGCTAGTTTATTTATTACTCAAAGAGTAAAAGTGAAATATGGACAAACTAGTACTCAAAGAGTAAAAGTGAAATATGGACAAACTAGTAATTTGAACGTGAAATTTCAACAGATAATTTTTGTGTTAATTGATTTTTAATTGTTTATTTATATGGTTATTTAAATTGTTTTTTTGTTTTGACTCACATTAGTGAAAATTATTTTTATTATTTTTTAAGAACGTGGCATACTTAGGCACGACCTTCATAAAAATTTGAAAAATGATTTACATCTCAAGAGATTTAATCTCATGTAGTGCTTGGTAAATAAGTGATTAAGATAGATTTATTGTGGTAATTTTTCATTGTTTAAATTGTATTTTTGAATATTTTATAGTTAGTAATATTTTATGTTAAAAATTGAATGACTTACTCATTTTCCTCTTATCAAAAAGTAACTACATTATTTGACCTTTAATTATTTTTTCTTTTCCAACATTGAAATATTTTACTAAGGTAAACATTAACACACACACACATATAGAAAGAGAGATTCAAATAATTTTATATATATCACACCCTTTAGCATTCAAAACTGAGATTTTACATCATAATTTTGAGGTGCTAAGGGCTTTTGAAAATTCCTTTGTTCCCGATCAAGAGTGTTTTTTTTCCAAAAAACCAAAAAGATTCCCCATATCTCATAGTGTGTGGCTATATATTTTACAATATTGATGTAATAAATATTTACAAGTGAAATTTGCCATTAGAAAACAACTTTAAACAAAAAGGAGAAGATATATTACTCATCTATTGGCGTTGGATTGTTGAGATCAAATCCAATATCTTCTTCCTCACTCTTCACGTTGTTTTCTGACAATTTCAGCTTCAGTTGCTCAATTTGCTACCTCAACACGTCCACCTCATCCTCCAAGTGCCCGATACGCTCCTTTTGCTCTATCTGATGCTCCTACAATTCAATCGCTTCCTATTTTTATTGATGGATGCAGCATCGTTGCATCATTTCTGGACCCTCCCTGAGTTCCATGCTCTTGTGTACAACAATTACAACTATTTTTGTTTCTGCCACCCTACCAATCCCTTCCCACACTCGACCCCCCTCACTAAGGCCGACGACGGCTCCAAGATCCAAACAAGGAGCCCTCATACACTGAGTTTCTCTGGACACTCATCTTCTCCACCAAACAACAAGCCCCCAACTCAGAATTCTTCTTATAAAACAACCCATTTCCATCGTCTTGTTTCTCCCAGAAAGTTCTGCCTCTTCCCAGACTCAGATTCTTCTCCCACCTACGGACACCACTGACCCTGACGCGACAGGAACCAATCAGTGACCTCAGACACAGGCGTTAGGCATTAACTGAGACCACCCGAGTTGTTACTGACCAAAAACAATGACAATAGATCAAACCGTTACTAGATTTATAGAATATGCAGGTCTGAACTCTGATGCAAGACTAGAAATTGGTACTCATAATGTTGTGTTCCCATTGCTCCACCATTGATTCTCATATTTCTGTAACGTCCTTCATCCTAACCCATACCCTTCTCCCACGCGTGATTTGAGCAAATCAGACAAGTGATGGTAAATGCTTCTCACCCTCTCCCATATTCTTACTTGTTTCTGTGCTGGAATGCTGGCGACTGCCATTGTTACTATGTTATGAGGACTGGGCTCTCACGTTGCTAAACATCTTGGTACTGTGTGTAGTAAATACGAGGTGAGAGAAGCCATGCAGCGACATCAAGGCGAGCAGATATTTGCCACGAGGCACGAGGACAGGATGGGCCAAGATAAGGTCGAGGGGACTAGGTTCAGGGAGCGGGAGAAAAACAGAGAGAGGGGACTAGGTTCAGGGAGCGGGAGAAAAACGGAGAGTGGCCTCCCGACTTGATGTGACGGAGGGTGTCGAGACCATGGGAGGAGATAAGTCATGGAAGGAGAGGGGAGGGGACGGAAGGGGTGAGGGGGAAACGAATAGGAAGAAGGAAGAGAGGGGGAGCATAAGAGATAACCCCATATTATCCTTGTTTCTTTTATTTCCTAGACTCTTGATCCGAATGAGAGACCCTTCCCCAGTGCAATGCTTAAAAACATTTATCATGATTACAGAATGCATAGTATTTCCTCTATGTCATTCACTCCACGCCATATTTGCTTGCTTATTTTCTTCTTGGTTATTCCCTCTTAGGGTGGGAAAAAATGTCGTGAGCTCAAAGTGAGGGATCATAGCTTACGAGATGATTTGGTTTATATTCATGTTGTTTGCTAATGTATTGTATTTCATATGTTTTATCATCAACGTCTTTGAGTCCCCTAAGACTTGGAGTTCCGTGATACCTTTTTATGGGCTAGAAAAAGTTGGAGGAACAGACCATTGACCTCAACTTGATTGTTTGTCATCCTTCGGAGACCCGAGACATATTTGTCTTAGATGTTTCCTTCTCGATTAATGAGAATGCCTCCCCCTCTAGCCACCCACTAAATATTTTATTTATGACTAGAAAAAGTGAAAATAAAATACCAAATAAAATAGAAATGAAATATCAATGAACTGAGTTAATTGTTATGTTAATCCATTTTTAAATATTATTACTTACACATAGCCTTCATATTGTAAAATAAACGTGTGGACTAAAAAAAATACAAAATAACTTTAACTTTCGTTTGGTCTCAACGCTCAAGACGCCCAACGCTCGCTCGCTCAATAAAACGAGCAAGGCTGAGCAAGGCTGAACCACTGGAATGGACAGGAAGATTAATAGAATACGGCTGAATCACCCGCCAGAACCGAGCAACGCAACAAGGAGAAACATTGAATTAAACTCCTCAAAATTGACAGAATAGGGTTGAAGCACCGGAGTGGACTGCGGTAAAGTTAGAACCCGAATTTAATAGCTGCTAATGGATATGCAATACACCGTATGCTGCATAAAGTTTGCTTAGTTTGGAAGTCGAGATACCTGCGACATACAATTTAATACCTTACCAACACGAAATGACACGATGGGACAAGAATATCTGCAAAACACAAGACCTAAGTTATATTTATTATTACGTACTCTCATTTATAATAGGATTACCTGCATTTTAATGTCAATATAACCCCGTTGAGTTTAAAGAACCCAAAGAACACATAGATTAGTTTGAAAAATAATAGAAATTTCAGTAAAATTATGATAAATGTAGTAGAAATTTTTAAAAATCTAATTAAAATTTATGATTTTGGGTGTCTAAGAGTTTTTTATGGCGTTGAATCCATTTTCATTATAAAAAAATTATTCAAACATCTCAAAGTTCTAAATTTTTAATTATTTTTTACTAAATTTAGACAAGAACTAATTTGCGGCCTTGATAGACAATAACCAATATAACATGTTGATTTTAATGTGTTACAACAGGCTTATTTTAATGCATTCATGTCAAATAGAGATTTTTAAAAGGCTTAGTCTAATTTATAGATGAAATAACTTTTATCACAGGAATTCACCAAAACCCCACAATTTCAAGGTTTTTTGTTTTTTAAAACACATTTTTTAATCCACAAATGGATTCAACCCCTTAAAAAATTCTTGGGACACTGGAATTATGCATATTAAACAATTTAAACTTCCGTTTTTAAAAATATAAGTGGAATATTGATTAAAAATAACCAAACAATTTAAACTCAAGTTTTTAAAAATATAAGTGGGATTTTGATTAAAATTAACTAGAAAAAGGTCTTGAAAAAGTGTCATTTCCTCTATAAATTAAACTACCCATTTTTAAAAGCCTAATGTACTTGTTATAGATTTTTAGCTTTTTGTTATATTTTTTCAATAAAAATTACTTAAAATTTAACAAATATTTTTTAAAATAACAAATTTTTTTTTAAAAATTTTCTATAACCCAAATACTTTTAATCATATATATACAATCAAAAACACATTTCAAATAATACAAAATGACAATTTCAAATAATAAAAAATCACATTTTAACTTTTATGTCTTAGTTATATTTATTTAATAATTCTAGTTAAAAACTCCAAAAGTGTCTTATAATTATACAACTCCTAAATTCAACAACTCCTATGATAAAGAAAACATCATATTCAAGGATTGAATGAGTAGAAAACAGAAAAAACCACGAGCATTAAGACACAAAAAAGCTCAACTAATGGTTTGATTATTTTGAACGGTATACACGATCAAAATAGGCAAATAGTAAACTTCATCCACTAAATTAATCTTTGACTCATCACCCTTTTGAACCTGATACTCAATGGAGAAGATGAAAAAACACAACATGATATTCAACAGAGAGGATGGAAAAAAACTTCCACATTTTGCTGTGAAAACCCATTATACACTTTTAAATAGATTTTGAAATAAAAATAAAAAAATAAAAATGTTTTCAAATACAACCCAAAAAAATATAACTCCACAAAATGTCAAAATTGACGTTCAATAGCATAGGTTAAGGTACAAGAAAATTAATACATATTTATGGTTTGATATAGTTCGTTGAGGTACAACGAAATTAATGTATTGATGGTTTGTTAGTATGCGAGATAAGTTCCATCTAATTACCCTCTAAAATTCATCTAACCCCTTCATTTCTAACCAACCTTGTGTTGCGTTAAGTTGAACGTTTCGTCTGCCTCTACTTCCACATTCTTTCTTGTTCATCTCCTAGTTCACTGAAGCTTTCCTCTGCCTGATGATCTACTTCCACATTCCTTCTTGTTCATCTCCCAATTCACTGAAGCTTGTGTCCAAGGGATTTTACGGTGAATCCGAGTCGATGGATTGGCAATTAACATCTCCTGTAATTCCAATAGGGTACGTTCTCGACACTGCAGAATTTTCACCATCTATGAGTTTGACCAGCCCATCAATGTTTCTCACGCCAAGCAAAGCCATCCGGGATATCTTCTTGCCTCAGAATCCCCGATTGTCTTGCATCATGGTATCATATACTCAACTCTTTCCTACTTTCTATATTTTTGGAGGATCTGTGAATGCAATGGCATAACTGTTCTGGTTTTACAATATTGAACTAACCAGGAGCTCTTTTCTGTGGAATTGCAGAGTGGAAGAAAGTGGATGTGGAGGTGAATGACCATGTTGTTGTTCCCAACTTTCCTCATGGACTTGAAGACTACAATGAGTATGTGAATGACTATATTTCCCATATGCACCTCACGCGCCTTCCTCATTCTCGTCTTCTCTGGGAGTTTCATTTTCTCAACTACAAGACCAGCATGGCATCAGCGACAGTGATTCTTAACTTACATCATGCTCTGGGAGATGGAGCTTCTCTCATGTCTTTAATGCTTGCCTGCTCTACCAGGGCGGATAATTACATCCGTCCTACTTCTGAATGTGCGCAACTCTTGCCAGAATCTCAGAAATCCAGCCACTGATTCATCGTTCATGATGTATGTCAACGGCTATTAACGGTTGTGTTTATAATGTGGTACACAGTTGTCAATTTGATCAACAGTTTATTAAGAGTGAAATGTTGAAATTTCTGAAGTATTGAAGTATTTCAAACATACAGGGGAAATAAATTTTTTCAATTCAAACAAACACAGAGATTTAATGGACAGAGATGCACTAAAAACTCGATTTCATTAAATTTAAAAAACTGTTACAAGATCGCCTCATAGCTGCTATTCTGGTCTTAAAACTTTTTATACAAGCTGCTACAAACACAGCTTTACAATTTTGTGCTTTTGTGTCTTTTTAATTTTTCCTTTAGGCTTACAAAATACAATACATAGTGAATTGACTGCTTGTTGTCCTTTTAAAAAAAAAAATAGAGAGTCCTATTTTTCATCGAATAGTTTTATGGCCTTTTTATATAACACATAACACGTTATTGAAAAATTAAAACAAGACTATCTTTATAAATTTAATATAGACTTTATAAGTTTATAATATATATATTAAAACTTATATATATATTTATTATCCTAAAGTCAAATGATTTTGAAACTGTTGTGGCATTAAAACAAAATATTAAAACCTTAACCAAAGTTTAAAACTTCACATAAACCATTTTCGTGGATTTCAAACATTTTTATGCAAATCGGTTTTAGACTTTATCGCATCCATTCGACCGAATGCTGACTGGACTCTTCAACCATGCGATCGCTCCCTCATTGGTTGGAGGTAGACCACCGGCAGATTTGAAACGAGTTCAACCAAAATGCATATTTCTTTGTTGCATCCATTCTGGGGTTGTCCACGTAAGGACAACCGTTAGTATATTGAATTTTAAGGCGGCATGGCAAGTTTAAAGCGGTGGTTGCAGAAGATGACGACGCAGAGAAAAATGAAGTGGGTTGCGTGGTTAAACCACGGATTTTAAATTTGAAGTATGGCTACGGCCATGAACAGAAACGTGGTATTGCAAGGGATTTAAATGCACAGTGGAGTGCGCTCAAAACACAAAAAAAAATTGTTGTAGAGTCCTTCTGTCCTTCGGCTCTGCATCGTTGGATTTAATATTTCAACACTCCTCCTTAAATTCAACTGTTGGATTCTCTTGCATACCCAAAATTTTTCTTAAATAATTAAAGCTCTTCTGCCCTAATGGTTTTGTCAGTGTATCATCAAACTGCTCCTTTGTTCTGCGATGTTTCAAGACAATTTCCCCATTGTTCACTAGCTCTCTGATGTAGTGATACTTGGCATCAATGTGTTTCATTCTTTTGTGAAACACTGAATTCTTTGATAATGTTATTACTGAGCTATTATCACAATAAATTGTTATGTCTTTTACATGTTCATGACACAAATTTCTCAACATTCTTCTCATCCATACTGCTTGACATGTTGCTGCTGTAGCTGCCACATACTCTGCCTCTGCTGTAGATAAAGCCACAATTGGTTGTTTATCAAAATCCCATGATATGGCTCCTAATTCCATATGAAAAACATATCCAGAGGTGTTTTTCTTGTCATCTATACTTTCAGCCCAATCACTGTAGTATATCCAATCAATTCAAAATTTTCTAAAGTGGTGTATAAAATACAATACCTCTTTGTTCCTTTCACATACCTCAGAATTATTTTTGCTGCTTGCCAATGTGTCTCCTTTGGCTTTTCCATAAATCTGGAAATTAAACTCACAGTATGCATAATATCCAGCTTAGTTGCAGTCAAATACATGATCCTGCCAACGATGTTCTTGTACAAACTTGGATCAAAATCTTTGTTGATGTCTTCTTTGCTCAGTTTCAATCCCATCACTATAGGAGTAATTGTTGTCTTGCAATCCTGCATGTTAAATCTTTCCAAAACTTCTTTTACATATTTAGCTTGAGAAATAAAAATCTTATTTTCATTTTGCTCTACTTCTATTTCTAAAAAGTATTTCAGCAATCCCATATCAGTCATCTCAATTTCATCCTTCATGACTATTTTAAAATTCTCAATGAGGCAAGCATCATTACCTGTAAAGATCACATCATCAACATACAAGACAACAATGAGCATCTTACCATATTTCTCTTTGATGTATAATGTGGGTTCTCCTTCACATTTTTCAAATCCATTTTCCAGTAGATAGGCATCTATCCTATTGTACCATGCTCTTGGTGCTTGTTTCATCCCATACAGAGTTTTTTTCAATTCACATACCTTGTGCTTTTGGCCTGCTTTATCATATCCCAATGGTTGTTCAACATATACCTCTTCGATCAATACTCCATTTAGGAATGTTGATTTCATATCCATTTGGTAAACTTTCCACTTGTGTTGTGCTGCTATGGACAACACTTCTCTTACTGTTTTCATTCTTGCAATTAGTGCAAAAGTTTCCTCATAGTCTCTTCCTTGTTGTTGCTTGTAGTATTTGACAACAAGTCTGGCCTTGTGCCTTTCAATCTTACCTTCAACATTTCTTTTGGTTTTATAAACCCATTTCACTCCAATTGCTTCTTTTCCTTTTGGGAGATCAACCAATTCCCATGTTTTATTTTTCTCTATGGCATTTATTTCTTCATCCATAACATCTATCTATTTCTTATCTTTTACAGCTTCCTCAAAATGAATAGGATCATCTAATGCAAATAAAGAGTTCATACCTTCATTTGCTGCCTTTTGCTCATAAATATCATTCAGACTTCTGAATCTGGTTCCTCTTTCACTTGGTGAACTAGTGCTTGTAGAAGCACTCAAATTTTATCATTGTGATGTGTTTGGAGAAGCACTGCCATCACTTATCAAGGGTGTTCTCGTCACTTTGTGCATGTGAGGCCACGCTTGCATCTCCAAAATGGTTATCCAAATATGCTCTCGGATTTCAAAACTGAAAAGTTTAGCCCCCGATATCCACCTACTTGTGGTGTCCCTTGTTGTCCTTGTGTTGGTGGAGGTGTTGCTGTTAATGAGGGATGTCTTTCATCCATTTCTTTCTCATCATCATCATGAGACAAACAACTTTTTACATTCATTGTTTTCTCAATGTTTCCATCCCAAGCTTCTTCCTCAATGAACTATACATCTCTTCTTATAACAAACTTCTTGGTGGATCGGTTATACAGTCGATATGCTTTTGCTTCTTCACTGTAACCAATAAATATGCACTTCTTCCCCTCACTGTCCAACTTCTTTCTTAGCTGATCTAGAATGTATGCATAAGCCACACAACCAAAAACTCTCATGTGGGTGACATATGCCACTCCATGCTTCTTCCAGAACTTTGTTCATAACACTCTTTGTTGGGCATCTATTCAACACATATGCTGCACAATGTATAGCTTCAACCCAATATTCATTTGGAAAATGTTTTGCCTTCAACATACTTCTTACCATGTCCATGATGGTTCTATTTTTCCTTTCAGCAACTCCATTTTGCTGCGGTGTATAGCTTGCTGTAAATTGTTTATGAATCTCATTTTCTCTACAAAAATGCATAAATTATTTTGAGATATATTCTCCTTCTCTGTCTGTTCTTAAGACCTTAATATGCTGTCCACTTTGATTTTCTACAAGAGCCTTAAAGTGGCATAATTTCTCAAACACTTCCCTTTTAAATTTCAAGAAATAAACCCATGTTTTTCTTGTGTAATCATCAATAAAGGTCAGCATATAGTGGATTCCTGCTAATGATGGTGTTTGCATTGGTCCACACAAATATGAATGGACAATTTCTAAGGGTGTCTTTGCCCTTATGCTCTTTCCTTATGGAAATCTTTCTCCGTGTTGTTTGCTCAAGATGCAGCCTTCACAAAGGTTGTCCGGTTTCTCTATCAATGGTAATCCCTTTACCATTCCTTTCCTATGCAACAAATTCAGACCTCCAAAGTTGAGATGTCCAAATATCAAGTGCCATAACTAGTTTTCATCATTTGCTCCTCTTTGGAATGTCTCTTGTGTCACTGTTGTCATTGCAGCTCCTTTCTTCAAATCTGCTCTCATTTTGAGAGGGAAAATTTTGTTTCTTGTCATCTTCACTTGTGCAATGCATTTCTTTCTTGGTGGTTTATCCATGATGGTGCATACATCATCTTCAAAGAAAACATTGTAGCCTTTCTGAATGAGTTGTCCAATGCTCAAAAGGTTACACTTCATACCAGGCACATAGTAAACATCTGATATGGTTTTTCTTTCTCCTTTCTTTGTCAACACACTTGCTCTATCTTTTCCCATGACAGAGACCTTACTGTCTGTCCCCAATGTTACTTGAGACTTTAAATTTTCATTAATCAAGTAAAACATAGAAATTTTTCCAGTCATATGGTTGCGACATCTTGAATCTAGAAACCATATATCTTCATTCTTTTCTTCAGCCATATTACATGCTAAAAACAAATTCTCTTGACTGATATTTTCCTTAGTAAAATTAGCACTAGGTCTATTACCCATGTCACTTTGTTTCTTCCTACATTCATTGGAATAATGGCCATACTTCTTACAGTAATGACATTGGACTTGGGATTTATCATACCTTTGTCCATATGCTTGATTTTGTCCTCCTTGTTGGCTACTGTCTTGGCTTTGATTCTGACTTTGATTGCTGCCCCTTCCACTAGTATTTGCAGGGTTGTTTCTTTCTCTGTTTTGGCTTCTACCTCTTCCTTTTTCTCTGCCTTGACCTCTTCCTCTTCCAAAGGACATTTGGGTCTTGAAAGCATGCTTCAAAGATGAGTTTGTTGTTCTGCCCAATCTTTGTTCATGTGTCATCAATGATTCATGAAGCTCATCAACTGTAAATTTTGAGAGATCCTTTGTCTCTTCAATGGTTGTGACTATCACATCAAACCTTGAGGGTAAGCTCCTCAATAATTTCTCCACTATTCCTTTCTTCTACTGTCTCTCCATGAGATCTCATTTGAGTAATCAACCCAATCAACAAAATGAAGAATGAATCTATTGTGTCAGACTCTTTCATACAAATAACTTCAAAATCCCTTCTCATTAATTGAAGCTTTTTTGTCTTTACCTTCTCATCCTTGGACCTCTTAGCTGCTGCAATCCTTGGAGATACACTTTCATGCACTGCTTGATAGAGATAGAAGAGGGCTTTTGAGTCTTTCTTCCTATTACTCTTCAGAAAATCCTTCGCTGCTTGTGTTAAGGCATTTAAATATTTTTCATCTGTTCGTTCTTCAAAACCATCTTCAACTAGATCCCATAAATCTTGAGAGGAAAACAAGGCTCTCATTGTGATTGCCCAATAGTCATAGTTCTTCCCATTGAACTGTGGGAGTTGAGTATTTCCTATACTCGTACTTGTGCTGGCTCCTGCCATAGCTAGATTTCTGAACTATGCAAAAAAAAAAAACTTGACTGTGTTTCCAAACAAACTCAAAACTATGTTTTGTAAATACCTTGACTTTGTTGAATCTTCACTCTGCTGGAGAACTGCTTCAACAAACTCCTTCTTCTTCCTTCAACTTCTTTGACAAATTTCAAAGAGCCTGGACTAGCTCTGATACCATGTTGGAATTTCTGAAGTATTCCAAACACATAGAGGAAATAAAATTCCTCAATTCAAACACAGAGATTCAATGGATATAGATGCACTAAAACCTCTATTTCATTAAACTTGAAAATTTGTTATAATATCGCTCCAGAACTGTTGTTCTGGCCTTTAAAAAAAATTACACAAGCTGCTACAAACACAACGTTACATTTTTTCTCTTTTCTGTCTTTTTAATTTTTCCTTCAGGCTTACAAAATACAATACACAGTCAACTGACTGCTTGTTGTCCCCTTTAAAAAAAAAATACACTGCCCTATTTTTCATTGCATAGGCTTCGGGCCTTTTTATATAACACATAACACACTATTGAAAAATTAAAACAAAACTATCTTTATATATATTATAAACTTTATAAGTTTATAATATATATATTAAAACTTATATAAGTTTTAATATATATATTATCCTAAAGTAAAATGACTTTGAAACTGTTGTGGCATTAAAACAAAACATTAAAACCTTAACCAAAGTTTAAAACTTCACATAAAGCATTTTCATGGATTTCAAACATTTTTATGCAAACTGGTTTTAGACTTTATCGCATCCATTCGACCGAAGGACGACTCGACTCTTCAACCATGCAATTGCTCCCTCATTATCTGGAGGTGGAACCCCGACGGATTTCAATCGAGTTCACCGAAATGCATATTTCTTTATCGCATCCATTCTAGGGTTGTCCACCTCAGCTTCAGGATTTGCGATATGTTTTCTATTGGCTAGAGGAATTTTCGACGTGGTCTATGGGCTCCACGGTAGTTGACTTGGCCCATTCAAACTTCAAACAAAAAGTGGGTAAGGAAAACGGTTGGTGTATTGAATTTAAAGGCGGCATGGTAGGTTTAAAGCGGTGGTTGCAGAAGATGATGGCACAGAGAAAAATGAAGTGGGTTGCGTGGTTAAACCATAGATTTTAAATGCGAAGTATGGCTACGGCCATGAAATAGAAACTTGGTATTGCAGGGGATTTAAATGCACAGTGGAGTGAACTCAAAACACAAAAAAAATTGCTGCAGAGTCCTTCTGTCCTTCGGCTCTGTTCTGGTGGATTTAATATTTCAACATGAAATGGATGGACGATAGCGATTTGCCAATTTGGGGAGGTTTTGGAGTGGACTGGATGCCTAAATTCATGGCTTCTGTCACTTTCACAATGCAAGATATTCAACACGTCAAAAATTCTATTGGAGGGGTAATTTTTCAGTCTGCTCTTAATTTTGAAACCTTTTTACAATTACGACTTGGCTTTGTTGAACATTGTTGCATTGTTTTACAGACAGTTAATGATGTGCTAATGTGTGTGGTGTTTTATGGACTTCAATGCTACCTACGAATTACTCTCGGTCGTCCCAAACAAACCCTGAATCCTTTTCCTTTATTTTTCTCATTTATGTATTTCCAATGCTTAACTCCTAATAGTTGATATTTTGAATGCAGATGAGAAGATTGCTGGGGCGGTAGAAAACTTGAGATTAACGATGTTGGTCTCGATTAACATGAGAGCCGGGCCCTACCCCAAGGTATGATTTAGTAAACCTTTGGTTTCTGTTGCAGGTCGAACGTCATTTTTTTTTTTCCAGTCAAATGAATGTTGGTGTTGGATTTGAAGAAGATGGTTAAACCCAATAGTTTGGGGAAGCAGATTTGGGTTTCTACATGTTGGAATACCGATGGAGAAGTTGGATAATCCTCTCGACATTCTTCGCAAGGTAAAAGAGAATCTAGATAGAAAGAAAATGTCATTGGAAGTCTTCATAATGGGCAAATTTATGTGTTATATAATGAAAGTGAAATGACCTGAGGTACATGAGTACATCAACTATGGTCAGGCCGGTAGAACAGAGCTAAATGCATGTACAAAACCCTAACAAACACGACCCTTAACATAACAAATATGGTCGAGCCGACAGAATAGATATCCCTCGCTGGAAATAGGGTTAAAACTTTATATTTCTCGCTATCCGATGTGCCCCAGTTCTATGTAGCCCTTTCTTTTGTTTTATCTAGAAATTAATGTATCATAAATATGTGATTTTCATTTATCCATTCGATTTGAACGTGGCAGGCACTTCTTGTGACTAGTACAAGCTACATGGGTAAGTTGAGGGTGAAGATCATAGTTGCAAAAGTATATGTAAATGAGATGAAGGAAGCTGAAAAATCACATCAAACAATAACACATTACAAAAAACAGATATAAACACACAAAAAATAACAAATTACAGCAAACAAAGTCAAACACACGAGTCGAATTTCTAAGAATTTTTTAGAGCAATCACCACACTGTTTCATTGAGAAGATGTCTAGAAATAAAATGATCTGATGGTTATAACTAACCGAACTGTTAACTAACTCTCCAAAACTAACTTCTAAACTAGCAATCGACTAATGATTAATCTTTAGCACTCCCCCTTAATCTTGAGGGTTACATTGTTTTATTTATAACTTTTGACATTGAAATTCACAATTAACTTTTCCTAGCAGTTGTTAAAGATATCCGCTAACTGATCCTTGGAATCACAAAATTTGAGAACAATATCACCATTTTGGACGAGTTCATGAATGAAGTGAAAATGAGTGATGATATATTTTCTTTTTTGATGAAAGACATTATTCTTCGACAAGGAAATAGAGGAAGTGTTGTCACAAAATATTGAAATAGGTTCATTTTCTGTATAACCGAAGTTAGAGAGAAGTCTCTTCAGCCACACTGCTTAACATGATTTTGAATTTGCTGCAACGTACTCGGCCTCTGTTGAAGATAACAAAACTATGGGTTGCTTTTTGGATGACCACGAGATCAAGTTTCTGTCAAATAGAAAAGCATAGCCAGAAGTGCTTTTCTGATCATCAATACATCCTGCATAATCACTGTCTGTATAACCAACAAGCTTACTGATTGTAGAGGCTGCATATGATAAACCATAAGTAGATGTACCTGCAATGTATCTTAACACCCTTTTCCCATCTTTCTAATGACAGTCTTTAGGAGATTCCATAAACCTAGAAATATAACTAGTTACAAATGCTATATCAGATCTAGTAGTAGTAAGATACATAATACTAACAGCAAGTTGCTTATACAAAGTCGAATTAACAGCAGTACCAACATCATCTTTACTTAAATTTGTACCAACTTCAATAGGAGTATCCACTGGCTTACACCTGTCACTTTTAAGCTTTTTCAAAATGTTAGTAGCATACTTATGTTGACTCATAAACAAACCATTGTGTGTTTGTTTCACTTCGATACCTAAGAAGTATCTCATTAATCCAAGATATGTCATTTCAAATTCATTTTTCATTGCAACTTTAAATTCATTTAACTACATGTTACTTGTATAAATTATGTCATCAACATAAAGACAATATCAAAATATTACCTTGATGATCATTCTTGATATACAAAGTGGGCTCATGGTCGCTCGTTCTGAAACCATTATTCAGCAAGTAATGGTCTATTCGGTTGTACCAAGCTCTTGGAGCTTGCTTCAAGCCATACAATGCTTTCTTTAACCTGTACACCTTATGTTTTTTAATTTTTTTGCCGAAACCAGGTGGCTGATCAACATACACTTCTTCATTCAAAGCACCATCCAAAAAGGCAGACTTTACATCCATTTGGTAAATAGGCCATTTGTTTTGTGTTGCAATAACTAATACAAATCGAACAGTATCAATTATTGCTATAGGTGCAAATGTTTCACCATAATCTATGCCAGGTTACTGTGAAAAACCTTTGGCAACTAATCTTGCTTTGTACTTATCAACTTCACCTCTCTCATTTAACTTAGTTTTAAGAACCCATTTGACACCTATAGAATTTTTATCATCAGTTAGATCAACCAAATCCCATGTTTGATTTCTTTCAATAACATCGATTTTATTATTCATTGCATCTACTCATTCTTTTTCCTTTATAGCCTCTTCAAAACAAGTAGGTTGAAATGAAAGAAATGCAAAATTTACAATATCATCAACATCGTTTTATGCATAAATATCACTTAAGCTTCACATTTTAGGATTATCAGAATCAGACTCAAAAGATGATGAACTGCTACTGCTTGATGAACTACTATTGGTTTTGTCTTGAACCTGTAATCTTGGAGTGCTTGTTATAGAAGCTTGATGTTCGTCTAACATAATAAAAGGATTAGGACAAGTATTGTTCTCCATTTCTTTCCAAGATTTGTCTTCCAGAAAGTTCACATCTCGACTTAAGACAAATTTCTTAGTTATAGGATTAAACAATATATATGCTTTAGATTTATCACTATACCCTATAAAGATATACTTTTCGCTCCTATCAACAAGATTTTTTCTTAATTTTTCTGGAACATGAGTGAAAGAAATACAACCAAATATGCGAAAGTATGAAACAATTATCTTTTGCCCACTCCAGCCTTCTTCAAGTACAAAACTTTGAACACTGGAAGTTGGAAATCTATTCCAAATATATACCAAACATGCAACTGCTTCAGCCCATAATTCTTTAGACAAATTTCGTGTTTTGAGCAAACTCCGAGCCATATTCATAATTATCTGATTCTTTCTTTCCGCAACTCCATTCTACTGCGGAGTATAACTAGTTGTTGTTTGTTTTTTAATACCATGTTGTTTACAAAATCAATGAATTTGTTAGATTTATACTCACCTCCTTTATCAGGCCTTAGAACTTTAATAAACTTGCTACTCTGTTTTTCAGCCTCGGCTTTGAACTTCTTTAACTTGGAAAAAGTTTCGGATTTGGATTTGATGAAATACACCCAAATTTTTCTGCTAAAGTCATCAATAAAAGTAAGAAAATAGAGACTGCCAGCAAATGATTTTGCTTTCATTGGACCTCACAAATATATATGCACTAACTCTAGTTGTTCTTTGGCTCTATAAGAGGTTGAAGCAAGACTATCTCACTTATTTTACTCATTATACAACTTATATAGGAAGAGATATGATCCAACAAAGCATGCAAACCTTTCACCATAGACTGTCTTTGCAACAAACTCATACTTTTGATACGTAAATTTCCATATCGCAAATGCCACAAGTTAGTGTCATTAGGTGTTTAAACATTCTGTGCATACAACTTCTCACTTTTCATTTGTAATTGATACAACCTATTCTTGGTCATTGGAATATTTGCAACAAGAGACTTATGTTGATCAGAAATCGTACAAGTAGTGTTGTGAAAGATAACATCATAACCATGTGCATCTAACTCATTAACACTCAACAAATTATGCTTGAAATTGGGTACATAATAAAAATCATAGATATTCTTCACAACATTTTGTTTGGTTAAGACAGGTATAACGCCCTTTCCTGAAGCTTTAATATGAGGATCATCACCCAAACCAATAGAGGAACTGAAATATGTATCAATATGTGAAAAAAAATCACTATGACCGGTCATATGATTACTACATCTGATGTCTACCAACCAAACGTATTTATTAGGTACTTGCACAGTGACTTGGCATGCCAAAAACAAAGCATATGATGTTTCACATTTAATGTTTGTGACATTAGCTTTTTTTTTTACTTAAAACATACTGTAATTTTCGACATTCAGACTTATAATGGCCATGTTTTTTGCAGTAGTGACATTGAATTTTTTATTTATCTATCCACCTACGACTATGATCTGTTTGAGACTACTCTGAATGTGTTTGAGTTACCTATGATCTATCATCAGACTGAGACTGTCCTCTTCCTTTTCCTCTTTTGCCATGAAAACCTCCGCCTCTACCTCTATCCATAGAAGCCTTAGATTTGAAAGCATGCTCTAAAGTACTAACATCTAAATTAATTCTTGCTTCATGAGCCAAAAAAGAACCAGTTAATTATTCCACAGACAATTCTGTTAATTCTCTTGCCTCAAAAACATTAACTATCATGTCAAATTTTTTAGGCAAACATCTAATAACTTTTTCAAAAATTCTTTGATCTTCTAGTTTTTCACCATTTCAAAAATTATTTGATCTTCTAGTTTTTCACCATTCATCCGAATTTGATTAACAACACCCATAAATTTAGTCATAAACTGATCAACGATTTATGATTCAGTTATTTTAAGTGTTTTAAATTGTGTTATGAGAATCTGTAATCTTACCAATTTTACTTTATCATTTCCTTGATAAGCAACCCTAAGTATATCTCATATTTATTTAGCAGTATTAGCAGCAGTGATATTAGGAAAAATAGAGTCATCTAAGGAATTTAAAATGCACGACATTGCTATACCTTCTTTCTGTTTAAGTTCATCAAATTTTTTCCTTTGAGCGACACTCATTCCAGCAATTATATTTGCGTTAGGTTTTGTGAACCCCAATTCTACAGTTTCCCAACAACCTAAACCTTGTAAAAATGTTTTCATTTTAAGGCTCCAAAAATCATAAATTTTCCCACTAAATAGAGGTGTAGGAATGGAAAACTGACTTGTTGAAGCCATGTTAAAGCAATGATAAATATGACACCTTCTAAATAACTTGCACTCTCTTTTCCCCTTTATGAGAAGCAGAATATCAAGAGCCTCTACACTGATATTATATTGTAACTTGATATCTTTCTGGAAGAATTATCATAAATAAATACATCCTTCTCGAAAATCAAGGTTGTGGAGAATATATTTAACAATGTCCTTTTATGGAAACACACACTCAAAAAATATTCTAGGGATGGCTATCCTCATTTGAGATTTAATTTTTGAATTTTAAATTGATATTGTTGAATATCACTGGATATATATATATATATATATATATATATATATATATATATATATATATATATCTCTGAAAACAAAGGTCTAGACAACAGAAAATCATCGCATGGCATCCAAACTGCCTTTAAGCAGTTCTGCGCAAGCCTGATCTTAGAAGAAACACTTGCAATCTACGGCAATGGCGAATGCCAAGGGCCAGCGAATGAGCAATAGGCGGCCAAACTCCTTCTATCCGGTGGCTTTGGGATGGTGGGTTCAAAGGCAACTCAGGCTACTGCAAAATACATCTCAAAATCTATTTTTTATTTTCCTTCGGAAGCAACGATTACATCAATAACTACTTACAATATTTTATATATGCAACAAGTCGGAGATATTCACAACAGAGCTTTCAGGACATGCTCCTCTCAGAATACTCCTAATAACTCTCAGCATTATATGAGCTTGGTGCGAGGAATTTCGTGTTGTCCTCCGTTGGTCCTTTGGGCTGCATTCTAGAGAAGTTGGCCAACACGAATTCAAATGGAATTTGTGTGAATTATTTCAATGGTCTGGTTGAAGTTTTCGATGGCAGGTTCGAATGCCTAGCACTTTACATCCTCAACCTCTTCAACTAGTGATAGGGGGTGGCATGGCTCTAGGACTCAGCAAAAAAAATAGACACCACTCCAAGGCTCCAATACCATGGCAAATCACAGCAAACAATAATAAATTACAACAAACAGAGATAAACACGCAGGTATAATTTCTGAGAGCAACCACCACACTGTTTCATTGGGAAGATGTCTAGAAATACAATTATTTGATGGTTATAACTAACTGAACTGTTAACTAACTCTCTAAAACTAACTTCTAAACTAACAGCTGAATAATGATTAATCTGTAACATAAGATGCTTCGTTCATTGCTTTCGTGAGATGAAGGAAGCTACCACGATCTGAAAAATATCCTCCAGTCTGTATTGGTAATTTTGATATTTGAAGAATGGGATGACACAATGTGCTGAAGATGAAAACCTGCAACTTTATGTCAGGGGAAGTGTTCTCTCGATCTCTTACATACCAAGTGATACATATAATAAAAAATTGTTCACACATACTCCATTTTAATAAGTGTGCAATGACGTGTGTCACTATATAGATATATCTATAATTTCATGTGAATGGTGAAATTATCATTTGGATTCCATAAACTTTCATTGAAATAGTATACATATATTTAATTTTACTTGACGTAAAGCTAAATTTGTTAAAATTTCATATCAATGTTAAATTGCAAATTGAAGAAGTGAGGAAACGACTAAAGTCACTTATAGCTTAATGAATCCATATGAAAAACACATATTAATATAACTCTCATGTCACTATTTCCATTATTGCAGGACCTTTTTTTACTCAATCAATTTTTTTTCTTAAACATTTGTCTATGATTAGTTAGATTAATTACCATTTTTAAATATGTTTTTCCTAATAATCATATTACTTATTATAATTGTTAATTATTTTCACACTAATCATTATAGTTTTAATGTTTATGCTATTTTACAATAAGATGATGATTAGTTAGTTTAAATTTGTTAGCTAAGCCTACAAAGCTTGAGATCAACAACACATGCATCTATACAGTGGGATCCACCATTGTCATGCTTTGCATTTCTTACAAAGTTAAAAATGTGTTACCAATGTTCAAGACATGCAACTATAATCTCTATGTTTTGTTTATCTTCTTTTGTTTGAACAAGTGTTTTTGTTACATCATCTAGGGTTCATTAGTTTTGCTCTTAAAAGGTTTATGATCCATGAAAACTTCGACCTAAGCATGGAAAATTTTCATTGAACTTTGAATATTTTTATGGATTTCCTTTTCAAGTGGGAGCTTTTCTTGTACATTGGAAGATTTTACCTTGTAGAGTCTTCTCAACATAAGATTATCATTTTACCATTCATAAACATTTATCCATCCATAATTTAATTGTATGTGGGGTTTTGACATTTGTCTTTGTGAGCATTTATAATGATCATGGTTGGTAAAACCACAAATATTACAAGGATGCAAATTTCAACACCCAGATTGTGCATGCTTTGTGGTGCCTCAATGATTTCAATATTTTGACTACCTCAATAGCTTGTACATGCACTGGGTTGCATCATTTAGTGAAATATTTTTATTTTTTTTGCATATGTTTTGTTACATTGCTACCTACAAATAATTCATCTTATGTCAATGTTTTTGTGACTTAATATCCCCATTGTTTTTTTTACCTTTATAATTGAGACCTTCATTTCTTAGACTTGTATATATTATTATAAGCTTTTAGATTTTTTATTTGTTTTTAACTAAAATTTTTCTATCAATACCCATTTTTTTTAGGAGTTTTCAACCAATTTATTGGTGTAACAACAATCATCAAGCAAATCACTTCTCTCACAAATTACCGCACACATTTCTTTTTTCCCTTTTTCACTTCACTTTCCAATGTCGACAACACATTTTCATTTCCAAACAATTCTTGATTAAATGGTTTTATCATTTGTTATTTCTCATCATGTAATACCAAAATATCAATCACCCTTTAATTCAATGATTCCAAACAATTCTTGATTAAATGGTTTTATCATTTGTTCTTTCTCATCATGTAATACCAAAATATCAATCACCCTTTAATTCAATGATTCCTACCTTTCTTCTATTTATTTAAGTGTTGTTTAGTGAAACCAACAAATTCTTGAGAGAATCTATCATTACTTATAACTTTGAGTTTAGGGACTTTGCTCGTTAATGAATTACTAAATTTCTCTAATTTGTCTATATTTTGGATGACATGATCAATAATTTGTTGAAGTAATTCAATTAGCATTTTGTAGTATCTTTCCTCCAATAAAAAATTATAAATCCAAATGATTTATATTATAAACCCAAGGGAATAATAAACCTAAGGGAGTAATACTAAAAACCCAAGGGAATATAAACCCTATGGGTTTTAGTATTAATCCCTTGAGTTTACTATCCCTTGGATTAGTATTATTTCCATGGGTTTATGATCCCTGGGGGTTTTAGTATTGACCCTTTGGGTTTATTATTCTTTTGCGTTTATAATATCAATTTATTGAGTTTATTAATTTAAGGGTTCATAATCTTATGGTATAATATTATTCATAGGGTTTGTAATTAATAGTAATCCCTAGGGTTTAATATTATTCCCTCGGTTTTATAATTCATTGGGTTTTTAGTATTAAACCTAAAGGATTATAAACCCAAAAGAAGAATATTAAACCCAAGGAATTGATATTATAAACCTAAGGTATATAAACCCTAAGATAAATATTATAAATCCTAGAATAAAGATGGTTGACCATGGTCAACAATATGTGACAATGATTGTCTTAAAATGAAAATTAACCATTATCAAGCATGCTCAACCATGTTTATTTTAGGGCTTATAATATTTATCTTAGGGTTTATATATCTTGGGTTTATAATATTAATCCCTAGGGTTTAATATTAATCCCTAGGTTTTAATATTATTCCCTTGGGTTTTTAATATTAATCCCTTAGGTTAATATTATTGCCTTGGGTTTATAATCCCTTAGGGTTTTAATATTAAACCCTAGGAATATGAACCCTTATTTTAATAAATCCAATGGATTGATTTTATAAACCCAAGGGAATAATAAAACCTAAGGGTTAATACTAAAACCCCAAGGTATTATAAACCCAAGGGACTAATATTATAAATCTAAGTTATATAAACCCTTGGTTGACCATGATTTATATTGAACCTAAGGGATTAATATTATAAACCTATTAGTAATATTATACCTTAGGAATATGAACCCTTAGATTAATATACCCAAGGGATTGATATTATAAACCCAAGGAAATATAAACCCTAGGGTTTTTAGTATTAATCCATTGGGTTAATATTATTCTCTTGGGTTTATAATCCCTTGTGGTTTTAGTATTAACCCCTTGGATTTATTATTCCCTTGGGTTTATAATATCAATCCTTAGGGTTTATTAATCTAAGGGTTCATATTTATATTACAAAATTTAAAATTAAATAATAATATATAGCATTTAATATTAAATAATTATTATTATAAAGAAATGATTATTATTAATTGTGATGATAATAATAATATTTTTATTGCAATAGTTTTTTTGTATTACTATATATATATATATATATATATTAATGGTATATACAAATGACGCTTTCAGCTATATCAACCACATTGATATTTTTAATGTGATTATGCTAATTTATAATAAATTGTAACACTTCACTAAAAAGTACACTAAATGAATGAATTGATTTTCCCTTTCTCAAGAAGAAATTACTTTTCACTTTTCTATTGAAGTGTTTATTGTTTAGGAAATTATTTCATGTTATTAAAAAAATTTATAAACACTACACTTATATTCAAGTGGTCAATATTTTGTGAAGAAATAATATATCAAAATATTAAATTGTCGTAATAATTCAAAAATCATTTTACTTTTACATTGCAAATTGGAGTGATAATTCAAAAATATATTTACTTTTAGATTACAATTTACAATTATTATTATTATTATCCAATTTTAATGTCACAACGAAGCCAACCACCAAATTGGTGTATGTGGTCAACCACAATAAAACTAAAGTTAATTTTGGACAACCATGGTAAACCAAAGATACTCATAATAAAATATGGTCAACCATAATCATCCATAGTCAATTACAATTAACATAGTTATTTATAGTCAACATGATGCACCATAGTAAAACTTGGTCAACCAAATTTGATCATAGTAAACCTTGGTTGATCAAAGCCAATTATAGTCAAACATAGTTAGACATGGCTAATGAAATTAAACTATGGTCAACCATGGTCAACCTAGTCAACCATTTCAAAATGTCATAATATTTAAATATTAGGTCGAGGTTTTGACCTTGATTCTTGATTGATGAATTGGAACATTGTAATCTCTCTAGTGAACATTTGATGACAATATAATAGAAGAATAATTTGAAAGGGTTTTCCCCCTTGTGGGGTTTTTTCCATGACCTTTGATAAAATCTTGTGTCTCTTATTATTTCTATTATTGTCTTTTGTTGCATTTATTGTACTATCTACAATTGATATTTATCATTGGAAGATTAAATTTGATTTCTAACGGAAGAAAAAATCGGGCTAAGTGATTGTAATAGCATATAGCAACATAAAATTAAATATCCCTCATTCAAAAACTTATTAATTACCTGGATCCCTGTTGAAAATGTATCACATAAGAGTGGTTTGATCTACTTGGTGAAGTGAACCTTGGCCATTCACACTTTCATGATTTTTCATTGCTCCTTCCACTTTTTTGGAACTTGATTAAAACAAATCCCATGATGAGATGCATCATTGAGAAGCTTGAGTGAGATAATCTTGGCTTATCACAATTATTTTCCATGCATACATCCTTAATCATTGATTTAAATATATGAGGCTTCCATTGGTTGTTAATATTCTCTAACGAATGTTTAGAAGAAACCCACCATTTTTTCTTGGGTGTGACTGAGGATGGATGATTTTAGAAGATCATTTAAAGTAGTAGGAAAGATATTTAAAGGGTGGAGTTGAATGTGCAAGGCTGGCCACAAAGGATTATTTAGTGCATTTGGGGTTGACATGAAAGATTTTCATAGGGGTATAGACATTTAAAAAAAATAAAAACTAGAATTCAGAGGGGTGTTCAAAATGGACAACATCAACTCCTATTGGATGGATTTAATCTATGACATGGTAAGAAGTGAATATATTAGTTGGAGAAGAAAATGGATTTGATCCAGTGAGTGATAGAGTCCAAATTGGGCTTTGGGGCCAAAATGTTGGATGCAAAATCCTTCAAAAAACTTGATGCAAGTAATGAATTTGGAAAGCTAATGGGTGAAAATGTGAAGCTGGGTTACACTTTTTGTCCTTTTTTGAGAAAAAATTTTCATTTTTTTCGGTTCTTCAACTTTCTGCAAACTATAACAATTTTTCCTGTGTAGAATTTCATTTTGCGATAAAAATAAAAGTTGTGAGAAATTTTGTTAGCTTTCTATTACTTATTTTTTGAAACTTTTTTATGTAGATTTGATATGTCAACTTAGCGTTTCTTTGAGTATGTGTTTCTTAACAATCAAAGGATTCATAAGAAGTCATGTTATGACGCAATGTTGTATTCATTGAAAATTTGTGTTTTTGAGAAAACAAAATGTGTTACAACAATTTAGACAGAGTCTACTTTGGTTTCGTCATATGTACAAAGCCAATGGATGCATATCATAATTACTAGAATTTTTTGAACTGGTCCAATACGAAAAACTACGTATTTTGGATATGTTTCGCGTCACAAGAAATTTCTTAACATATAAGTTATAAAATAAAAATCTAAAAGCTACCCATTAGAGACGACGGACCAATGTAATGCCCCATAATTTTTTCAATTTTTTTTACAATGAATTTTGGGAGATACAAAATTTTGATTTCACTGAATCACAATGACCCTCAGAAATTGTTTGCACCCATTTTATTAGAAAAATAATTAAAATTAGTAAACGTTTATGAAATTCCATAAAAGTTATATTTCCTAAAAGTAGATTCAATTCTGAAAATGCTTGTCTTGGTTCCGACAGTTAATTAACAACCTTCCATGGAATTTAATCAGTCCAAAGTTGCAGAACCGTATTCAGAGCCTGATTTTTGCGTAATTGGTGATGCGTTAGTTCGGCCGAACTGTGTTTTCCGCCGACGGCTCGTTAAATCTAACGACTTAATAGTTCGGCTGAACTATGGTATAAATTTCCGTCGGCTAGAAATTTTTGCGGAGCGCCTACTAAAACACATTCCACGACAATATAAATTGCCGCGAAATCATTCACAATTTTCGCACATTTCGCACATTTCATCTCATTTTACAAAGATCTTGGTTTGGGTTCAAAAAATTTTCTTCAAAGTTTGGATTTAAGAGCATTTCTTGGAAGCAAAATGATTTTACAAAGAATTGTTTTGGGTTTAAATAATTTTTTTGGAAGACATTTCTTGGAGGCGGTCTGATTTTGGCAAAAATTGTTTTGAACTTAAAAATATTTCTTGGACGTACATTCAAAAGACATTTCTTGGAGGTATGTACGTGTTTTGAGTTGAAGTAAATCTTTTGAGCTTCGTTTCATTTTTATAGGACATTTTTCTCTCAAATTTTTTAAAGTAAGTGTTTTGGATTGGAGTATGTATTTTTTGCAAAAAATTTAAACTAAATTTTTTTAAATTAAATCCTTTGCGATATTTTTTGTAATTGAGTTATTGTCTAATTTTTTGAAGGAAATGTTTTGAACTTCATACCCTAATGGGAAAGGGAGATTAAGAAAACTTGGAACCTAACCTACTATGGTACATGATGTTCTTTCTTTTAATATATTCTTCATTGAGTAATAAGGTGCATGATATGCTAAGAATTTATAGGAATATCTCATAGTTTCCTTTCCAAATTTTCCAAGTGGAAATAATTTCAAAGTCGTCCATAGAAATATTTAAGTACATAAGACCTTAGCCACAAAGTGTCAAGCTTTCCGTGTTTTCAAATTCCCTTGTTCATTTTATCCTACAACATGTCCAAGTATCCTTATTTGAAATATATATGTATGGTAATTTTATAAAAAACCTATTTTATCCTTTGTTGATACTCCTTGAACTTGTGATATACCATCCTTTTTTTTGCCATTGTGCCTATACCAACTAGTGTATCCTCCTTTCGGTACAATCTGGCGCTGCCACTATCCCTTTAAAAAAATTCATCATGGTAATTATAGTTCAATAGGTAACATTATCTCCATACCATAGACTAATTGGATTGGGTTTTTTCCTAAGACCCTTTTTTTGTTGATCCTATTTTCCCATGGTGCATATATCTAAGATGAGAGTCCCAAACATTCTTATTGTCTACTAGTGTCTTCTTCATGATTCTCATGTTGTGTTTATTAGAAGATTCAACTTGGAAATTTCCTTGAGGATAGTGCTTAGATGAGTTTCCCAATATGTTGTATTTTTGGTAGAAAGATATTAATCTCAAGAAGTTGAATGATTTGGAATTGTCCATAATAATTTTCTAGTGATGCCCAAGCCTAGCTAGGATGTTTTCTTTAAGGAACTTAATGATAACTTTATTAGTGGTTTGTTTAGTGGGAATACCCTCTATAAATTTTGTAAAATAATATTTAGCTAATTAATATTCACTTATGCTAGCGAATAGAGGGAGGATGAAATTATTCTATGAATGATAGCCCCAATTATTGGAAATTTTTTCCCACTTGAATATATTTCAAGGACAAAATAGGGAATTTTTATTTATTGGAAAAACATTTACACTTATAGAATCCCTTAAAAGTTTATGAACACCAAAGAAAAGGGTAAGATAGTAGTATCCAAACCTTAAATTTTTTATGGTTTTTAACCTTCTTGTAAAGTTCCCCCCACAAACCCCTTGATTCATGTATTTTATCAAACCCTCTACCTCTTCCTCTAACATGCACTTGAGTAAAAAATCATGAAGGTCCTTCCATTGGGGCTCTAATTTAATCATGTGATACTTGATCATTTTTATATTTCTTCACCTTAATTATAATTTATTCATCCTTTCATGGCATTAATCGACGGTCAAAAAATGCTTTATATCATGGTACCAAGGGAATTATTGGTACCAATTTTTTATACGAGTCCCCAACTTCCCTTGGGTAGCACGACCCTGTTGACAGTGTTGGATGCTACCAAAATAGTAAGGGGATCTCCCCAATGTGAAGTCCCAATTAGAACTCACACCATTTAGTGTACAAGTCTCATTCGGTCATACGGTCCACACCATTGAAATGGTTTTCCAGGATATGCGTTGGTTACAATCAGACATAAGAGAACACAATGCCTCTTTAGGTCAACAAGAATGTGAGCTTTGTGAAACACCCAATGTAAGGTGTACGGTGAATACTTACATGGTTGGTGAAAGAAACGAGTCACTAGTTAGAAAAGTAAAAGTACTATCCTATAGGGGGACTCAAGGATAAAGAGAAAGACTTGTTCAGAACCTGAAAATTAGTCCACATCCAATAAAAAAAATCATTAAATAACATCCATAGCTAAGAAACAAATTAGTTGATTAACTTAGTATGTAAATAAAGAAACATATACCATAAACATAACCAAAATATTCAAACTATATCTATGATACATGTACGAAGGAATTTCGCCTCATTGAGTTTATGATTATGAGTATAAGATCCCAAGTACATTGTTACATTAATGAAACATTATATCTAGTAGTGGAACATGGTGTCACAACTTATTTCTCCAAAGAATAATCTATCTCCTATGGAGTACAAGAGAATCCAAGCGGCTAAGCCTCCCAAAAATCCTGGCAAAAAATCCCTCTACTTGAGTTATGAGGAGCTATTTATAACAAATACAATGGCCTTTGAGCTTCCACATAACTCTTTCACTTCTATGACTATTGATATTCGAACATGACTCATTACATTCCAATGTGTGGCTTTCATATTCCAAATGTCCCGTGGACTTCATTACCTAACATTTATTACATAACGCAATTTACAAATGAGGTTGTGGCATAATAAGAAAAAACTACTAAAAGGAAAAATAATCGTCAAATGGATAAATCATTTTCTTCTTCATGGAGTTCATTTGTGATATAAGTGTTTCATACTCTGAACTCATTTGCAATGGCTTCGAACTCATCTGGAAATTACAATTTATAGTGCATCTTCACCTCCAATGCCTATGTTTATATGTTCTTGGAACATGACTGTACATTATTCCACAACCATGAAAGCTTCATGTGCGCTTTGACTGGTGCAAAGGCATATTGTTGAATAATGTCTTTGGTTACCTCCAAGCTTTCCCGTTTTGTTTCTTACTTGATTTTTTCAATGTAATCTTCATCTCCTGGAAGATGACCTCCTTGCCTCTGATTTATTCAAGAGTTATTATGGCAGGGATTCCATAATTTTTTGTTAGAGACTCAAAACCATTATGCAGTCAGTGGTATGCAACCATAGTACTAATCGATTGTGCTCCAAGATGAGAGTAATTTTGTAGGTGGAGTCTCAACTGAACTTTTTTTTTTTATTTCAGCAAAATTCTTCTCTTTCCTTTCCAAATGTTGCGGAGCATCTAGATATTTGGCAGACCACTCTTTTCATATGATTAATTTATCTATTTTCTATATCTAGGAGTTTCACCACTTCCTGTGCATTATTCTTAATGTCAATGAGGGGAGCCATGACCTATTGTATAAGTATCATCTCATCATATAGTTGCGCCATGGTATCCTCCATTGGTCCCAATTTTTCTGGCATGGCTGGCTGTCATTATGTAGTATTGAAGTTTTGGGATGACAACCGTTGGTTTTCCGCTGCAAGGTGTTATAACTGTCACTTCACTACAACAAGTTATCTTCTTAATTTGGCATTATTATTCAATAAGTACTCTAAGTTATCTTGTGTCGTTGTAGCAAAAACAACGTTTTCCGCCATGATTTCCCTTGGATTTCTTCTAGTGTTAGAGGTTATCACCTTCTCTATAGCGACTAAGACTAGGTTATAAGGATAAATGGGAAAGTATTTATTCCTTTGTTCCATGATCCTCTTCTTTAGTTAATAAAACGTTACACTGCAAACATTTGTGATTCTATCTACTGGTGGGGGCGTGATCCCCATCTCTCCAGATGGAAGATGACCTCAGTAAGTGGTTGTTATTTTAGGGTACCTGGCTCATCATGCATGAATTGGATGATGTCTTCATCCTCAAACTATTCCTCTTCTAGCTCTTGATTCAATTGTTCTTCTTCCAGTCTCTGTGTTTCTTCATCCTCCTGGGACTGCCTCTATTGCTTTTTTTCTATCCTTATCATCTCTTGTTCTTCTACATGTTGCTTATCAAGCAACTTGGTCTGCTTCCTACCCTACTCTTCTTCTCCTTCTTCTTCCTCTTCTCTCCTCTCTGACTTAGTTTGAGTAGCTCCTGTGTTTAAAATATCAACCTTCCATTTCCTGTTGCTCTAGCCTGATGAATACCTGATCCATTTCCTGGGAGCTATCTTCTTTTCTTGAGATGTTATTTCCTCTTCCTCCTTCTCCTGCAAGTTTTGAGGTGGCAGATCATGGGGTGAACTAGTCTTTATAGATGGATGTGTCTTGATTCTGATATTGTACCAGCTCTTTATCTTTTCATCTTCAGCTTTGGTCATTGATGAATACCCCGTATTATGGCTGATCCTCTGACAATGTTGCCTAAAAATTTGCCCGAGATCATATCCATGGAAGAATTTGGTGGTGAAGTGTAGGTGATATAGATATTTTATCTTCTTTGTTGTTGCCTTGTGACTCTTTAGTTCATACAATCAGATCCTTAATGGAAACATTGGCCAAGGGGTTTTCTTCCTCCTATGAAGAATTCCCGACAATCCCTTGCCCATCTGATTTTCCACTTCCTGCATGAACACCTTGTTTATCACATATTCCAGCATAAGATGAGGGGTTGTTTGAGATCTTAATCATTTAATGTGTGTACCCTCAATATTTGCAAAATAGTTTGCAATATCTTTAAATGACTCATTCACTTTATTGGTCATGCACAGTGGATTGATCTCGAATATCAGATGAAAGGTGAATGCAAATAAATGGTCATCCAATTTGTTGTATTTTCCTCTGAAGTTTCCTTATGATAACACCTTGTAGTGGAAATAAACTGGGAATTTCTCTTATGGATTCCAGTTCTAATATCATTTTTGGAACACATCTCATGCACAAATTCCATCCTGGAAAAATGCAGACATGTAAAATTTTTGTGCTTGTTTCGCCTGTAAATATGATTTGGCATACCCCACCTAACGCTGCAATTCATATGATAATATTTTTTCCCACTTGAAATCTCTACTACGTGTCACCACCATATTGAGTGTATATATCTAATTCTCTTGGAACACCTCAACATTCTTGTGCCCAAACATTCGAAAAATTCATTACTACCAAATACTGATATACGTTCCTGAGAATATTTTTCGGATAAAATGCAGATGGGTGATGGTGAAACTTGGTAGGTTCTTGACACCAAGATTTTATAACATCGGTTGTGTTGAGGGTAGCCAGTCTCATGTATAGGTTGTCATTTTCATATTCATTGAGCCTGAGCATCTTATAATATGTCTTTGTATCCTCACCATAATAGGTGGCGAGTTGACTATCACTCTTACTGTGAAGCACAAGGTGAGATTCATCCATATGTGTGATGATACATTCAATCATTTCTGCACATATCATGACTGGGAATATGCATGTGATCCTATGCATCTTTGACTTCTTAATGTTGATGTATGCATGCACATCTTCTAAGTCCTCAGTAAACTTCTCCTGCATGAATGTGTTATAGATATTTCTCGACGTGACCTTTGTAGTCTTGTCAATAAAACACTGAGTATCTTTGCATATGGGAACATTAGGCCTTGTAAATTCCACAGGTTTATCATCACTTTCTTCTAAATTTTATTTAGAGGCTACTTTGTGAGGCAGCATGTCTCCAATAGATGATGACACAGTGGCAACACTTTTAGCATGAGCACATGTTTGTGGAATCACACTCATGATGAAAAAAATTAGCTTAAAACAACTAACTATGCAAAAGTACTTGTAAATCATGTTCAAAGAGCCATCACGGGTGATAGATCATGAAAAACTATGAATGAACCCATAAAATAACTTGCATGAAAGATAAAATACACATGAAAACGAGGAGGGTGCACTTTCAAATCATGAAGGGTACATGCATGGTCATTTGGGGCTTCGTAGTGCGCTCATGCGCTCAAGAAAGGAAGAAAAATCAACAAGGGCACACTATCACACCCTTAAGGGTTGAAGGGGATGAAAAATGGGCCTTCAAGTCTTCCTTCTGCATCCATGCACTCAAGGAGACAAGGAGGGCACAATGTCACACTTTGAAGGGACAGAGGATGAGGAAAAACAAAGCTTTGTGCCTTCACAATGTGCCCATGAGCTCAAGGGAAAGGAGGGTGCATTGTCACACGACGAAGGGGTAAATGGTTGATTCTTCATGCCTTCGTGATGAGCTCATGTGCTCTAAGGAGGATAGGGTGCATTATATCACTCTAAATGGTTGAATGGAAAGGATTCACACCTTCATGATGCACTCATGTGCTCAGGAAGAAAACTTGGTCACACATGGCACAAATTTCGAGGCTAATGGAGCTTCGAGATCAAGAAGTGTGCTCTGCCTATGAGACGCTTAGAAACAATTTAAATTAACATTATTTGATGATAATATGAGAAAGAGAAGGATCTACAAGGGTTTTATAGTTGTTTTCGCATGCATGGTGGAAGATAAATGGTTTCAAGAATGTGAAAAGTATCTTGCATGTGACAGTGGATTAACACTTACAAAGATGAAGATTCAGAAAAAAAAAAGACAGCAAACAAGCTACACAACAAGATATTGACAACAAAGAAAGTAATATTTGGCAGTGTAATCATGAAAATTGGGGAAAACATTGAGCATGCAAACTTACTTGTTGCACTGGTTGATGAAGAGATTCTTGATTCCATAGTTGTGTGCTCAACTAAGATGAAATGATTATGCAAAGAATTATTAACTGAGTTTATTTAAAGAAATTAACATGAAAAATGTATTCATTCATGAGTGCCACTTGTCGTCACATGAAAGGTTTAGTTAATGGGGGTTAAGAGGGATCCTATATTCTCAAAGTGCACCCTCATGCAACAATTTGGCTCATACATGCAACTGGACAAGGTGCATCTCTTTGACGTGAAGGAGTGTGCCCAAGTATGGTGCACTTGTTCAACCTAAAGGAATGTGCTCAAGGATGGTGAACTCCTTCAGCCTGAAGGAGTGCACTCATTGCAAGTGGATGTCTTCATCTACTCAAAGTGTGATTTTTCTTTTGTGAGTGATTTCTTACTTTTTGTTTGTTTTTTTATGCTTTTGTGTGATTTTTAAGTGTATGCATGGCAAGAAGGAAAGTTTCTAAGTCAAAAAAAATTATGAGTTCACCTAAACATCAACTTACTAACTCGAACACATCTAATGGTTAAGTGACAATACTTATGAAACATTGACTTAGGAGGGTGCAACACTAGGAGAAAACACACAAATAACAATTAAAACCACATGACGATGCAAGGGGGATTGATACGACTATTAGCGTAGGGTCCAAAATATACACAGGAAGAAAATTTGGAGGTTTGTTATCGCAGCAACAATAGACCCATCATGCATTCTTCCATTATGTTCATGGCTCTAGGTTGAAAATTTTCCTGACCTAGTGGCCTTGCTAGCCCTTTCCCTTTATCAACTTAGTGGGCATAGTCACCATATCATATTATTGAATTTCGATGATCTATTTCCATCTCTTACCATTTTTCCTCTCGTAAGTAGAGCTTGTCCTCAACTGAAATATGGCAAACATGGGAAAATTTTTGCACTTATAACACATGTTCTTTCAAGGATTTTAAATCCATGACGAAAATATAGGTTGGCTTCTCCATGATGTTGTACTTTATATCAACATCCCTTAGGACCTTACTAAAGAAAGCAAGAGGTTTTTCACAGCTCTAATAATTTTTTGGCAATAATATTTAAAAAATAGTAGGTTCTAAAGAAAAAAGGAATATAATAAACTCGGCGGTGTAATTTATACTAGTTAAAATAGGAAAATTTCCCAAGTGTTTTTTAAATTTCAGAGAATAATTATTTAGTAGAAACATCCCAATTTCCATGTATCCTTCTTTAGAATGGTAGTCATAGGCTTGATAAGTTCTCCAAATTTTCCAATAAACCTCTTAATAAATATTATTTTTCAAAAAAAAAAAATTTCCTTCTTATCCTTTGGAAATAGGATGTTATCCATGTTCTCAACCCTCTTAATATTGTTGAAAAATGCAGCAAGAAATTCTCAATTTGATTTTTCCTTGGTCAGATTGGGAAAAATCGAATTTTCACATCAAAGGAAAACTTGGATGCAGTTAACTGAGGTGACATGGCTTTTGTCACTCAGTTAGACTAGTAAATTCAAGTCAGAGGAGTTAGAGTTCAGTTAAGCATTTTTTATTGCTAATTTGTAGCAATCAAGGTCAACTATTTCAAGTTGTTTTCAGTTAAAATAGTTCTAACTATTGGAGGAAGTAGTAGAAGGTTAGTTTTTTAGTGGGACTTCAGTCAAACTCAGTGATCATCCAGTTAACTAATCAATCATACCAAAATAGCTAGTGCATGCAGAGAATTCAATTTCTCCAGTTTTGGCGGAGATTCCAAGGTAGTGTAACATCAATTGTAGACTAGTCTTGAGTGTACAAGTGTTGCATGCAGTCAGGTGTTCAACCTTGGGAATTTAGAAATAATTGCGGGGGAATTTAGAAATAATTGCGGAGGAATTTCCTAAATAATAGGAGCCTAATTTATTAGGAATTTCACAAGAAATAGGGCCTCAATCAGGGGTAGAAATAGACTAAGTTTGGTTCGGAGCTTCTTAGTGAGCACAAAGATAGTTTATTCACTAGCAGGTTGTGCTTAGTTGAGAAAAACAATTGTAATACATCTCTATTCATCACATTAATGAAATAAAGAAAAGGGGTTTTTAGGAGATTTATTTCCCTTGGAAAAATATTGTGTGCATGCGTGTTATTTCTCATTGCATGTTTGTGATTGATCTTATAAAAGGTGAAGTGAATTCCACAGAGTCGTAGAGTAGGTTTGTGTCTCGTGATTTTGATTAAAATTTCATGATTAGTTGAAATTCTACATCATAATTTCTACAAGTATCAATCTCCACTCCCCATTGAGATGGAATGTAGGCTAGAAGTTTTCCTTCCACCATCCCAAAGAATAATTTCTTGGGAGAGAAGGAAATGCGAAAATTTCTATACCTTTCAAAAATTCACTTCAAGTGTTCTAATATGTACATTTCCCTCTTGGAAAACACTTTCATAACATCAAGATATATCATTATATATTGACCTTGAAGGCTCGTAGAGGTATAGTCCACATCCCTTTGGAAACTTTCTCATATATTCATTTACCCAAAGGAAATTCTTACATATACAAATGAGCACCATAGGGTCATGAATGTTGTTTGAACACATATTATTTTTCCACTTTTCTTTTATTGTATCTATAAAATCAATCACTCATTGAAATATTTGTAAACCCCACCACCTATTGCATAATTTGATCCATCTTAGATAAGGTATAGTTGTCTTTGAGAGATGGCTTATTCAAATTTATGAAGCCCGCATAGATCCTTATCTCTTCATTCTTCTTCCTCACATCTACTAGATTGGCGGCCCAAGAAAAATAGCTTAAAGGGATGATGATATTTCTATCAAACAACTTCTATATTTCCATTTAAACAAGTAGTTGCCAAACAAGAGATTTAGTTGTTGGTTCTTCTAATTCAATAGATTGACACCTTCCTTGGGAGGAATTTGGTGTTGAAAATTGAGTGGATCAATAGTATTCATGTCTTCATGTGTTCATACCTACATGTGGAAATGCCATTATATTATTTAATAGTTGGATGTATTCGGGTTAAAACGCGAAGGTGGGTTACACTTTCGTGAGAAACGCGGTCGGAAAATTCATTTTCCCAACAGTTCGACCGAAGTCTGTAAATTAGTTTGGCTGACCTAATTCTACCGTTGACATTGATGGCATATTGACATTATGGGTAAACATATTTTTTTCCGGAGATGGGAAAATTGGCAACAGAAGTTTGACCGAACTATTAGTTCGATCAGACTATTAGTTCGGCCGAAATTTTGAAAAGAATTCGATCGAACTATTTCTTATAAATATACCGACCCGCAGACCTCAATACGTTTTGGGCTTGTTACCATTTGTTTGTTACCATTGTCTGATCTATGTATCGCTGTTAGTCATTTCACTGGTGTTTACTGTTGTAGGGGCGAAGAGGTGAGAAGCTACTTCTTGTTTGTGTTTATTTTTTTCTGTATATTTTTGTGGGTTTTAATGTTTTTCTCTTCTTCTTTTTTTTCACAGGTTACAAATAACCTGCATCTTCGGTGATCTCCTTCCTCGTTGCGACCTGCCTCTTCGTTTGTTGTCATTTGTTTTCATTTCAGACTACTTCGTTGTTTGCTACCATTTGCTGTCGTTATGGCCTACCTCATCGTTTGTTGTCCTCTCGTCGTCTCCAGGTAGACGAAAAAACTCGACCTAATTTCTATTCGATTACTCTTTTACTTGCAAATGCAATGTACGCTTTAGGTTCGGAAATAATAATATCTACCAACATGCCAAAACTAGCAGTCACTCCACTAGTTGTTGGAGACGTCAGAATCGATATATATATAACAAATTTGTATCCTTCTGATGAATATATAATGCATAAGTTATTTTAGCCATTTTCATTAAACTAAAACTTCCTTTTTGCATGTGTGCTCCTCTGGAAGCACACACCATAATGACTGTAAGAGATTTCGCAGTAGCGCGTTCGATCAGATGGGTTATTTTCTCACCTACTACAGAGCCCATACTACCTCCCATGAACTTAAAATTCATAACTCTGAGTGCAATAGGAATACCTTTTAATTGACATATGCCTGTTTGAATAGCAACAATTAAATGTGTGTCTATTTGATAAAAAGTGATATGATCCGTATAAGATTCATCCTCAAAATCAAGTAATCAGAATGAGAAGGTTCATTCTCAGAATGAAATTGAAGAACATCTAGAGTGTACATGTCTTCATCCATAGGACGCCAAGTGTCACGATCAATTGGAAGTTCTATTCTATCTGAACTATTCATTTGCAGATAATATCCACATTCTTTACAAACACTTTGATTCTCTCTCAAAAATCTAATATAGAGAAAGCTCTCATAATTATCGCATTGAGCCCATAACCACCTCTTTACTCATTCTCTTTCTCACACAAATAGACCTTAGAATCAGATTCAGTGGAACAAGATTTCTTTTGCCTATACAACACAACATCTGAACCTTGATACCCAATTATTTCTGCAGCCTATACAATACATCTTGACGCCCAATTATTCAAACTCTACTTGATGCCCAATTAGGAATCATGAATCATTCCTTCTGTCGTTTAGTGTAGCTCACATTCGAAAGACTTGTAAGTCCGCATTCTGATGAAAAGAATGGGTATATATCATCGTTCAATCACAGTAAGGTTGTGACACAATTATGGTAGCATATTAGAGTAGTCATAGTCATGGGGTTTGGATTTATGGGTCTAGGGGTAACTAGCTTGGTTGTATGGCTAGTAAGGTTAGCTAGGTTAGATGGTTGTTTGATTGGTTGAGTAGAATCAGTTCAAGTAGGCAAGTTTGTTTTCTTTCTTTCTTATTCATGAACTGAAGCTTCCTAATCTAGGTAGCTTTCTAATGCCTCAAAGAGTAGAGATGTATGTGTTTTCCTGATGGCTGATAGCTCTATTCTTTCCTTCAACCTTTGTAGATCTAATATCTTTGTGTTCTTCTTATGAGCACCAACTCACAGCTCTGTTCTTTCTTAAGCTTGTAGGTTGTATTTTTGTTATGTTGCTTCCTCAGGCCTTTGTTATATTTTCTGACTTTCAGCAGAGAGTTTAATTGTGTACAATAGATTGAAATGGCTAAATATGGTTGATTCATGTGTACATAAGAGCTTGTTTGATTCTTAGATATCACTTTTCCTCAAAGAATTGAAAACAATGTGTTATCTTTTCTTTTTGATGGAGAAACCTCACTGCCAGTTTATTAGTATTTAGAACCCAACCTTTGGGATCTTATTTATATATGTTATATATTCTTTATAAAAGTTATATATATTTAGAGAAGTTATACCTTTGTATCAGTTAGATGGGAATATTATTTACAATAATTACTAGTTGCATAACATGTTCAGAAAAGTTTTAGACAGACATACAGAGAGTTTAGGACAGAAAGACTCGTAACCATCCCGTTAGAATCCATACTTTACATCAAATGACAGTTCGAACAAGGTTTAGGGAATCCATAATTGTAGAATTATTGTTTGTTTAATTTTGTAAAATGGATTGAAATGGATAAACATGGTAGATTCATGTGTACATAAGAGCTTATTTGATTCTTAGATATCACTTTTCCTCAAAAAATTGAAAACAATCTGTTATAGGATGGATTCTTATAGCTTTCTTATTGTCTATTTCCTATAGTAGATTCACACAAATTTTCTTCTACCTTTTTATAGAAGTGAAAAATATTGATTCCTTATAAGTTGATATAATTACATTGGATACCTTTGATAGTGGTTGCAAAAATGAATACTAGAAATACATATGAAGTGAAATTGAATGGTATTCTATGAAAAAGGTGAAATGCATGTTGACTATAGTTTATCATTTTATGCATTTGGAGGCATGATGTTAATAGGAATGATTGATAGAAATGGTTTATTCGAGTAATGAATACCCTTGGCTTCTTACCACAATGCTACTATAGGTTTTCCACTGTATTCATATTTATGTTGATGCTAACTATTTTTTATTAATGTACCTAAATTTACACCTTCCATGATGCTTCCTCTCCTAGTGTTGTCATTTACTTTTCTAATGTTGTAAAATGTTAAAAGTGGAGAGTTTTATGATGTAATGGATATTACTAATCTAGATTATGTACATTTACTTTTATAATGTTGTAAAATGTTAAAAGTGGAGTGTTTTATGATGTAATGGATATTACTAATCTAGATTATGTACAGTGATATGATGATAGTGTGTAGGTTGATGTTCAAGTTGTAAAATTCTTGTACATATCAAGGATGAATGATATTACAAGAAAAAAATGACATTAAATTATATTATTAGACAATCTGTTAGGTGCTAAATCATACTTCTTATTAAGGACATAACTAATGCAAGTTGAAAATTATTTTTTAATGTTCTTAACCTATTTATAGATGTCAAAGTAAAGGTTTCTAGATGTTATTTCTCCCATAAAATTTAACGCAAACTAAACTTTAAGGAAAACCATGTACATGTTATTTCTCCCACAAACTCATCAAGGTGTGACTTTTGACATAACTTCGTCAACCACTACCACTAGTTGTATTAGTAAGTGCATAAAATAATTTTGCAAACCATGTACTTGTTATTTCTCCCACAAACTCATGAAGGTGTGACTTTTGACATAACTTCATCAACCACTACCACTATTTTTTTTAGTAAGTGCTTAAAATAATTTTGCTAACTTTAAGGAAAACTTTAAAGCAAACTATGTACATGTGATTTCTATGTCATTTCTCCCATAAAATTTAAGGAAAACTTTAAGGATAACCATGTACATACATGTCATTTCTCTCATTTCTCCCATAAACTCAAGGAAAACTTTAAGGATAACCATGTACATGTCATTTCTATGTCATTTCTCCCATAAAACTCAAGGAAAAATTTAAGGATAACTATGTACATACGTGTCGTTTCTCTCATTTCTCCCATAAACTCAGGGCAAAATTTAAGGATAACCATGTACATGTCATTTCTCCAATAAACTTTAAGGAATTTTCTAGTGTTTTTGGAACCATGTACATGTCATTTCTATGCCATTTCTCCCATAAAATTTAAGGCAAACCACGTACATACATTTCCTTTCTCCCATTTCTCCCTTAAACTCATGGAAAACTTTAAGGATAACCATGTACATGTCATTTCCCCCATTTCTCCCATAAACTCAAGACAAAATTTAAGGATAACCATGTACATGTCATTTCTTCGATAAAATTTAAGGCAATTTCTAGTGTTTTTGGAACCATGTACATGTCATTTATCCCATAAAATTTAAACTTTAAGGAATTTTCTAGCGTTTTTGGAACCATGTACATGTCATTTCTCCCATAAAACCTAAGGCAAACTTTAAGGCAAATCATGTATATGTGTCATTTCTCCCATAAAATTTAAGGAAAAGTTTAAGGCATGTCATTTCTCTGTCATTTCGCCCATAAAATATAAGGCAAAGATTAATTCATATCATTTCTAGATGTGATTTCTCCCATAAAATTTCAGGAAAACTTTAAGGAAAACCATGCACATGTCATTTCTCCCACAAACTCAAGGCTTTCTACCATAAACTCAAGGAAAACTTTAAGGCCTAAAAACCTTGGTGAGAACCTAAAGTGGATGAACTTCCATAGGATTTGAGTCACTTTGTGGAGTGTTAACTTCTAAAAGTTCTAAAGACAAAGTCTGTAAAGGGCTAGGTAGCCTTTGGATCTCATCCTTTCGCAAAGGTGACTATCCAGTAAATTCCCCTACAGTCAATCTCTGGAACAGATCTAAATAGAAGTTCTTCATTGTAATATCCATTTCTGTACATGTCATTTTTCCCATAAACTTTAAGGCATTTTCTAGTGTTTTTGGAACCATGTACATGTCATTTCAATGTCATTTCTCCCATAAAATTTAAGGCAAACCATGTACATATATGTCATTTCTCCCATAAAATTTAAGGCGTGTCATTTCTCCCATAAACTATAAGGCAAACTTTAAGGCAAACCATGTACATGTCATTTCTCTCTTAAACTCTAGGAAAGGAAAACTTGAAGGCATGTCATTTCTAGATGTGATTTCTCTCATAAAATTTAAGGCAAACCATGCATATGTCATTTATCCCACAAACTCAAGGCTTTCTCCCATAAACTCATGGAAAAATTTAATTCCTAAAAACCTTGGTGAGAACCTAAAGTGGCTGAACTTCCATAGGATTTGAGTCACTTTGTTGAGTGTTAACTTCTACAAGTTCTAAAGGAAAATTCTATAAAGGGCCAGGTAGCCTCTGGATCTCGTCCTTTCTCAAAGGTGACATATCCAGTAAATGCCCCTACAGTCAATCTTCGGAAAAAATAGTACTTCATTGTAATATCCAGTTCTATACATGTCATTTCTCCCATAAAATTTAAGGCGAACTTTAAGGAAAACCATGTACATGTGTCATTTCTCCCATTAACTTTAAGGAAAACTATGTACATGTCATTTCTCCCATACATTTGCAATAAATGTTAATTTAATATATATATATATATATATATTCAGGGATAAAAAAACCCACTAAATATGGTTGAAAAATGGACATTATGCATAGATGTTTCTTTCTATCCCAATCCAGGGAAAGCAGTGATTACATATGTGCTTTGCAATATTGCGACTAACAAGGTCCTCCAAAGGAAAAATAATATACCAAGAAGAACAAAAAACAATGATGCATATTATATTGCATTGATAGAAGGCTTGGGAACAGCTAGGGAGTATGGATCAAATGGAATTGTATTTTTCACCAATTCTGAACTTGTGTGCAACCAGATGAAATGTGTGTACCAAGTTAAGAAGGATAGTCTAAAACAACTATATGGAAAATCAAACAATATTGTTAGACAATTTCAATTTTTTAGTATAAGACCTTGTGCAAATGTTAATAAGATGTCTGGTAATCTATTGTGTGGGGCAATTCCAATTCAAGATTCATTTATCAAAATTGAATTAATAGATGAATTAGTATCATACGGGGCAATTCCAATTCAAGATTCATCTCTCAAAGATGAATTAGTATTGAGACGCTCTCCTTCAAAATTTATTGATGGACATCGTAACATATCTTTGATATGTGTGTGTTTTTTACTTATAAATGCGTCATTTTTAATGACCATGTGTTTTTTTCAATTATATACCAAGTGTGCTCCCACCATGTAAAACACAACTTATTGAACTTCACATTTTTATAAAATTAAAATGTGAGGACTTCAACAAATTTTTGTTTAAATTGAGTTTCAGACATCAATTAGTGTTTTGAAAGTTGTGTTTTACATAATTGTGTACTAAATTACATTAATTTTTTGAAATATTTTGAATTTATTTTAAATAGTAATTTAAAAATAATTGTAAATGTCCACTCTAGATATATCCATATATATCAGGGAGGATGAAAGGTGAAGATAAATAGAATCCCATGCCTCAATGAGAGAGGGGTATCATGGATCGAGGGATGTTCATGGTATTTATATAATATTATCTCCATACATACATGTGTTTACATGTGTGTATACATGTCGAATTAATTTTTTTATTGACTATATATATAATTTTATCCCCATGTACATACATGTATACATATGGAATTGATTTTTTATCAATTTTGTGAGTTAAATTAGTTTTTAAAAGTTTTATTTTTTATTTTTTAGGAGTTAGGAGGACAAGGGTGTCTACTTCATCAATGGAGCATGGCCATGGTTCACGCAATCATGGTATGGTTCACGCAATTTAATCAATCATATGTACATGTATTTATATGTATGAATGTATTTTTGAATTGATTATAAATTCATATTTTTTTATGAAGCTTCCCTCTTGTCGCTTGAGGTTAGTGGTGGTACACATTCCCCTGGAGGCCCATAAATAGGTGGTGTCCAATTGCGTGAGGGTAGTGATATGCATTCCCCCAGAGGCTAATTAATGGATGGTCCTGTTGGTTCTCAACCAATCGATGGTCATTCTGGATCTCCATAGTCTCAGGGTGGGCATGATGCTGGCCAACCATATCGAGGTGGCCATCAATATGAATATTATTTTCATTCAATTTGTAGAAATTTGTTTACATGTTTTTTTATTTATACAAAATTTTATATATTGATGCAGAGGGTGAAAATGTTGCTTCGAAAAGACATAGGATAGAACACGTTATTCAAGAAGAAGGTTGTACACCAACCATGACTTATCCATCTGACATTTCTGATATACCTTGGGAATCAAACATGCAACAATCCACGTTACAAAGGTGTCAACATCTTCGTTCAAAATTGAAGAGAGACCTTGTGTCTTTGAAAATACCTACTGAGAATCGAAAAAAGCTTAGAAATAGTTACTCACTCTTTAAGTGAACTAGTAGATGTGTACCTAAGGCTTGGGCCAACCACTGATAATTTTGTAGAAGTGATGAGAAAAATAAAGGAAACAATGATGGGTCCTAATACATGGTAGCATGTTAAACAAATAGTTACAACAGAAATGGCCAAGTATATGTTTAATTTCAAAGAAGGGCTGAAAAGAGAGATTCTAAAGGTGCAATATTTCAAGCACCCTGATATAGTTGGCTATTTGTATGATAAGCACCTTGCTACCTATGGAAGACTCTCACAAGGAATGACGAGGTTCCGCTTTATTTTTCAAAAATATTTTATGCAGAATTATTTTTGGGAATGAAACCCAATTATAATGATCTTCCCTCTGAATTTTTTGGTCCTAGGAAAGGTCGATTATGTGACCGTAGGGGCGCTAAGCGTGATGTTAAATTGCCTCGCCCTGAGGCACCATTGGTTAGTCGACCTCTTTGTGTCGAAAATTTGTGGTCAGAGATGGATGTCACTTCTTAAATTAATCGAGAAGAAAGGGATGTCATCATTGACAATGTTCAGAGTAGACTGGGTGGAGTTGATGTTTGTCTAAATCGACAAAAAGCACGAGAGAATGCATGTGCTAATTTTTTGTATCATACAAATGATGAGATAGACAACGTGGGTGTTGAAGATCTCAGAACATATGCAAAGAATTGTCGCAATGGTTGGCAGGACCTAATTATTCATGAGCAAGAGGCATGGGATCGGTATGTGTTAATGGTTAGGGTGATTATTTTAACAAATGTACAATTTTTAATAAATACATATATACATACATTTATTTGTATACATTAATCTAACAAAAATGTATCATATATGTTAACACCATTTGCAGTTCTCATGCTTGATGAACGAAAATGTTAATATCACGATCGAAGCCTCTGGTTCACACAATCAAGATGGTTCTCACCATCAATCACACAATCAAGATGGTTCTCACCATCAAGATGATATGTTGGAACATGTTAGTGTTTTTCAAGTGAACATAATGATGTACAATTATTTTTTATCTATATATATATATATATATATATATATATATATATATATATATATATATATATATATATATATATATATATATATATATATATCGAAACATGATGACATATTTTGAAATAAATAATTGTGCACACATGTACATGTATATATAATTAAATGTTAAATATTTTATGATCTGCCAATGTTTTTGGGATGGAGGTACCTTCTTCTTTCCTTGGGAGATGTGCCATATCCACCATCACAAGTATGAATAATTTTTCACTTAAATATGTTTTTAAGTTATATATTGGTACCAAAAAAGTTCTATTAAAAAATGAGATCTAGATCTTGAGTTATTTTACAGTTTAAAATTTTTTGAATTTTAGGTTTATGGAGATTTTCTTTCGTAGCCACCCTTAGTAGATGTGCCCAATCCACCATCACGAGTATTCAATTTTTCACTTATATTTTTAAGTTATAAGCTATAAATTGAAGTTCAAAATTTATATTATAAAATGAGATCTAGATCTTGAGTTATTTTATACTTTTAAAATTTTCTAATTTTAGGTTTTTGGAGATGATTTCCATTCTCCACGGACTCTAGAGATGGAGTGTATGATGGAGATAGGAACATCCACACCATTTGAAAAAGTTGTCTAACTTTTTTTTTAAATATTATTGAAAATTAGTTTATATGCATTTTCATTTGAATTTTTTATATATATATATATATATATATATATATATATATATATATATATATATATATATATAGTTTAGTTTGGAAGATGTTACTATGGAGGATGTTTTAATGGACGAGCAAAAAAACACAATGGAGAGGGAACCACATGAGGTATTGCATGATTTTTTTTTTTTTTTAATTTTTTTTTTTGTAACACATGAAGTTCCATATTCTCATTCAATTTTAAAACATTAAATTTTAATGTTTGTAGACATTGTGTACAGGTTCCCCATTCTTCATAGGATAGCACGAGGATCTGGACTTTGCTGGCAGAGACACTAGATGCATCTGTATTTGATGGATGATGCACATGTGTGCAACATTATATTTGATAGATCTAGTCTTATCTATGCAGTCACATTTACTTTTCTATATAACTTGATACTTGTAACACTATACATTGAACTAGATATATATTTACTTTTATTGTTCATGTGAGATACAAATTTTGGACACATTTTATTGTTTGGATATAGTTTTAAACTACATTTACTTTTATCAAGAATGATTTTAAATTTTGGGTAGTTACATTTGGCATGTGATCACATGTTACATGATATATAATGTTTTGTTTTTAAAACTCAAGTTGTCATTTTATTTTTTAAATATAAAATGAATCTAGATGGAGATTTCAAATTACAAAACACATACATGTGTATATTTTGGATAGTTGAACTACATTTGGCATGTGATCACATGTTGTGATATAATGTTTTGTTTTTAAAACTCAAGTTGTCATTTTATTTGTTAAATATAAAGTTCAAATCTAGATGGAAATTTCAAATTACAAAACACGTGTATATTTTGGATAGTTCAACTACATTTGGCATGTGATCTCATGTTGTGATATAATGTTTTGTTTTTAAAACTCAAGTTGTAATTTATTTGTTAAATATAAAATGAATCTCTAGATGGAAATTTCAAATTACATTTTCACAATGTGTATATTTAGGATGGTTGAACTACATTTGGCATGTGATTGTGATATAATGTTTTGTTTTTAAAAAGTTCGCATTTTATAAATGTTAAATATAAAATGAATCTCTTTAGATGGAAATTTCAAATTACAAACCATGTACATGCATGTGTATAGTTTGGATAGTTGAACTAAATTTGGCATGTAATCACGTGTTGTGATATAATGTTTTGTTTTACGATATAATATTCCGCTTTTAAAATTCAAGTTGTCATTTTATTTGTTAAATATATAATGAATCTCTAGATGGAAATTTCAAATTACATTTTCACAATGTGTATATTTAGGATGGTTGAAGTACATTTGGCATGTCATTGTGATATAATGTTTTGTTTTTAAAAAGTTGTCATTTTATAGATGTTAAATATAAAATGAATCTCTCTAGATGGAAATTTCAAATTAAAAACCATGTACATACATGTGTATATTTTGGATAGTTGAACTACATTTGGCATGTAATCACATGTTGTGATATAATGTTTTTTTTACAATATAATGTTCTCTTTTAAAAATTCAAGTTGTAATTTTATTTGTTAAATATAAAATGAATCTCTGGATGGAAATTTCAAATTACATTTTCAAAATGTGTATATTTATTTTGGATGGTTGAACTACATTTGGCATGTGATTGTGATATAGTGTATTGTTTTTAAAAATTTGTCATTTTATAAATTTGCTAAAAATATAAAATGAATCTCTCTAGATGGAAATTTCGAATTACAACCCATGTATACATCTGCATATTTTGGATAGTTGAACTACATTTGGCATGTGATCACATGTTGTTATATAATGTTTTGTTTTTAAAACTCAAGTTGTCACTATATTTTCTAAATATAAAATGAAGTTGGCATTATATTTGTTAAATATAAAATGAATCTAGATGGAAATTTCAAATGACAATTTACACATAAATGTGTATATTTTGGATAGTTGAGCTACATTTGGCATGTGCTCACATGTTGTGATATAATGTTTTGCTCTTAAAGCTCAAGTTGTCATTTTATTTGTTAAATATAAAATGAATCTAGATGGAAATTTAAAATTGCATTTAAGACATACATACATTGTTATGTATGTTATGCATTTGAACATGTGTGTGAATCTTATATAAATTTAGGATGTACATCTATTATTTACGTGATATTTAAGTACATAAAAAATCATAAAATGTACAGGTCATAAGCCATACCATGGCCTCGTGCCAGCATCAAAAACCCATCAGAGGCAGCTATAGAGGTGCGGTTCAGGCCACTCTCACCGTGGCAACGACCAACGATTGGAATCCATCAAGGGCTCTGCATATGATAGCCATGAGGTGCTGGCTACTCAAGCGGTTGATAACATTCATGGGGAGGTTGTTTTTCCTTCAGAGAAGCCCAAGGGTAGAAGAGGCAGGAAATCAACTATTATGCAATCTGTGCAGCCTTTACCTAGGAAAACCAACTCACTTCCAGTTATGAGCCCATGATGGAGGAGATAGGCATTTGGGTTATGGACTCGGATGATGTCTGGACTAGAGATTACTATGCGGAGTACCCAGTCGCTCTCATCATCCATGCGACCCCTCCGAAGCCTCCTTGAATGCCCACAACTGAGGAATCCATTGCTAGAGAATAAAAGTGTCTGATAAAGGAAGAGGACCAGGTGACGGACGAAGATGAATGAACTCCACCATTGTCACCTCAGGATATACTTCAGCTCTTTTGTTTCTATATGGGCCACTGAATATTTTGTATTACAAGACTGGATGACACCCTTAAGGGGATGGTTTCCTCCTTTGAGGCTACCCCAAACTTGGTTTATTTTGAACACTACCAAGGCAGGGATATAGGCTAAGCACTACTTTCCATCTCTACCCATTGCCTCTGTACAATTTTTCATGCTTTTAATATAGTTTAGACCAAGTTACAAACAAAAAAAAGTTCACATGAATATAGGTACATAAAAATGATTGAATTACATGTTTGAATATATGTTAAAACGATTGAAGTACAATACATATCGATGTATATATCTAAAAACAATCATAAAATTGTAGGTGTTCTTAGATGTGTCAAAAAATCATAAAATTTTAAAATTGCATTAGAGCATATATATCTAGTACAAAACATTTTTCATTAATGTACATAGAAAAGCTACTTTCATTTGATAGTAAACTGGAAATTACAAAACACGTACCACTTCAAATCGTGCAACTTCAAATTTGCATTATATCAACTATGCTAGATACACAGATATGTACATTTTGCAATAATGACATTATGACAAATTGTACCAGAGAATGTATGAAATCGTTTAGACCAAATAATCTAGACATGTGTATGTGTACACATGTATAAATTACTCGTGTGCATGTACCAAAACAATGTACATGTGCAAACACTCAAGTACATATAACATAAAAAGGTTGTTCAATTTTTAGTTGAGTTTTGGAAGTTCTAAAAGATGAATCCAAAGAGAAGAAATTGTTGGGTGGTTCAATCAAAAAAATTCCAATGGAATTCCATATTCAATGATCCATTTATGATCGGATTTTGACATTTTCCATTTCTTAATTTTCATTTTTTTCATTGATTGAACTTCTATCAGCTTTATGTGTGCTGCACACACCAAGTGACTATATTGACAAGTTGTGACATCAGGTTCATAGTCTTGAAAGTTAACAAAATCCCCCCTTTGATTAGCTTGTTGGAAAAAATAACCTTTCAGTATAATAAACCCTTTGTCATATGTAAACCCGTGATCATTATAGTTTTCTAATAATTTCATCTTTCGTTCAGTGCAATGCATCAAATAATACTTCACATTTTCATCGTTCATAATAGGTGCAACTACAACAAAAACATCTCCTGCACAATAAAACAAACTTATGTATTTAAATTTAGATCATAATTAACATGAAAAATTAACTTTAAAATTAACGCATGTGTACTTGATTTTATTATCTATTTCAAGATCTCTATCATTTGAAAGCAATTGAAATGTTACCTTCTCTACAAGATCAGAAACTCGATCACCATTAGATGATATTGTAGTCTCCTCTGATTGCATTTCTTCAAAGCTTGCAACACATATTTTCTCCTTTGTATTTGGTTATGTATGTTGCCAATCTTTTACATACATTTTTTTTTCACAAACATCATTGGATTCTATGTTGTCTATGCAAACATGAGAAAAACATAATATTTTATTTTATCCAATGCAAACACATTTGTGGACAACTTTGTTTTAATTGAATGCAATTTTCGAGTCCCTTTTATTGTTTCAATGTCATCTCTAATCGATCTATCTACATCTTGGACCCAAATATGCCAAAAAACCTATATGGAAAATTCAAAGAAGAATATAAATATGATATCAAAATACCATCAAAGATATAATCATTGTGATAAATGTAATGTTTAAAATTATAAATCCAATAAAAATTAAATTGAATGTACCTCCGTACTTCCCTTGATCGATTAGTCTAATGGCTTAGTGCGACGATACACCATTAAACAACTTGTTCAGCTGAGACAAGTTGATTTGCAGAGTGGTCCATTTGATATCTTCGAAGTGCTCATTTTATGCATGCCCCTGCGCCATCATGTTCTCCTTTTCCATGACCAGTCTCAAAGAAATTCCATCAATGTTTAATGCAGGTTTTCATATGAAGATGACACAACCAAAAGAATGTTCGTGAAGATTTGAATTGACATGTGCATCCATCTGACCATATCCAATATTCATTGAATTTTATTCCACGACTTTTCAAGGAGTCATAAAACTTTTCAATACAATGTTGTACAAAATATGTATCATGTGTACGATCGTCATTGATATAAAAGTGATATTCTTTAATAACGTACCAATTTTCATTAGTGCTTTCTATATTATCAACATCTTGTTCAACATGTCTATATAGAATGTGGACGAGCATGGAGACTTGGTCGGAATGATACTTTTCACTCTTAATTTATTTTTGTGGAACAAATGTGTAGTTTTCTGCAAAATCAACTACTGACAAAATCGTCCCTGGTGGAAAAAATTCATGGGATTTTTTGAATTGCAAGTCCTGCCATCGAGCTCTATGGGAATTATTGGTGTATTTATAAATTTCTACCTCAAACTTTGTTAAAAAATCAATCACAAAAATTTCTTCTTCTTCTAAATCAATTCTTTTAGCGCTTGAAACTTGAATCGATCTATGGATATATTCATATATCTTCCATTTCACTTTTATGTTAGACAATGATTGATCATTTATATCAGTAAGATATTTTTTTTTAAATTTAGTCTAATTTCCACAACCATCACGTTTTTTACCACCAACACATTTATTTTGGTAAAATAATTCATGTCTTTCTCTTCCACATAGAATTTGAGATATGAAATCATGGATAGTGGAAGGAGGAGGTGAATCTTTCCAAAATGTTTTACCAAAATTAAGGAATGTGTCATAATATAACTAAAATTCCACATGATAACGACAACAACAAGTGTCGCGTACAGTGGTAGGTTTTACATACCATGGTTTTTGTTGCACAAAAGCACTGATTGAGACATCAATTTCATGATTCTCTTCTTTGAACTTGTTGAAAAAATATATCTGAGTGGTGTCCAAGAAATTTTTTGGATGTTATTTGTACTACTTTCGTGCTATTCTTCTTCGCATCACATCCCTTGCTTTTGGTGAAACACATGAATTTTTCATCCAATATTCATATATTATTTTTTTAACATTTTCTCCAAGTCTATCTTTGTATGGTTTCCTACAAATAGCTGTCCAACAAACAAGTTTACCATTTACATCTATTTGCAGCCAGAATTTCCGATGTTTGTGAAAAGTTTTTCTTGAGGTTTCTAATGCTCGTGCCATAGATTTTACCAAGCGATTCTCTTTAGTAATTGATGAAACCACTACCATATGTATTGTTCTACGTGCATCTGAATAAATTTTCTTTCTAGATATTCTAATTGAATTTAGAGCACTACTTATATTTTGTATCGTATTTTCCTTTTTTTTTAATATTTTGTTGATTTTTGAATACCCAATAAAGTCGTGGATTCTTTTAATTTCCTTGATGTTAAGAGCCCTTTCAAAAATTGGGTTTGAACTCCCACAGTTTCATCTTTGAAGAACGAATCAATAATGCAATAAACACAATATCGTATAACATGGTAAGATTTTTTTATTTCCATATGTGTGAGTGTCAACATTTTCTAACATCTCATCATCGATATTGATTTCACCTGTACATATTATAATTAAATGTACATTATAAGTTTACATATTCAATAAATAACTAAATTAGTAAATATGTATAATTTCAATAATACACGTGTTCAACATATATATATATATATATATATATATATATATATATATATATATATATATACCTAGTGATTCAATTTATTCACTTTTTCTTTCAAAATTTTGTATCTCATCATCAATTTTTTGAGGAATATATCTCTCTGTTTACATTGCAAAATATTTTTTAAATAGTTCATCAAATAAAAATTAAGTTTCACAATTTACACTAGGAAAATTTTAAATATCAAATTTATAATTTTTACATTTACATACTTGCTTCAACTTCTAGTTGAGGTTGATTTTTATTTTCAATATTTGAGTGTTCCTCTCTCTTTTTTTGCAATATTCTCTCCCCTATTCTCTACGTTCCTCAAGGTCTCCTGTTCGATCATATTTTCTCTTGCAATTCCTTCGATTTCCCATGATAATTGAGTAAGAAGCTCAAAAAAATTCCTTCAAAAATTTAGACAAAAACTCAATTAAAAAAAGCATCTAAAAAAAAAAAAAACTCATTTTAAAAATTTTGCATGAAAGACATACTTCAACCCAAAAAACTTACTTTAAAAAATATGAGAAAAAATGTCTTCTAAAAATGAAATGAAGCTCAAAATATTTCCTTCCAAGTCTTGCAAAAAAAAATTCATTTAAAAAGTTAAACAAAAACTCATTTAAAAAAATCATTATAAAATATTTACTTCAACCCAAAACATGTACTCTAAAAAGATGTAATTTTAAAAAATACCTCCAAAAAATGTCCATTGAAAATTAAGAGCAACCTCTTAAAAAACGTCATTTTAAAAAATACCCCCAAAAAATGTCCTTTGAAAATTACGCTCGAAAACCTCTAAAAAAATATCTCTAAAAACAAAATACTTCCAAACAAATTCCGTTGAAAATTAAGCCCAAAAAGCCTTTAAAAAAATATCACTTTAAAAAATACATCCAAAAAATTTCCTTTGAATATCAAGCCTAAAAAGAGTCCTTTGAAAATTAAGCCCAAAAAAAGACCAAAAAATATCTTTTGAAAATTAAGCCCAAAAACCTCTAAAAACAAAATACATCCAAAAAAATGCCCTTTGAAAATTAAGCCCAAAAAGCATCTAAAGAAATATCACATGCCTCCAAAAAATGTATCACATACCTCCAAAAAAATGTGCTTTGAATATTAAGCCAAAAATAGTCATTTGAAAATTAAGCCCAAAAAAAGTCCTTTGCAAAATCAAGCCAAATGAAGAAATGTGAGAAATTATGCGAAAATAATAATTCCATTTTCGGCTATTTATATGGTCGCGAAATGTTTTTTGGAGGGGTTTCATCGAATTTTCCGGCTGACGTAAAAGTCGATTAAAAGTTCGGTCGAACATTCGTGACGGTAGAATTGGTGGACCATCGGGACAAAAAATAATTCAGCCGAACTAACACGTTTGCAATTACGCAACAACTCGACTCTGAACACATTTCTTCAACTTTGGATTGATTAAACTCCATGAAACTTTATGAATTAACTGTCGGAACCAAGGCAAACATTTGTAAAATTCAATCTACTTTCAGGAAATATAACTTTTATGGAATTTCATAAATATTTACTAATTTTAATTAATTTTGTAATAAAATGGGTGCAAACAATTTTTGAAGTTCATTATGATTTAGTGAAATCAATATTTTGTATCTTCCAAAATACACTGTAAAAAATTGAAGAAATTATGGTGCATTACATTGGTTCGTCGTTTATAATGTGTAGTTTTTAGATTTTTAGTTTATAACTTATATGTTGAGAAATTTTGTACGAGCCTAAACATATTCAAAATATGCATTTTTTTCATATTGGATCAGTTCAAAAAATTCTAGTAATTATGATATGCATTAGTTGGTTTCGTAAATATAACGAAACCGAAGTAGACTCTGTCTAGATTTTTGTAACACATTTTGTTTCTCAAAAACACAAAATTTTCAAAGAATACACCAGCGCATTTGAACATGACTTTTTATGAATCCTTTGTTTGTTAAAGAACACACACTCAAAAAAATGCTAAGTTGACATATCAAATGTGTATAAAAAATTCCAAAAAATAAGTAATAGAAAGCTAAAATTTCTGACAACTTTTATTTTTATCGTAAAATGAAATTCTAAACAAAAAAATTGTTTTGGCTTGTAAAAAGTTGAAGAACATAAAAAAATGATATTGTTTTCAAAAAAGGGCAAAAAGTGTAACCCAACTTCACATTTTCGCTCATTAATATCTTAGGTTTATAAACACTATGAATAATATTATACCCAAGGGAATAATAAAACTAAGGGATTATTACTAAAAACCCAAGGGAATATAAACTCTAGGGTTTTTAGTATTAATCCCTTGGGTTAATATTATTCCCTTGGGTTTATAATCCCTTGGGGTTTTAGTATTAACCCCTTAGGTGTATTATTCCCTTGGGTTTACAATATCAATCCCTTAGGTTTATTAATATAAGGGTTCATGTTCCGAGGGTATAATATTATTCATAGGGTTTGTAATTAATAATAATTTCTAGGGTTTGATATTATTCCCTAAGGTTTATATTTCCGTAAGTTTTTGGTTTTATAAACCCAAATGAATAAAATTAAACCCAAGGACTTAATATTATAAATCCAAGGTATATAAACCCTAAGATAAATATTAAATACCCTCGAATAAAGATGGTTGACCATGGTCAACCATTGTCCAATGTCGCATTGTAACAACGATTGTCTCAAAATGAAAATCAACCATTGTCAACCATGTTTATTTTAGGGTTTATAATATTTATCTTAGGGTTTATATACCTTGGGTTTATAATATCAATCCATAGGGTTTAATATTATTCCCTTGGGTTTATAATTCCTTGGATTTTTAGTATTAATCTCTTGGGTTTATTATCACTTCGGTTAATATTATTCCCTTGGATTTATAATCCCTTGAGGTTTTAGTATTATACCCTAGGAATATGAACCCTTAGAATAATAGACCCAATGGATTGCTATTAGAAACCCAAAGGAATAATAAACCCAATGAGTTAATACTAAAACCCCAAGGTATTATAAACCGAAGGGACTAATATTATTAAACTCAAGGGGCTAATATTATGAATCCAAGGTATATAAACCCTTGGTTAAATATGATTTATATTGAACATAAGAGATTAATATTTTTTTTCTAAGTTGGGTTAATCTATTAATATAAAACATATTTTACAGAGCGGGACTTACCTCCAGAACTGCATAACTATCCAATTTCGGAGGTGAGCGAAAGAACAAAAAAGAGACCGCCCCTAGCTGGGAAACTGACCCAGAGAATGTTGCCCATAGATGGGAAACCAACTATCACAGAGTATACAAAAATACAGCTTTTACAACCAACTTTTCCCAAAAATTTAGCAAAGCAGTAAAAAAGACCAAAACAAGGTAAGGAGACCTGTCAAAGCCATGGATGCCCATTAGGCTAGCTGTCGAGGTGTGTTGGAGGAGGCTCCTCCACAATGGGACATCTGTACTCTTCATCAGAATCATCTTCGTCTCCCTTGGACTGTTGAGTAGTGTGCTTGGGAGAGGAAGTTGAGCGGCTTTTCTTCAGCTGCCTGTCCTAATGCGCAAAACTCTCGTTGCCATTGCCCGCACTACTAGAGGACTACGAACCAGATTTGACGGGTAGGGTAGCAGATTTTCTGGAATCCTGAGGAGGCCACATGGAGATGGTGGATTTCTGCATATGCTTTTTGGAGCCTAAGCCAGTGTCGCCACACTGCACCTCCTGAAACACAACAGAGATGGTAGCGATAATTCTTGGATTGTCCAAGACGTCGTCGAAGTGGAATAGAGCTACATGGTCGGCCGAAGGAATTGAGCGATCTTCATGGATGGAAAGAGGTGGGCGAGAGCCAACACCTCTGCCACCACCCCTCCTACACCTCATATGGTTTCGTCTCGGCATGCCGGGGATGGAGGGCGAATGAGGAGACTGAGAGGGTGAACAGGAGGGCGAGTGCGGGAGATGAGAAGGAAAGCACTGCGAATTTGCACAACGGCTAGACTAGAAGGATGGAGAGTGCAGAGGAGAGGCGTGAAGCGAGCACGTCTTGAAGTCTACCTCAGAGGGGTGTTGATTGCAGTGGAGAGGCGAGGGACGAACAACGCAGTGAGTAGATGGAGGGCTAATAGCTTTAGACGTCTGTTTGGCGTGCCGAAGACAGAAATGGAGCGGTGAACCAGTGGAGTTCGGGAGCCGAGCAGAGGTGAAAGACATAGATAGAGAATGATGGGCATAAGTAGCAATGATGGAGATGGGATGCGGCTCCATTGAAGGATGGGCCGAGCAAGTGCAGAGTTAAGGCGAAGTGAGGGTGCTTTGAATGCTAAACGCACTTCACCGAGGAGTTTTAATTCCATGGTACAGCCCTCCGGGGTGGCCAAGTGTCATGACTTGGGCCAGCCACCACATTATTCTCTTAACTCACCCGCATCTGGGAGTGTAATATCATTATGCACCAAATGAGTGTAGTCGTGGATGAGAGTGGCATCATTAGTATTGGTTAGAGGATCCTTGAAGAGGATAAGATTCTGCTCAACTCCCTTGTTTGCTAAGCGGTCCGCTACCTTATTTGCAGTGCGGGAACATGCTTAAAGGAGATGGCATGAAATGCTTTGAGCCATTGCTCAATTTTTTCTAATCTTGTCAAAATACGCCATCTTGTGGACACTTTGGATGTAGGGGTGCCCTATTGGAGATGCGTCATGGCATCGATGAGGATCTGTGAGTCTCATCCAATAGAGCCACAGTAAATTCTGAGAGGGTTGCCTGCTACATCCCGAAAGATACCTCCAAAACCTGCAACGCCTGGGTTGCCTTTGGAGGCTCCGTCAAAGTTCATCTTTATATTGCTATTGATGGGAGGGATCCAAGAGCAAGGAGAGTCAGGATGTTTGAAAGGGGCATGGGAGTGGAGGGGGATATTGGGAATGGAGAGATGCTAGTTTTCCCATATGATGCTTTCAGGAGGAGTAGTGGGAATGTCAGAGTCCTGCTAGGGCTGGAGAGCAAGAGTTCCCTTAACGTTACTGCGAAGGCTAGTCCAAAGGATATCAGGGGGAGTACTTTCATCTTTGAATATTATTTTATTCCTTTCTTTCCAAACTATCCAGAGAATAAAACCAGGGAGAAGAGACCATAGAGTATTGAGCAGGTTACTATTGAAGGGTTCATTGGGCCATTTTCGTATGGTATTTATGACATCTCCTTTAATTCTTCTGGTTCTTCTGCAGCAGATGTTTATTTTTTCCCATAAGAAGTTAGTTATGTTGTAGGTGTCCAAGAGATGAGGAATGTCTTCTGCATGCTTGGTGCAATTGGGACATCTTGGGGGCCTAATGAATCTTGTTTTGAGGAGATTATCCCAAGTGAGAATCTGTTTCTTGCTTAGGAGCTAGAGGAAGGTAGAAATTTTGGGCCATATACCTGGCTGCCATATTTGAGTCCAGATTTTGTTTGTATGTGCATGCACTGAAGGAAAGAGCAACTGATAGGCCTCTTTGGTGGTGAAGGATCCTCGAGGTGTATAGCCCCACCATAGTCTGTCTTCTTAAGTTGCAAAGTGAATTTTCCTATGGTTGAGCTCTTTGTCAATTTCCTCATAAGTTTCATCTTGCCAATTCGCTTGCCATTGTGCTGTCATAATCCATTGACGATATCCCAGACTAGGGTGTTGTTGCCAAAAGCAATTGACTTTATTATTCTCTGTGCCTTGAATTATAGCTTGCCATTTCGGTTTTTGGAAGAGGTTTGCCAAATTTGGCAATTGCTACCAAGAATCTTCCCAAAGTTGGGGCAGATTTTCCAGAATTAATCTCCCAAAAGCTATGCACCTGAACGAAGGCACTGTGTTGTTTGGCAGAGTTCCAAATGAGAAAGCCAGAGATATCTGAGGAGAGTCTGATGAGATCTGCTGGTGGTCTATCATTGGCATATTTGGCAACCCAAAGACGAGCCCATGGGGTGTGAGGTTTGGAGAGCCACTGCCACCATATTCTCGCTCCCATCGTGGCATTACTGTGCTGGGGATCCCTTATACCTAATCCTCCTTCCGAATTTGAAACACAAACATCTATCCATTTCACGAGAGCCCATTTTCTGTTCAGCCCTGTGGAACCCCAAATGAAATTGCGCTGAATATTTCTGATCTATTTTAGAACCCATTTGGGGGCAGCCATAACAAAAAAAAGATACAAAGGCATGGATTGGAGGACAACTTTGATTAGGACTAGTCTGCTAGCAGTGTTGAGTGATCTATAAGTCTAGGAGGAGAGGTGAGCCTTAATCTTATCAAGAAGCTCTTTCCAGGAGGAGTGTTTGATTTTTTATTCAATGAACGGGGATCTGAGGTACTTGGAAGGAAGAGCAGCAATGGAGAACCCTGGGAGTCTAGCAATGTTGCGTTGAGTGATGGTTGGTGTGTTGAAGAAGAAGATTTGGGATTTTCCAGCGTTAATGGTGGTGCCTGAGGCTTCAGAGAAGGTGCCCAACAAGGATTTGAGCAAGCTTGCTTCTTGTATAGAGGGATGACCAAAAAGCATGTTGTCATCAAAAAATTGTTGATGGGTGATGGGCTGATTGTCATGAAGGGAAAGACCCCTGAGAGTGTTGATGGAGGCTGCATGATGAATGAGACGGCCAAGCCCTTCTTCCATGAGGACAAAGATGAAAGGGGAGAGAGGATCCCCCTGACGAATGCCTTGAGTAGAAGAGAAGGGAGTGGAAGGGGTTCCATTTAGCAAGATGGAGAACCTAGTGGTGGAGATGAGATGCATGATCCATCTAGTCCAGGTAGGACAAAATACAAAAGCAAGTAGCATTTGATTAATGTATTCCCAGCTTAATTTATCAAATGATTTGGAGAGATCCAATTTTAAAAGCATACCTGCCTTCTTGAGGTGCTTCAACGAATGGATCACTTCATGAGTGAGGATGATCCTGTCCAAGATTTGGCGACCTTCAACATAGCTAGTATGTTCTGGAGAGATTAGCAGTGGGAGAAGAGGTTTAAGTCTGTTTGCGATGACTTTGGATATAAGTTTGTATATGACGTTGCATAATGAAATGGGCTTATACTTATCCAAGGTACTTGAATTCTCCTCCTTGGGAATGAGGGTAAGGAAGGTTGTGTTAAGAGACGGAAGAATCCAGTGCAGAGTCCTTGATTCTTCAACTAAATCCCAAACTTCCAATTTGATCTACTCCCGGAAGAAGTGAAAAAAGTTAGCTGTGAAACCATCTGGACCTAGTGCTTTTCCATCTTTGAGTTGAGTCATTGCCTGCTCGACCTCCTGAAGAGAAATGGGTTTAAGTAACATGGAGTTATGCTCCTCGGTGATTAGCCTTGGAATGTGCTGAGATATCCTATTTATGGTTTGCCTCTAATTCCCTGTGGGCTCCTAAAGAATGCATTGGAAATAGATGAGGAATTCCTTTTCTATGTCCTCATGTTCCTCAAGTCGTTCCCCCTGACTTTTGTTGAGAAAGGCGATGTTATTATGCATGCATCTTTGAATGGTGGATCGATGGAAGAATTTGGTGTTTTTCTCCCCCTCTTTAAGCTAGCGGATCCTTGACTTTTGACGCCAAAGGATTTCCTCATGATGACGCTGCACATCTAGTTTTGTGAGGAGACTCCTTTCCAGGGCTGCGTAGGCATCCAATCTGCCTTCTTTGATAATGCATTGCTGTAACTCACACATTTTCTATTCGAGTTCCTTCTGATGTGAAAAGATGTTCCCAAAGCTGGTTTGATTCCACTTTTTGAGTTTGAATTTGAGGTGTTTGAGCTTCTACTGAAACTGGTACATTTTGGATCCCTCAGGAGGGCAGAAGTTATTCCAGCATGTGGTTACCGTATCTTTTAAATCCGGGTGGGCAAGCCAGAAGGATTCAAAATGGAATGGTAATTTTTTGGCTGTTCCATGAAGAGACCACTACAGGAGGATTGGCCAATGATCAGATCCAACCAAGGGAAAAATTAAAGAGTGAAAGTCCCCCCCTAAGTGGATAGCATTGTCTGAGATGAGGAAGCGATCCAATCTGGAGGCGATTTGTTGTGAGCCGCCTCTCTTGTTGGTCCATGTATGAATACCATCGGAGAAAGAAAGATCAATTAGCCAGTTGTCTTGTAGGAAATCTTTGAAGCAAGTGCTATCCATCTCGAGCCGAGTTCTGCCTCCCACTTTTTCCTCTAATTTGGTGATCATGTTGAAGTCTCCACCACATATCCAGAGAGGATGGCGCCTAGAGGGGTTGAGGATGACTATTGAGATAAGCAGGGCAATTTTTTGCAGAGGTTATTGAGGGAAATACACATTAGTGAGGTGCCCATGAGTATTGGAGCCTACCAAATGGAAGGTAGCTTGGATGAAATTATGGGAAGCATGAAAGTCAAACTGAGAAATGATTTGGGGATTCCAAACTATGGCTAAACCTCCTGAGGCTCTAGAGGCATCAACAACCACTGATCTGCAACCCAACCATGACTTGGTGAGGATGGAATCCAAAGTATTGCTGTTACATTTGGTCTCTTGAAGAAAAAATATTTGTTGGCTTGTTTTTCTTAATCATATTTTTAATCATTCGGTGTCTGAAGGGGATGTTTATCCCTCTTAAATTCCAAGAGATTAGCTTCATTAGGAACTATGGGAGATCGGATGATAGAACTTTGTTAACTTGGGATATCTCCCAGATTCAACAATCATTTCTCCTATTATGATTTTTCTTTGCAGATCTGACTTGTGCCCTCTCTTCTTTGACTCTTTGATTATCTTTTTTCCATCCCAGTGGCTTTCGGCTTGAATTCCTAATGAGTTACTTTTTTGTGTACGGAAAAGTGCAACTTCGAGGCTATCGATTTGCCTGAAGGGAATCTTGTCGAAGTCCTTTTGATGGCAAGCAAGCTCCAGGGCCAGGATGTCCAGATCACCTAGATCAATGCTCTCTGGTTCCTCTTCCATATGAGTGGGCATGTTCTTTTCTTCTTTGGTTTCTTCTGTCTGAGAGGCTAAGGGGGGAACGTCATCCATCTCCATCTGAGAACTTCTGAGTACGATTTCTTTGTCCCTGTTAGTCAGGGAGGTGGATGCTTGGGGTATCGACGGAGAGAGGGGGGTGGGTTTCTTTGAAGCATGACTTTGGGGTCAAGAACGTCAGCGATGGGGCTATCTGAGGAGGGCTGCGAGGAGTCACCTTCCAAGGTTGGATGGGTGGCTAGGATTTCAAATCTGTTGCTGGTAGAAGGGTTGTTTGGTACTTTGGGGGCTGCAGAGGGATTTTTGGTGTGCTTCTTTCGGCTAGGAACTTTGGTGAAGCCTTCTTCATCAGTGCTTTCAGAAGTTGGGGTGAGTTTGGGAGGGGTGTTCAAAGTGAAATCTTTGAAAATATGGCCATGTTCATGGCACATTCTGCATCGAAAGGGTACATGTTCATAATCTATTCTTTGGATCCATTCAAATTCGTCATGGAAAAGACTTACCGAGTTAGTGATGGCTTTGGCTAGATGCATGTAGACGCAGATCATCGCATATGAGGTATATCGTCTAAGCTTGGTTTCTTTAGCGATTTTGATGAACTCCCCTAGTCCATTGCCAATATATTTAAGGGTTTCCTCATCCCAATATTCTAGGGGTAAAGATTACATTCAGATCTAGACTGGTGCCCAGTTGAAGTCTTCCTTATCCAGATTGAATATTTCAATCCAGTCTTTGAGGTATAGACCTACAGAATTGAAAAAATATGGGCCTCCATCCAAAATACAGTTTCTGTCCTCCAGACAGTTGAAGATGGCTATGAAGAAACATTTTGGACCCAACTGCAGGGTGACATGTCCTTTGGGTTTCCATTTTGAAGTGATCCAACCATGTAGTGCTTTTTCAGTCGACTAGTATCCTATAAACTTGCCAATGAGGGCATGATCCTTCATGTAATGAATATTCCCACTGATTTGATGTGGTCTACTGCTATCGGAATGCAAGTAGCAGAGGAGACTTTCTGCTCTGCGTCTGATGCAGTCTGTGATTCCTTCTTGTCTTTTTGCATGTCATTAGAGTTTACCTGCGCTCCTGCTGTGTCAGGGGTTGGTATTTGCTTAGTAGCGGCCAGAATGGTTGTGTCACAAGGGGGATTTATAGGGGGGGGAAGGTTCACACCCCTCCAAAAGGAGTTGCCATGGTAAGGTATCAGAATCAGACTTTGAAGGGGCGCAGCTGTGTTAGACCAAGGCCGTCGGGAGAGAAGAAAAGAGCTATATCGACTCTGTTGCAGGGTTGCAGAAACCCTAAGGATCCATGGGGGAGGCCTCTACTGCACTCTCGTGTCACTTAAAAATAATTTTTAAATAAATTGTACATAAGAGATTAATATTATAAACATATGGATAATATTATACCCTATGAATATGAACCCTTAGATTAATAAATCCAAGGGATTGATATTATAAACCCAAGGGTAAAATAAACCTAAGGGATTAATACTAAAAACCCGATGGAACATAAACCCTAGTGTTAATAGTATTAATCCCTTGGTTTCATTATCCCTTGGGGTAATATTATTCCCTTGGGGTTTTATTATTAACCCCTTGGGTTTATTATTCCCTTGGATTTATAATATCAATCCCTTTGGTTTATTAATCTAAGATTTGATATTCTGAGGGTATAATATTATTCATAGGGTTTTTAATTAATATTAGTCCCTATGGTTGAATATTATTCCGTAGGGTTTATAATTTCTTGGATTTTCAGTATTAAACCCAAGGGTATATATGGTTGAGCATGATTGACCATGATTGATTTTCAAATCAAGAGAATCTTTGTCACAATGCAACATTGCACCATGGTTAACCATGGTTGACTCTCGTATTGAGACAATATTAGTCATAATGCGACATTGGACCGTGGTTTACCATGATTGAATTTATAAAACATGGTTGACCATAAATGATATTATAAACCCAAGGGAATAATAAACCCTAGGGATTAATACTAAAAACCGAAGAGATTATAAAGGTAAGGGAATAATATTAAACCCTAAGAATATGAACCCTTACATTAATAAACCCAAGGGATTGATATTATAAACCCAAGGGAATAATAAACCAAGGGACAAAAATTATAAACCCAAGGTATATAAACCCTAAAATAAACATGGTTGACCATGGTTGATTTCCATATTGAGACAATCCTTGTCACAATGTGGCGTTGGACCATGGTTGAGTATGATTTCTCATGATTGATTTTCAAATCGAGAGAATCTTTGTCACAATGAGATATTGGACCATGGTTAACCATGGTTGATTATGATTTTGAGACAATATTTGACACAATGCAATGTTGCACCCATGGTTGAAAATGATTGAATTTATAAAACATGGTTGACCGTCATTGATATTATAAACCTAAGGGAATAGTAAACCCTAGGGATTAATACTAAAAAACCAAGGGATTATAAACGTAAGGGAATAATATTAAACCCTAGGAATATGAACCCTTAAATTATTAAACCCAAATGATTGATATTATAAACCCAAGGGAATAATAAAATCAAGGGATTTATAAACCCAAGGGAATAATAAAATCAAGGGATTTATAAACCCAAGGTATGTAAACACTAAGATAAATATCATAAACCCTAAAATAAACATGGTTGATTTCCATATTGAGACCAAGGTCATGATTGACCATGGTTGACCATGATTACCACATTGAGACAATATTTGTCATAATGTGATGTTGGACCATGGTTAAGACAATGGCTGATTTTCATATTAAGGCAATCTTTGTCACAATGCACCATTGGACAATGGTTGACCATCATTAACCATGGCTGACCATGATTTATTTTATAAAATATGGTTGACCATGACTGACCATGATTGACCATGGTTGATTTTCATATTCAGACAATCTTTGTCACAATGCAACGATTGACCATGGTTGACCATGATTGACCATGTTTGACTAAGGATGAATATGAGTGAACAATGTTGACTATCATTGAGTATGACAAATATATAGTTGATTAAGATTGGCCATGGTTGACTATTTATACATTGACTGCAAAGGTTGACTACAAAGGTTAAATATCTTTCTTTACGTCGTCATGATGACTCTAGATGTGTGTATATTTCTTAATTGTAAGCATGTTAAAAAAAATTCCTATCAAATATCATGGTTCAATATGATCTTCATGTTCACTATCTTTGACTAAAATGATCATGAAGATTGATCATGATTATAATGTGTTAGTTTTTAAATTAACATATTATTAATGTGGAAATTTATAAATCAATGTAATAATCTATAATAATTATTATATTATTATAAATTTATTAAAGTTTAAATAATATTACTAAGTTAAAATTGTATTAATAAAATAATAATAATAATGTACTATTAATATTAATATTAGTAAAAATTTTGAGCCCACGCCCCTGCGCCTGAACCCGTGATGCTGCACCTTCCTCGGCCCCTCGGCCCTTCGGCTTCTGCTGATCACGATCCGACTCCATCATGGCCACTCCGGAGTCCTCCCCGGGGATAACCACCGCTTTGATCCAGGCCCGAGCCTTCTCAGATCTTATTAGCACCTTGGCTCCTCCTCAACCTACACCAACTACTTCCAAATTTGTAAAAAATCTTGAAGGTTTATAGGAGGTTGTTCTCCCTCCCTCTCTCCCTCGTATGGTTGCTCGTTCTTTGGTAGAAAAGGGATTAATAGGTCAGTTTACGGGAATCTGGCCCTCGGCGAAGACAATACAATAATGGGTTGAACGCAACTGTTTAGACAATATCAACGGCAAAATCTCCATCTGATTCTGTGGAAGGGGATATTTTACCTTCCACTTTGAAACTAAAGAAGCCAAAGATCTTATCTTCAGAAACGAACCCTATTTCATGGACACCAGGGGCTTGTACCTCAACAAATGGATGCCGGATTTTGATCCTGAACTCGATGTTTCGAATGTTTTACCTGTTTGGGTGCGCCTTCCACATCTCCCTCTTCATTGTTGGGGGGATGATTCAGTCAAAGCTATTGGAAATGTAATTGGAGAATTCATTGATCGAAGTGAACCAAAGGATAACATGCAAGCCTGTGCCAAGATCTATGTCAAAGTGGATTTGGGCAAAGGTCTCCCTGAGGCCATCAAATTAAAATTCAATGAATGGACACACATTCAGTAGATTGATTATGAGTAGATCCCGTTCAAATGTAAGGTATGTCATGAATATGGTCACTTTGCTAATCGTTGTTCAAAAATTATTGATGTTGAAAGCCCAGAGATGGACTAGCAATGGGAAACTGCTAAGAGAAATAAAACCAATCTGAACCCTAAGAATGTCTCCCCTGCTGCTCCTCCCCCTAATTCTAATCCCTTGCCCTCTTCTTCCCCCCTGATCCCAGATCCAAGCAATCCCTCTACTTATTCCACTCCCCCCGACTCGTTGGAGCAATCCCTCTACTTATTCCACTCCCCCCAACTCGCTGGAGAAATCCAATTCTTTCTCATCCATCTCCCTCCCCGATGAAGACCCTCCCCTTTCCATTCCTCTCACTCAACATGACTCCCCCCAAATCTCCCCCGCCATCCATGACCCTCCCTCCTCCTCCCAAGAATCATCTTCTATTTGAATCACTAGGAATTCATCTAAGGAACATGGGGAAAATCTAGAAACTCAAAAAAATCAAGGCCCTAGAAGAAAAACTAAAAAGCAGCAACGTGATGAAAATGCGCAAAAGGATATAGCATTGGGAACACAGAACCCCATTGAAAATTACATATTGGGACAAAACAACAAGGACAAGGGCAAAAGGAACAGGGAGGGAAAGCAACTCTTTGAACAGCTTTTTTGCAATGATGAAAATTCTCTCATGGAACAACAGGGGTCTAGGGCACCCCTCCAACTTATCAGCCCTAAGAGATCTGACAAATCAAGAGAAACTAGAAATTATCCTCCTAAAGGAAAAAAAGCAAGGAGAATTAGAAATTAAGGCAATAATAAACAAAACAAAGCACTATGATGGCACCCTATCTGAGTCAAGGGGAGCCTCTGGTGGATTAGCTACTCTTTGGAATTGCAACATATGGAAACAAAAAGACATCATGGTAAATCAGAATTGGCTCAAAGTGACTTTAGAAAACTGCATAGATCAGAAAGAGATCATAGTCTACAATGTTTATGGTCCCAACCATTATAGGGACAAAGAGCTTTGTTGGAGCTCCATAAAGGAAAACATGAGAAATGAGGACAACAACAACATCATAATGGGAGGATACTTCAACCTTATTCTTCATGCAAACGAGAAAAGAGGAGGCTGCTTCAGCCAAGATCCTTCCAGAAATCAGCTTGAAGATATAATGCAAGATCATGAGTTGGTGGACATAACTCCAAAGAATCATAGATACACTTGGAGCAATAGAGGAATAGGCATAGGCAGCATCATGGAAAGGCTTGACAGAATCCTAGTCGTTGTCACACTACTTTCTCATTACTCCACAGCTACTGTAAATGTGCTCACATTTCCAGCCTCAGATCATTATCCCATTACTCTCACCTTTGGAGATCACTGCTCTCTTGGCCCCATTCCCTTCAAATACAGTCCCCTTTGGAATGATATTCCAGATGCAAACTAGCTGGTGCAAAACATTTGGATACAACATGTTTAAGGTTCACCAAATTTTATATGGGAGACCAAATTTAAAAAAAACAAAGTTGGCCTTAAAGGATTGGGCCAAAACTCAATATAAAGAGCTTGATCAAATCAAGACTAAAATAGAAATCCACCTGGATGAAGTTCATAGCAATATTGAAAATCAAGGACTCAATCAAGATCTTCTCAATCAGGAAAAAAATCTCTATTGGTAGCTCTATCAAGCCAACATAAATGAAGAAGAGAAATGGTGCATTAAGTCAAGGAACTTTTGGCTTCAAGATGGTGATAAAAACACAGCTTTTTTCATAAGCAAACCATTGTCCACAAAGTCAAAAACAACATCGTATCCATCATTGATGAAGCTGGCCAACTTCATACAGACCAAGAAGCGATTAAAAGTGTGGCTACAACGCATTTCAAAGAGCTCCTCACTGAGACAAGCATGCCTGAAGATTACTCGGATCTACTGCAGCACCTTCCATCCTTAATCACCGAAGAGATAAACAACGCTCTCAACAGAGAAATTGATGAAGAAGAGGCCAAGAATGCAATCTGGACCCTGAATCTGGATAAAGCTCCTGGACCAGAAGGGTTTTCTATCACCTTTTACAGAATATATTGGGATATTATTAAAAAGGATCTTATGAAAATGATACATTGGATCCAACGCAAGAAAAAATTTGGGGGGTACACTAGATCTACATTCCTTGCCCTTATCCCCAAACAAAACCGCCCTTCCTCATTTTCTAGATTTAGGCCCATCTCCCTTTGCAACTCCTCCTATAAGCTCATCACTAAAATTCTGGCCACCCATCTCAAACTTCATCTTCAAATCTCATCTCGGAAAACCAAGGAGGATTCATATCTCAAAGACAAATAACTGACTCCATCTTCCTTGTTCAAGAAGCCATACACTCCAGCTTCTCACGCAAAGAAAAAGGATTTATCCTAAAGCTAGACCTTTCCAACACCTTTGATAGGGTCAGGCATTCTTTTCTCTTAGCTGTGCTTCAAAAAATGGGTTTTGACCAAAGCTTCCTTGCCCTTATCAACTCCTGCATCTCAGGCCCCTAGATATATCCTCTCATCAATGGCAGACCTACTCCTTTCTTTCAATCCACTAGAGGATTAAGGCAGGGTTTTCCTCTCTCCCACTACCTCTTCATCCTCATGGCGGAATCCTTTAGCAAAGCATTGGATCATATGAGATGGGTGGGTCTCATCATCAGCATCAAATTTGGTAATGGAGTTAAAAATATGAATCATTCCCAATTTGCAGATGATACTTTGCTGATGGGAGGAGCATCCAACATCATTGCTCAGCGATTTAAAAATGTCTTGGACAAATTCATGCTCTATTATGGAGGACTGATCAATCATCACAAAAGTTGCATTTATGGATGGAATGCATCTAATCAAACCTTACACAACATTGCTAACATCTTTGGTGTTCCTTGAAAATTGAATTGGGATCATTTCACTTATTTAGGCATGCCTGTAAGTATCAGTCCCTTGAAGTCTGAAGTTTGGAATGTCACTATCGATAAAATGAAGAGGAAAGTTCAACAATGGGGCTCATCATGGCTCAACCCTGTAGGTCACCTTATCCTACTCAAATCTGGGCTTTCTTCCCTTCCTCTATATCAATTCACCCTCCTACAAGCTCCTGCCATCATCCATCTTAAAATTGAAGCCATCATCAGGCATTTCCTATGGCAAGGAGGCAAGTAATACAAGAAAATATAACCTCATCAAATGGAGGCAAGTAATACAAGATCAGGAGCATGGAGGTATTGGAGTCTGCTCACCCAAATTCCTGAACAAAACTTTTGGAGGAAAGATTGTCTGGAGGCTTATCAATGGGAACCAAGCTTGGTGGAAAAAAGTCCTGGAAGTTAAGTATGTTAATTCCACCCAAAAGCAACTCTTTGACCAAGATATTCCTAACAGACCTTGTTCTAAAATATGGGCTCTTTACAAAAATCCATCCCCTTCCTAGCTCAAAACCTCTCCAAAGTTCCCATGGGAGGCAACACCATCAATGTTGTAACTGATCAAATTATGGGACAAATACCCATTATTGACAGGCCTAGCACTCAGCGCATTCTCCTCTTCTTCAGCAATATGGGTTTTAAATTTTTTAGTCAATTCTCCAAATGGGATAATCAAACCAAAATTTGGACTAGATGGCACTTTCCTAAAGTTCCTGCCCACCTTGAAGATTATCTTAGAAATTTCCAAACCCACCTTCATGGCTTTGCCCCTTTAAAAAAATATAGCATTGGCGGATTTCGATGGGACCCCTCTGGATCAGCATTCACCATCAAAGCAACCTATCATCATCTTTGTAATGACCATTATCCAACGCCTATCTAGCCATCATGGAAGGCTGTTTGGAAATCAGAATCTATACCCAATATCAAGTTTTTCATATGGCTTCTTTTGAAAGATAAAATTTTAACCTCTGAAAATCTCAAAAAAAGAGGTGTAATAAGACCATCAATGTGTCCAAACTGTCAAAATGTTGAAGAGACAGTCCTACATCTCTTTATCGAGTGCCCCTTTGCTTCCCATTGCTGGGCTGAGCTCACCTCCTTTTTTCAGCCTTTTTGGATGCATCATCGCTCTATTGCTGAGGTTCTCCACTCTTGGAAAAACAGATTCCCATGGGGGAAAAAGAAGGACAAAATTTCGAAGAGAGTTTGGGATACCCTCCCTTATGTGGCTTTATGGAACATTTGGCTTTCTAGGAATAGGAATATCTTCAGGAAAAAAGAGCCATCCTTCAGGAAAGTGTGCAGCAAAATTTGGAGCCTCACCCTTGAAACAATCTCTTTCAAGAGCGACCACAGTGAACTTTGTGCGGAGGAAAGGATCTTCCTGGGAGACCTATTGGATAGAAACAATAGCGGAAACCCTCCTCCTAAACATCCCTACAAAATATATGTAAGCTGGAAGATCAGGTTTAAAGAGGAGGACTTCGCCTATTGGATAAAGAACAGTGCCAGACCCTCTCTTTTCTTTGACGGAGCTTCAAAATCCAATCCGGGCATTACAGGGGCGGGGGGCATCATAAGGAGTGAAAATGGCAGCGCACTCACAAATTTTGAATGGGGTCTTGGCACACTCTCTAATAACAGAGCAGAGGCCTTAGCCCTCCTTCAAGGCTTGTCTCAGTTGAAAAAGCTTAAAATCATAAATGTTATGATTTTTAGAGATTCCTCCATTATCATCAACTTAATGATCCATGATCGACCGACTGCCAACATCGCTCTTCACCAAACCATCAGTAGATGTTGTAACCTCTTGGATGATATGAAGGATGTTTCATTCTTCCACATACTCCGAAATCACAACAAGGATGCTGATCTTCTGGCCAACAGAGCCTGCGCTTGTATCTCGGGGTAATTTCTTTGCAATGATGCTGTAAATCTTATTCCTCTGCCATGATTTTGACCATGACTGCTCCTAGATTCTATTCGATTTTCCTCTCTGGCCCCTTAGAACTTACCTGCAATCTTCGTGCCCTCACATCTACCTCACCCGTGATCTTATCTCTTTGGTTCTCCCCCCTAGCTACTCTCTTCCTTCCACTCTCTTCTATTTATCCCATTGCCTCCCGTTCCCTCTGTCATTCCCCTCTTTCTTCCTCAAGTTTTGCTTGCCTCCCTCCACAGACATCTCCTCTCATTTCATCGGGTCCTTGCTCCTTCGGGCCTTTGCTCCTGTGCTCAATGCCCTCGGTGCCGTCTCCTCTTGATTCTCGCCTGATCCTCCTTACTGTTGTTACCTTATTCATTCTCTTGTTAATGCGACTCCGCTATTCTTGCACTGATCTGCCTCACCAGATTCTCCCAGTAAATATGGAGTGCGTTATTAACAGTTACTCTGTGCAGATATGTGCAAGTGTTATCAAGATTCTGCCTTTTTGTAGAGCTTGTTATCAAGCATTGCATCCCCATTTAGCAGCTATCTTCAACAACATGGCTCGCAGCGAAGAGTGTCTCCACTGCGCGGATCTTCAAGCTAAACTTGAACAAATCAGAGCTCATCAAAAGATTCTTGATGCAAAGCTGAAAAATGAGGTAAAAATATTGGATGACAACATGAAGCAGATGTTAAAGTATTTCTCTCAAGGGTTTCCTCTCTTCAAATTCAGTTTGACAATCTCTCAAATCTATGCTCTCATGCTGAAGAATCGATGCAAATTCTGAAATACATGCTAGAGAAGCGCACCACCCCAAGCTCCAGCTCTAACAACTTAAGGAATGCTGGCAATGAAGACAATCTTGAGGACTCTACAGCACACCATATCAGCCACATCAATATTGACTAATCTGCTCTCCATTATTAAGCATGTCTTTCAAATTTGTTTACCTTCTGTCTTAGTTTGTCTGCATATATGCTTTATCTGTATTCGAGCTCTTTTCGAATACTAGAAACAAAGGAAATGTAGCATTTAGCTGTAGCTATTTCCTCCACTGCACTACAAGAAGTCGAGCATGTAATCATGGAGTTACTACTCTTTTTTGAAATACAAAATAGCAACCGATTGTGTTAAAAAAGAAAAATATTAATATTAATAATTATATTAATGTAATAATAATAATAATAATAATATTATTATTATTATTATTATTATTAAATCTTATATTCTAAATTTACTATTTAAAACTATAATAAGTGAAACTCTAAAAATTCATATATATATATAAAGGGTGGTGTAGTTATCTTTAATTTTTAAATTATTAATTATTTTTATTTTTTAGATGGTTATTTTAATTTTTTGGATGGCTCTTTTATTTTTTTATTATTTTAGTTATTTTTTAATTTACAATTAATTTAAATAGTTATAATTAAGTGGTTATTTTAATATATTTTATTCATTTATATAATTATATAATTATTAAGTTATTATAGATACATGTTTTACTTAATTTTTTATTTTTTAATTATGTTTAATTTTCATTCACACACTTTACTACATTAAAATGTATCATGATTTAAATTTGGTTTTATTTATACTTATTTTTAAATTTATTATAACAAAATACTAATACCACATTATGGTTAGATTAAGTTAAATTAAATTTTATATTCACTTTTATATATTTGTTGTGAAAAAAAATATTTTTATTTTTCATTACGTTTCTCTATTATTTTCTATTATTGTTATGTTGATGAGAGAACAATATAATTTTGTTGAAAATGAATGGAATAACCTGTTGATGAATTTTTTTAACCCGACTTTTAAACATGATTTGGGTTCTTAAAATACTCCTCAACCTTCTCAAGAAAGTTGGCACTCCCCTGAAGATAGATTCATTTCTGTAGTCCAAAATGTCGGGTTAAAAAAACTCATCAACAAATTATTCCATTCATTTAAAAAAAAATCAACCGGTATAGACTCTCTATTAAATAACATAATTTTGATCGTGCATTATCTTTTCATCAATGCATTTATCGTCAACACACGTATCTATGTTAAATAATCATCTTAACATTTGATTCAACATTTCATATACAATGTGGTTCCATAAAATAATATAGAAAATGTTCTATTTGTATTAATATCTAAAATTACTACTTTGTATAAAATCATAATCTATTTAAAATTTTCATTCCAAAATATAAACTAATCATTAGTATAAATAATTAGTTAATAATCTTATTCAAATCTATTCATATGAACAATTGATTAAGATGTTACCATCTACATAAACCTTTTTAGAAACCTGAAATATTTGTTTTAATGTTCATGGTAATCACCATGAGAAAATGCTCAAATCTATTTCAATGAAATGAATATTAAAGAAAACTTGAAAATTCCTCATTAAAAACAGCTTAATGTTTGACCACCTTTTTCAAAGAGTTTCGACTCGAACCTCGCTCGCGTGTTTTTAAAAAAACCAATACTTGCGAATCACGATGTCCATCGAGAAAACGATAGGCCGCGGTTTGAACACGACAACTATGAATCTATTGTATCGATACGAATGTTAGCCTCAGAGAAACGTTTGTCCACTCATCACCTTGTCCCATCACAGGGAATCAAGAAACGTCCCAGAGTTTCAAAGTCAAGTGGCTCTTCACTTCAATTTACTACGCACAAAAGGAGAAGGTACAGTCGTCGATTGCTCTGAGACTAAGCATATTCGGCGGAATATTAAATCGAGACTATTGGTTAAAAAGTCAACATGGGTTCATCCACCTTAGGTTTAAAATAGGAAGCATTTGATGGTTTTAGATCACGATCATTAAAAAAGAGTTAAGGTGAAGATTCATATGAGCTTCAGAGAAAATGTTGGTAGAATTTGAATCATAAATCAAAAGGTTACATGAATCCACCATTTCTATGTCCGAAAGTCTAGATGATGAAGTTCAAACTAGGGGACATATAAGTCGATTTTCTTCAACTTTTGTTGAAATGGATATCTAAGAATATGTAACAAGAGGTCACACGAAGTCAAAAAATTCCAAGTTGATCATGTTAAAATCAAGTGACCAAGGCAATCCCTTGGAATCCCAAGTACTGTAATGATTTCATTACATTGCATAGGTTTTAGTGTTTGGCAAAATGAATAATTCTCATCTCAGTTGTTCACTACATTGCTTTTACATAGTGCATTGAGTAGATTTGATAATTTGGTTTTATGCTTTGATTTTTACAATGGATAAAGGCTACATTAAAAATATTTTATTATTATTTGGAACAATTTATTCAATAGAACGGTAAGGAAATTATCATGCTTAGTAAATGAATTAAGCAATACGCAATGAGTAACTCATCAAGATGGTTTGAAATTGTAATCAGAATTAATGACAAACGGTCACATAAGTTACAAGTCACAAGATGAAAAAATTGAAATCACGAAGAAAAATGCCACATAATTTGAAATTCCAAGTTGATCAAGTCAAAATCCAAACATTGGGATAGTCGTCTGGAATCTCGAGTATATTGATTTTTTATATTGGATAGATAACGTTGTAGGTTTTAACCATTTACAATTTATTGGTGTAAATAGATTCTTAATAATTAGAAAAGATATAATAGGGAATACACAAATTTACATGGAGATTTTATCGTGGAAACTCAAACTTGGAAAACCAACAAGCATTTTTTCATTATATTTCTTGTACTATATTACAATACAATATACATCTTGTGACATATGAACAACTGATCGAACTATAATTCCATAATCGAAACTAAAAAATCATGGGGAAAACCACCATGTGCCACATAACCACTTTTAGAAAAATCATTGGCAAAAAAATACCAAACACGGACACAAAAACTGGAGAAAAAAATTGTCCAAATATTTTTCTCAAGGCTCTGGGCTAAACCCCGTGCAAGGGAGCTAAACAACCTCCCTTCCACGCCCCTCCCCACCATGGGATCCCCCTTTATCGATGGTGCATATAGGTCGTGCAAAGAATATAAAACATACCCAACATTCTCCCACTTGTTGTTTTCTTTGCATATAAGGGGGCATATGAGTACACAATGAATAATTTAGAGCAGTGATGCCCATTTTTTATCTACACCAAGTGAACTTTTCAGTGCTCACAAATTTTTTTAATGCTTCAAAAACATTCTTTAAAGTTTCCACCTTTCTAGAAACACCTTCTTGTCTTCAATCACATCCCTCACATAGTAATACTAAACACCAAATGCTTTGTCTTTGAATGATAAACAAATTTATTCACTAAAATAATTTCACTTTTTCACCACAATATATGTTTATAGCTTGTTGTACGAACCCCATATGTGAACACATTATATGTAACCAAATTGCTTTCTTGCTTGTATGAGTGACTACTATGTATTCAAATTCTGTAGTTGAATGTGCCATTACAAACTGTCTCTTTCTTATCTAACTGATAACTCCTCCAAACAGGTTAAACACATACCCACTGGTAGATATTATATGATTCAAATCTCCATCCAAGTGTGCATCAACAAAGCCATGTACGTTCAACACTCTCTCTAGTCCTAGTTTTCCTTGATAGCACAATCCATATCTAGTAGTTCCACACAAATGCTTGAAAACTCTCTTCACTATTATCCAATTCTCCTTCTTTGGTTTTGACAGGTACTTGCTTAGTACTCCCACTGCATGTGTAATGTCTAGTCTTGTACAGACAATTGCATACATAAAATTTCCAAATGCATTGGAATATGGAATATGGGACATGTCCTCTTCCTCTTTCTGTGTTTTGGGACATTGATCTGCAAATAACTTTACACCTACAGAAATAGGGACCTTCACCAGTTTACTTTCTTGCATATTAAACCTCTACAATATTGCCTCGATATACTTCTTTCTATTTAACTAGAGTTTCTTTTTTACCCAGTCTCTTTTAATTTCCATGCCTAAAATGAAAATTGCAGCAACGAGATCCTTCATATAAAATCTAGAAGATAATTGTGTTTTCACTTCCTAGATGATTTTCCTATAATTTCTAATTAAAAACATAATATCTACATACAAGACCAAATAAATAACTTGATCACCAACTAATTTAAAACACACATAGTGATATGATTTGCTTATTCTAAAGCCAAGTCCCTATATATATGTACCAAAATTTTGATACTACATCATTGGTGATTTCTTCAACCCATACAAGGTCATTTTCAACCTACATACTAAACTTTTTCTTACTCTTCACTGCAAAGCCTTCTTGTTGCTTCATATAGATCTCTTCTTCCAAATCCCCATGTAGGAATGTTGCCTTCATATCCATATGTTCACCCTAAAATTAAAAAACAACAATAATAGATAAATAAATCTAATAGAAGTTAACTTTGCAACAAAATCAATTCCATGCACCCAAGAATAGTATTTTCTACTAACCGTGCTTTATATTTCTCGACATTTCCTTCTTCATTCAACTTTTTCTTAAACATACATTTGTTGTTAATGGGTTTTCTTCCAACCAACAACTCCACTAGATCCCAAGCCTCATTCTTGTCCAAGGCCACAATTTCTTCGGCCATGGAATTTTTCCAAAGTTCACCATCCTCTATATCAAATATGTACCTAAAAGTTTTGAGATCGCCAAAAGTAATAAAAAAAGTAAAATTTGAATGAAAATCAAGTGGAGTATATTTTATTAGCCAGCTTTTTTCTGGAACTGCTCAAAACTGGAGTATGTGGTTCTTCTTCTTCTAATTTATGTTCTTTTGTAAATTCTAAATAATCAACCTTTAGTTAAAACTCTATCCCTTTAGTTTTTTCCCCTTGCTAGGAGTACCTATTTGATAACATATTTTGCTTCTCTAAATACCCATTCTCAAATATACACAACCTTCTTTGTTGTTGGGTTGCAAAGCTTGCAACCAATGAAGATGTACCTTTTAGATCTATTATACAACTTAGTTATGTTTTCGTTTAGAATATGTAAGTAAAAATCAAAGTGAAAAGGCCACTCAAAAATTTAAGAGTCATAAACTTTTTTTCACCCTAAGTAAATATGAAATTCCAAGCATGGCAGCAGGATTTAAGATTCATAGAAATTCTATGGCTTTTTGCAAAATTTAAGATTCATATTTTTTTTCACCCTTTGTAAATTTGAAGTTCCAGGCTCGGTAACAAAGATTGAGCAAGGGAAAAGATCCATATGAGTTAATTTGATATGAAACTAAGTGGTTGGATCAACAGAGGACAATAATGAAAAATATTATCTTATCGACATGTTATAAAGGCTACAAAATTTAAAATGGCTTATGTGTACGATAAGTGGTGCAAAGGCTCGACGTGGCAAGGTGTTGTGTAAATCAACAACCCCCATTATTTTAAGCCATAATTACTTTAGAAAATAATGGGGACCCTTTTATTTTTTAGAGTTTAAGAAAATAAACCCTTAGAGTATTTATTTTGATAGGAATAGGGGTCAGAAGGGGATGAAAACTTTAAAAATTGGCTTTCCAAATACTTAAGCGAAGGTAAATCGCATTTCACAAATTGCAAAATCATTTACATAACATGTATACTTCGAAAATAATGATTTTGCAATCCAATGAATATAACCGAAACACTTTTATATGAGGAAAAATCCATATTTATAAGTAAATACGATAAAAAATACTGTGGGACCGATTTTTGCCACGTCAGCCTATCGCATTTCACAAATCGTAGTTTCTCTCGACACTCTTATTTGTTTAGATAAATGTATTTCCAGATTAATAATGTCATTAGGATTTGGTCAACGTTTCAAACCAACTAATGTTGTTCATCCTCAGGACAAGGTGAAAAGCCAATTAATCTTATTGAATAAATAGTGTGGATGCATCATTTCCCGGTATTAGCCGAAGAAAACTAGTCGTTTAAGACTAGCGGCTTCAAAACTAGTCATTAATGAAATAGTTAATTAGTTAATTAAAATTATTAAGTGATTAATAAATATTTACTTAATACATATTATAATAATAAAATAAAATTTTTATTATGTAATGTTTAACTAAAAAAATTTAATTTGATTAATAAAATTTAATTGAATATTATAATAATAAAAAATATATATTATGTAATATTTAGTTAAAAATATTTAATTGATTAATAAATATTATAATAATAATAATAAATTTAAATTTAAAAAGTATTATGAAGAATTTATTACTAATATATATAGGGGATTATACAGAATTAAAAACATAAAGGGTAATATATAATGATATAAACATAAAGAATATATAAGACAAAATCTAGGGAAATAGAAGACTAGACAAAAGAAGAGAAAGGGGGGAAAAAATGAAAAGAAGAAAAGGGAGATCAGGAAAAATAACCAAGGGGGGCAAAAAGAAAATTCATCTAGAGAGAGCTGGAGTCCAGCTTTTACTCAACTTCCAATCATCATCCCTATTGAGATTCTTACAAAGTCATTCAATCTCAATGGCTTCCCTAAGCTTCATATGATGGAAGTGGTCGACCTTAGCGATGACTTCGGAGTCTTCAATGCAAATATGGTGACACGATTTCTCCACATGTTCTGCAAGAGGAGATGTGCGGGATCGATTGTGCCTAATGTCTACAACATGCTCCTGGATTCTCTATTTAATGGATCTGCCAATTTCACCAATGTAGGGCATGCCACAAGAACAAGGAATCATGTAGCCACCCTTCATGTCTTTCGGATCAATAGGGTCCTTGACAGATCCGAGATAATGTCTAATAGTACAGAGGGGTTTGAAAGCAGAGGAGACAATATTCCTTCTGAGGACATGGGCAATCTTGTCCATGGTTCCTTGGATAAAAGGGAGGTGAACCTTGGAAACTGGATCCACTCGAGTATATTTTCCTTTTAATTCATTATGGGATTTTTGAAAGGCTATATGGCCCTTAGATTTATTATACCAATTATTTTAAAAAACTTCAAGAAGATGGGATTTCTTCGACTCCAAGTGGTCATCGTAAGAAATCCTAAGAGCACGAGCAACAAGAGTTTAAAGAACACCAAATTTTTGCGTAGGAAAATGATAAGAACTAGCATGAAGATACTATTATGTGTGATTTTTCTTGCGAAAACTTGGTGGGAAATGGATCCATCATCCCTTCTAGAGAGAAGGATATCCAAGAAAGGAAGGGAACCATCAACTTCAACCTCCATGGTGAATTTGATGGAATCTGATGAGGAATTTAGGTGCCCAAGAAAGCAGAGGAGCCATTGTTCATTTTGAGGACATGAGAAATCTTGTTCGTTGTTCCTTGTTTAAGGCCTTGGCCTCTGCTAAATTTCGCCCTAGGAAATGGAAGAGATTCATTGATGAAACCTATGTCATTTGGCCCCATGGTAGGGAGAGTTTGGATCTGTTTCTTGGGCACCTAATTTCCCTGTCGGATTCCATCAAATTCACCATGGAGGTTGAAGTTGATGGTTCCCTTCCTTTCTTGGATATCCTTCTCTCTAGAAGTGATGATATCCATTTCCCACCAAGTTTTTCGCAAGAAAACTCACACATAACAGTATCTTCATGCTGGTTCTCATCATTTTCCTGCGCGAAAAATTGTTGTTCTTTGCACTCTTGCTGCTTGTGCTCTTAGGATTTCTGACGATGACCACATGGAGTCGGAGAAATCCCATATTCTTGATTTTTTTGAAAATAGTGGTTATAATAGATCTGAGGGCCATATATCCTTTCAAAAAGACCATAATTGATTAAAAGGAAAATCTACTCGAGTGGATCCTGTTTCCAAGGTTCACCTCCATTTTATCCAAGGAACCACGGACAATATTTTCCATGTCCTCAGAAGGAATAATGTCTCCTCTAATTTCAAACCCCTCTGTACTATTAGAAATTCTCTCAGATCTATCAAGAACCCTATCGACCCAAAAGACATGAAGGGTGTCTACATGATTCCTTGTTCTTGTGGGATGCCTTACATTGGTTAAACTGGAAGATCCATTAGAAAGAGAATCCAGGAGCATGCTACAGACATTAGGCACAATCGATCCCACACATCTGCTCTTGCAGAACATGTGGAGAAATCGTGTCACCATGTTTGCATTGAAGACTCCAAAGTCATCGCTAAGGTCAACCACTTCCATCATAAGAAGCTTAGGGAAGCCACTGAGATTGAGCGACATGCTAAGAATCTGAATAGGGATGATGGTTGGAAGTTGAGTAAAATCTGGATTCCAGGTCTCTCTAGAGGAAAAAAAAAATTGCCCCCCCCTTGCTTATTTTTCCTGATCTCCCTTTTCTTCTTTTCATTCCACCCCCCGCCCCCCCTTCTCTTGTTTTGTCTAGTCTTCTATTTCCCTAGATTTTTTCTTATATATTATTTATGTTTATATTATTATATATTACCCTTTATTTTTATTTTTTTTGTATAATCCCCTATGTATCTTAGTAGTAAATTCTTCATAATACTTTTTAAATTTAAATTTATTATTATATCTATTATTTTAATATTTATTAATCAATTAAATATTTTTAACTAAATATTACATCATATATATATATATATATATAATATTTATTAAATTAAATTAAATTTTATTAATCAATTTAAATTGTTTTAATTAAATATTACATAATAATTTTTTTATTTTATTATTATAATATCTATTAAGTCAATATTTATTAATCACTTAATAATTTTAATTAACTAATTAACTAATTCATTATGGCTAGACTTAAACGGCTAGTTTTCTTTGGCTAATACCGAGAAATGATGCATCCACACTATTTATTCAATAAGATTGATTGGATTTTCACCTTGTCTTGAGGATGAACCACATTAGTTGGTTTGAAACGTCGACCAAATCCTAATGATGTGATTAATACAGAAAGACATTGATCTAATCTATGGATCACAAAAGTCTCATATCTAACTCTTATTTGTTGCCGCTCATACTCGCTAATGAGATAAAGTGATCGCTTCACATATCGTATATCGCATGCTTGTAAAACAAACATACATTGCATATTATTAAATTTGTCGATATTTTGATTGTGATGTCGCGATCGGCAAAAAAGCTAGCCTTGTTAGTATTTAATGAAGAGATTACACACGAGTCACAATGTAATGCGATAGATGTGGTTATAATTGAGAAATTATTATCATGGCACGATAATCCATATTAGTTATCAATGTCATAAATTAACGGTTTTTTCTCCCATACTACCATAATCATTTCCCTACAACGAGCTTTCAATTCAATCCCATCAACATGTGTTATCTCATCCATTTGCAATTTTTCTATTTACTATGGTATTTGTGCGTATTTTAAAACTCAAGCTTCCTTATTACCACTTACTTGTTCTTACTTATTTACAGGCAAGTTCGAGTAATTAAATTTCTTCAGAAATGTCTAAGGCTTTGAAGAAACAAAAGAAGCATATAGCTCCTGTTAATCCCGCACCTACTACCTCAGAGAGAACTCCTACTAATCCTGCACAAATTTCACTAAGGAAAATGAATGCAAATCGGCACCAATAAAGCAGTGGGGGAGCAATCCTAACAAACACCAGAACGATGAAAAGGGTATGTATTCTACTGATTCTCAGCAATTCCCTATTGCTATATCTCAGCTATGATGTCTAAACATTTTGGTCAATCAGACATTATTAGATTTTCAGTAGAATGGGTTCCCCTTATGGAAGTAGCAACATATGCTTATGTTATGGACTAGGGCAATATTCTATCAAATAATATTTCCACCCAAATTTTAGAATATAGAAAGAACCACTTTATCTCCTCTAAAATATTTCCTCCATTTTATAAGAGTGGCTATATTATGGATGTCATGTGTTTTACATCAGATTTTCCAGTCATGGGTTGGAAATGGATTACCCAATATCCCCTTCCCATTCATTTGTTTCAATTATTCTCTGGGAGTCCAAATATGAAATTCACTTTTACAAAATCTGTCATGGAGTTATACAACCCCTTTTTGAAGTTGTTTTCAATGAGAAAGTCCCCAGACATTAGAAAGAGGCGCAAGCTGACTTTTCTTCTATAGGAAAGTGGTTTAGTGAGGAGTCATTAACCTATGTACAAGTATTTGGGAGCCTAGATCATCCACATGTCTTACCCATGTATTTTCCTGATAAAATTCTCGCAAGAGAAATTGCATACCAATATGTGGGAAATGGTCTAACTAGATTTTTGAAAGAAGCCAAGAAGGCATTTTGGCCTTCCTTTCCAATTAACTGCGGTGTGTATGGGTTGGAAAACTACAAGCATGCTATAGTGGAAATTGGCCAAATAGAATGTTTGAAATTATTTACAATTCCAAACAGACAATATGATCCCTTGAAAGTGGCCAATAACTTCACTACTCAAGTGAAAATCAAACCCTTTGTGCACAAAGATGATGATTTTGACGATTTGTTTGAGTCTGTTGAAAACTATGCTATAGTGAAGAAGATAGAAAATTTACACCTTCACCCACCACAACTACTAAAGTTCCAGCAATACAGAAATAAGAGATTGGAAAAAATTCCACTCAAGATCTTGGATGTCTCTCAAACCATAACTCAGAAAGAAAGTGAATTAGCTATTAAGGATACTGAAGTCCTTAATACACCAGAGCATGAGAATTCAGTTGAAATTCAAACAATAGATCTGGATTTCCCCAGCAATCTCAAAGATGTATGGAAATAGTTTGACCTCAAACTCCAAGAAGAACAAAAAACCATGATTATTGATCAAAAACAGGTTGTACAAACGCCTCCTTCTACAAGTCAGGAACCATTTATTGTTGGGCCCTAAAACAAAGTGGTAAGTGCGGAGAGAATGGAATACATCCCAGCCTTTCCCGCCTCTGAATTTTTTCTAAATTTTCAAGAAATCCCTCCCTTGGAAATCTTTTATAGTCCTAGGCACAAGGCAATTATTAGCAGGCAAAAGAAAAGGAGAAGAACATAGCATGCCAAGATTCTCACTCAAGAATATATTTCAATGGACATTGTTTGGAAATATACCAAATTAGATCCTTCACAGGATCTAACTCGGTTATCACAGTTTGCAGGAACCTATGCATATGCAGCTATTGACAAGGCATCATAGATTCATCAGTTGATGAAACAAAAAGTTGAAAATATCCTTCAACTTGAAACAAAGTTACAAGAAGAAAAGTAGAGTGTTAGTTAGAAACTACAGGTACAAATCACACAACTTCAAGAGATCCTACACCAACTGAAAATTCTACATCAAGGTAAAATTAATTCTAAATATACTCAAATTCCTCAATTACAACTCTCCATTGAGAAAATGAAAGATGTTCCAAAGATTGATGAGTTTAGGAAAGAAGATTTAGAATTAAACACCCTATTGGCACAACAACAAGTCATATTTTATTAGAAGTTAATAAGCATCCTTGAATTATGTGAGCAAAGTGATTCACTTGTGAATCACATTGCTGATACGAGGATTAGTTTCGATGACATAGATGAGAAGGTATCCCAATTTGTTACCTGGCATAATTCTTCTGATGGCCGAAAGGCCAACCTACCCAGAATTGAAGAATCAAAGAAATATATATTTTTCATATATTGGGATATAAAACTAAAGAAAGAAGAAAGGGAAAAAACCAGAGCTAAAGACATTATAATGAACATTGTGGAGACTATCATCCAGAAACTGATTGCAACAAATCTCATAGATAGATGTCCTCCTGGTGCATTACCCTTGGTAAAAGATTTGATAAGAAAATGGAAGGAAGTGTCAAAAGTGAAAGAGGAGCATATTATGAAGATAGAAAAGTTAGATTGGGAAAGATATTGGAGATATCTAGTGAAGCCTCACAACCAATGGCTTATGCTTCATTTCCTTACAGATACGTCCGCATACATGCTACCTCCATTATATGATGTTGTTTTTACTAGACAACTACACATTAGGCCAGGAAAACCTTCTGAGGTTAAGCCTATGCTTAATATTCTTTAACTCAAGGAGAAAATGGAAGAAGGGATAACAAGATAGTCCTCCAACAAATCACCCCTTTAATTTCTATTTATGTTTTAATTTTACTTAATTTAAGGAGAGTTGTTTGAAACCTCCTCATTTTTTATGGTAATAACTATTTTAAGACTTATTAGTTTTATATTTAAACCCCTTCATGTCTTTTAAGAAGGGGTCATAAAATTTTGAAAAGAATACTTTACTGATGTTTCACTTCTTTACTCTTAAAGTTTTCTGAATAGAAAAGGCTAGACCAAGAGTTATTTCTCAAATGAGATGAGTAAATATATATTTATGGTGCTTTTATCTTATATGTTTAATTTGAGTTTCAGATGAGAAACAGTTCATTGATATTATGATGTGTTGTTTTATATATTTTTTTGAACACAGTTTGACATCAATTCACTTTTGAACGTGTTATGTTGTTATCATTTACATGTATATACAATACATGCATTTTGTAAAAGTTGCGATATAAACTTCATTAAATTGATTTAATTAACTTCTTAATTAAATCAATTATCTTAAATGTTTTTCATATCTCTAAATGAATGTATGATATTTATTTTCACTCATTGAAAGATTATTTTGTAGATCGCACAAAGAAAAGGTTTCATCCCGGGATAGATAGAGATAGATCTAGATATATAGATATAAATAGATAGATTTACTGTTTATTACAAGCTTGCTTATTTTCCCATCTATCAAATTCCACTTAGAGATAAAATAATTCATTAACTCCAACTATATTAAATTGGGAAACGGGTCCCACAAATCTAGTCGGAGCCACCATTCCAAAGGTAAAAGGGACAATTTTCAAGTCCCTGATCGAGTGGTTTTCCCCAATGTTGTTGCACCAATTTTTGGGGCCTCGAAATTTTTGGTGCTAGAAGGAGGGTCATTCGACTATGAATGGAAACAAATATTAAAATAAAAAATAAATACAATCACCATAGTTGTTCTCCCTCTGAATCCACAACTTCTAGTCTTGTTTCAAATTCCCCTACTCATAAATAAGAATTTGTTCATTCTCCTCCTCAATCTCCTAGTTCTATTCATAAAGAAATACCTTTAGAATATACTCCAAAGTCATCAGAAGTACATACACTGATTAAAAAATTGGAAGAAATTTCAATTTCAACAGAAAAAACTATACTTTCGGAAACCTCAAAAGGAAGTGTCACTTCGATTTTTGAAGGCACTAGTGTATTAACTTGATCTGAGAGCGAAAAACTTGGAGTTATCCCTTTCGAATTTCCTCTTCATTCTCATCGAAGGAAAACTCCTACTTCTGAAATATAATCATCAACTAGTGAGATTCAATCTGTTTCTACCTCTCAAACAACATTAGTCACTATTCCCTCTCTTTCATCTTCTCAAACAATTTCTTCATTGATCATTAATCCTTCTTCTTCCTCTCAATCTACAACTTCTATTACAAGTAATATTAGTTCCATAATCATTTCTTCTATACCTTCAACTATTATTGGAACTACATATTCTACTTCAAATCCTCCTTTAGGACCACCTGATCCTCCTCTTCATACAATGTCTAATAGAGCTTGGAAAATTCCTGGAGTTGTTAAACTACTAGGGCCCCTTCATCCTTTACCTAAGCTTCCTGAAATATGGTTTCCTAAGTATAATCTAGATGATGGATTACCTGCAGAAGAGAATCTCCATAATTTCATGCTTGCCATAAATATTAATGGAGTTACAGAGGACGATTGTGTAATTAGATTATTTCCTTATAATTTTCAAGGATCAGCTGGATCATGGTATTTCTCACTACCATCAGGCACAATTACTAGTTGGGATATTTTCAAAGAACAATTCCTTAATAAAATTGGAGATGATCGCACTACTGCAACCCTTATCAATGATCTTTCCAATTTGAAAGCAAATACAAGCGAAAAGATCAAAGACTTCAGTTCCAAATTTAATAAATTGCTCAACAAAATTCCAACCACATCGAAGCCTGGAGTAGATGTGCAAATAGAGTGGTATATATCATCTCTTCCTTCTAATATTTCTATTTTTGTTGATAGAGCCAATAAGGATGCTTTGGTAGAGAATATGAAATAAGCTTTTTCTATTGAAAAAATAATACTTGCTTTAGAGAATAAAATTTCTCAAGAAGATAGAAAAACTAAGAAATTTTCCTTTAAAGATGAGCCCAAAAAGAAATCATCTAAAGATCCCTATGATCAAGGATTACAAAAGGTTCTCAAAAAAATGTTGAATGATATGGTTAACATAAAGAAACAAGTAGTTGAATCTTCTTCAAAGAAAACTTTTAGATCTTTTAAGAAAAGTCAGTCTTCTCAACCCCCAAATGTGATCTCAAATGTTGAATCAGATCAAGATGAGGATCATGATGAAACAATATCATCTGCTAAAGAATCTCAAGAGGAAGAAATAGTCGAAGTCCATGGGCTATGGGACTTTGTTCTCCCAACCTCTGATGATGAAAATGAACATGAGGCACTTTTGGTAAATACTATAAGTAAAAATTTTGTCAATCTCCCTCAGTCACCTCAAAAGCAAAAGGCTTCATCCTTTGTTGTTAAGGATAAATTAGTCAATAAAAAGACTTCTTATTCTCAAACATATCCAACTTCTTCTACTCTTCCATCTAACTTTAAAACATTAGTGGTTTCTGATACCATTGAATACAATTTAGTGGAATATATGAAGAAAATTAAAGCAAATATTTCTCTCTATGAAATGAGCAAATTAAAACAACAACAAAAATTTTTGCTTAAAGAATTGAATGCAGTTCCCACTACATCCTTACCTGCTTCTGTAACTTCGAAAGTAACTAAAGGAACATTTAAGCCTCCTAATGATTCACCTGAGAAAATTGATGCAAGTGATGCTATTTTAATAGGTGACAGATCCAATTCACATACTCCTTTTCTATTAACTTTTGAATAATTCAACAAAAATGTACATAATTGTTTAATTTACTCTGGAGCTTCATCAAACATTATGCCATATTATGTTTGTCTCAAATTGAATATATCTCCTCAGAATTCAGCAGTACATATTGTAAAATTAGACAAAACAAAAGTTAAAGTATTAGGAGAGATGAATTCAGTCCTTGTTAGATTAGCATCCAATCCAAAAGTCCATCAAGTAATTGATATCTTAGATGCTGATATACCATATTTTCATGGTGTGATCTTAAGTAGAGATTGGTTGGAAAAGTTTCATGGCTATTTTTCTATTGACTGGTCTCATAAGTGTCTTCCCCATAATGGTAAGCCAAATCAAATCAGGGTAGACCGTGAAAAGCATTTAAAACATTTAGTAACTGAATTCGAAGAAGAAAATGAACCCATGGCCTTTACTAATAACATCCTTGGAAATTACTCTGTTGAATCCTTCTTAGGGAATTTAAATGCTCTAAAGTCTCCATTTCTTACCAATTCAGTTAATTCTTAGATTGAAAATTTTTCTCAGACTAATTTTTCCAAGTGTGTAAACACTATAGATAAACCTTGTAGTGATACTTTATTTTGGACTTTATATTTTGATGGGTCAAAATCCAGTGAAGGAGCAGGATTTGGTTGTATATTAATCAATCCAGAAGGTGAAAATATTATTCTCACATGCAGACTTGAATTTGAATGAACAAATAATATTGCAGAATACAAGGCACTGGTTCAAGGCTTAACTAAAGAAATTGATCTTGGTGTTAAGTATATTAAGGTATTCATAGATTTTGAAATAATTTTTAAGCAGATAAAAAATATCATACACTGTATTTCCGACCATATTAAACATTATCAATCATTAGTACAATCACTTACCTTTCATTTTTTAACATTCAATATCTTGTTTATTCCAAGAATTCAGAATGCAAGTGCATACCTTCTAGCAAATGTAGCATCCAAGCTTATTCCTTTAGAAGATTATAGCCCAGATAGATTTTCCATAGAGTTTATTTTTCGCCCATCTATTCCTGATAATATCACTAATTGGAGGGTATTCAATGATGATGATGATGTTATTACCTTTCTCACATCAGAAGCATCATATGATGATCAATTAATCGATGAAGATGTACATGAAAGACAACTAAAACAAAAATCTGAAGAAAATGCTATACCTAAGTCTATGTTCAAACTTGAAGATCTTTATGACCTTAAAGATAGATTCAAAAATATTACTAATTATAAACTCCAAAGTTCAACTTTGCGGTTTGAACTGGTAAATCTAGGAACAGATCTAAATCCTCGAAACATCAACCTAGGACTTGATCTTTCCTCTGATGAAAGATTAGCATTTATTCATCTATTGAAAAAATACAAGAATGTCTTCGCATGGAAATATGAAGACCTAAAAAATTATGATACTTCAATCATTCAACATATTATCCCAATGATATGTGACTGAAAAACCTATAAAAAAAAAGCTAAGGAAAATTCACCCTGACCTTGAAAGTCAAATAAAAAGTGAGCTTAACAAACTCCTTAAAGCCAAGATTATCTTCCTTGTTAAGCATTCTAAGTGGGTATCAGATTTAGTTCTTGTTAGGAAAAAGAACAATGATATTCGTATTTGTATTGATTTTAGAAACTTAAACAAAGCTTGCTTGAAATATAATTTCCCGTTACCACCGATGGAAATTTTTTTGCAATCGGTTGCTGGTTATGAATTAATGTCTTTTCTTGATTCATTTTCAGGCTACAATCAAGTTTTGGTTCATCCTGAAGATAGATTAAAAACTACATTCAGAACAAAATGGGGCACATATGCCTATCAAAAACTTCCATTCGGTTTAATCAATGCAGGAGAAACCTTTCAAAGAGCAATGGATATTGCTTTTAGAGGGCTTATCAACAAAACAGTGGTTGTTTATCTAGATGATATAACTATTTAATCCAAGAAAAGGAGGGACCACTATCATGATCTTAAAAAATCCTTGAAACGTTGTTTGAGATATGGAATTTCTTTAAATACAAAATATTCTTATTGCACTTTAAGTGAAGGAAAAAGCTTAAGATTTATTGTTTCAAAAAATGGAATTTGTATTGATCGTGAAAGAATTAAGGAAATTTCTTAACTGTCACATCCCCATAACAAAAAATCCATGCAGTCCTTTTTAGGACAAACAAATTTTGTTAAAATATTTGTTCCAATTTTCTCTGAAATGGTTTTACCTTTGCAAGTGATGATTAATAATAATTCACTTTTTAAATGGGGACATGGTGAAAGAGAAGCCTTTGATTTGATAAAGAAGCTATCATTAACGCACCTTCTCTGACCACCCTAGATTTTTCCAAACATTTTATTTTGTATACTTTTGCATCTGATAAATCTTACGTTGTTGAATTAACACAGATTGATGATCAAAAGATCGAAGCACCTAATTCATTCTTTAGTTCAAACTTCCAAGGTGTTGAACTAAATTATCCTGAAGTAGAAAAACAAGCATTTGTTGTCTATAAATCTTTAAAACATTTTAGACCTATTCTCCTTAAAACACACACTAGGCTAATAGTTCCATTCTCGCCTATAAAGAAACTAATTATATAGAAAGAACTAGGAGAAAAGAGAGAAAATTGGGTAATTGCTTTGCAGGAATATGACATTGAAATAAGATGAGCCAAAATCATTAGAGGACAAGGTCTGTGAAAACTGCTACCTGGAGCATCCAATTTATTGAATGATGAAGAGTCAGATAATACTGTACAAATTGCTAAGGTAAGCCTAAATGATTCAGAATCACAATATACTAATTTAATATTTTACTTAAAGAATGGATATGCTCTGGTGGAACTCAATCATAAAAGAAAAAGATCTTTAATATTGAAATTTAATCAATACCAACTCATAGACAATGTTTTGTTTAAAAAAAAACTATGACTTTGTACTAATAAGATGCCTTGAGAAATTTGAAGCTCAAAGGGTTTTGCAGGAACTCCATGATGGACTTGTAGGTGGACACTTCGGTGGAGATACTACTGCACATAAGATCCTTCATCTGGGTTATTACTAGCCCACTCTATTCAAAGATTCTCATACATATGTGAGAAAATGCAAAACATGCCAAACTACTGTTGGAAGACAAAGAAAACCAACCTTGCCATTGCAACTAGTCAACATTGATCAACCTTTCGAGCAATGGGGATTAGATATCATAGGTGATATTGTTCCTAACTCATCCAAAAGCATAAATTCATTCTCATTGCAACAGATTATTTTACTAAGTGGGTGGAGGCAATTCCACTAAAGGTAGCTAACTATGAAGCCATAATTGAATTTATTGATCAATTCATTATTACTAGATTTGGCTTACCCAATTCACTTATGTTTGATAATGCATATTATCAAACAAATAAAATTCTCATAAGAATAATCAAAATAACTATTGATCAAAATCAGAAAAATTAGCATAAATATTTAACATTTTCACTATGGGTAGATAGGATTACTCAAAAAGCCTCCATAGGAACCTCTCCATTCCATCTAGTTTATGGGAAAGAAGTTGCAGTTCCTTCAAACTTAGTTCTTCCCTCACTAGCCCTAGTTCAATTTATTGATAAAGTACCTCCTTCTTCTCTACAATTAAGAATTTCATAGATCCTTAAAATGGAAGAAGAAAAGGAAAAATCCAAAATAACTCATGCTCATCATCAAAAAATAGTGAAAAATTCTTTTGATGCAAATTTTGTTTCCCCAAAAGACTTCCAAGTTGGATATCTCATACTCGAATGGGACAAAGGACATGAGGAAAAAGGTAAGCGTATCAAATTCCAAAGAATGTGTCTTGGACCATTCCAAATCATTGAATAGATTGACCCATCAACTTTTATGTTACAATACCTTCAAGGGAGAAAAGACTTACTCCCTGTTAATGGGCTAATCCTGAAAAAATTCTTTTCTTAGAAGCAGATTTTCTTCTAAATTTATTATATCTTTTTTATTTTTTCTTTCTTTTTAGAAAAATAATGTTTAATTACATAATTATGGTTGTTCACAACACCTCTGAAGTATTTTATGTTTTTATTCTTGAAGAATATATTTTTTTGAGGAAATAACTACCAACCTAGAAAATTGAATGAATACTATAGAAATTTGAAATCTTTTTCCATAGAAATTGTAAATTTTGCAAACTCAGAATTTGTAAAGTCTTTTTAATCTATTATTAATAAGAAAAAAGGTTCATCTTTACAAAGAAAATACTTTTTGTAACTAATCATCTTTAACTCTAAATTGTCATCCAAAAATCTTAAGGAGTCAATGATTCTCCCCATCCATTGAAAATACCTTTTTTAGGGTGTAATTCAAAAATATAAAAGACTTAAAAGGATAAGAAGCCTCATCACAAGCTTGCTTACCATGATCATAAGTTAATGAATAACTGACATTACCACAACTGCATACCAAATCAGGGTAATGACTCATTATTATTAAAATAATAAGTCAAGGGGTCTCATCACGAGCCAACTTGTTTAGTCTAAATCATAACTAGTGAATGACATTGTGACTATGTGGTCATCAAGCGAGGACAATGAATTTTTAAGAGAAAAAAAGAAAAATGAGTAACTAAGGAGTTAACTCAAATAAATTGTACATAAATGGATGGGACACTGAGTCATTAATGCTTAAAATGTAACCTTGCTTAAGCTATTAATATCTACTAGCAGCAGTGGCTCTACCTATGACAAAAGGAGCAAATTAAAAAGCAAAGTTACAAAAAGAACACTTAATTTACCTTTTAAACCATATAATTATTGGTATAGAACAAAGGAGATATTTATTTATGAAAGGTTTATAAAAGATTAAAGATATAGATGAGATTTTTATATTGAGAGTAATTTTATTCATTTAAATATTTTGAAAATAATTCTTGTTTCCTTAAATTATTTCTACTTATTTGAAGATAATAAAGAAATTGTTTTTCAAAGATAACTGGTTCTTCCAGTGAATCGCCAATTGTTGTGTAAATCAACAACCCCCATTATTTTAAGCCATAGTTACTTTAGAAAATAATGGGGACCCTTTTATTTTTTAGAGATTAAGCAAATAAACCCTTAGAGTATTTCTTTTGATAGAAATAGGGGTCAAAAGGGGATGAAAACTTTAAAAATTGGCTTTCCAAATACTTAAGCGAAGATAAATCACATTTCGCAAATCGAAAAATCATTTACATAACATATATAATTCGAAAATAATGATTTAAAACATATTTTCGATCCAATGAATATAACCAAAACACTTTTAAATGAGGAAAAAATCATATTTATAAGTAAATCCGATAAAGAATACCGTGGGACCGATTTCTACCACGTCATCCTATCACATTTCACAAATTGCAATTTCTCCTGGCACTCTTTTTTTCTCCTGCTCATACTTGTCGATGCGATAACGTGATCACATTTCATATCGCATATCACACGCTTTTCAAAAAAACATATGTTGCATATTATTAACTTCGTCGATATTGCGATTGCGATGTCGCAATCAGCAGAAAAGCTAGCCTCACCAGTATTTAATGATGAGATTACACAAAAGTCACAATGTAATGCAATAAATATGGTTTTAATTGAGAAATTATTATAATGGCACGATAATCCATATCAGTTATCAATGTCATAAATTAACGGGTTTTTTTCCCATACTGCCATAATCATTTCCTTGCAACGAGCATTCAATTCATATCCCATCAACATGCAAAGTCTCATCCATTTGCAATGTTTCTATTTACTATGGTATTTTTGTGTATTGTAAAACTCAAAGGTTCCTTATTACCACTTACACTTTCTTACTTATTTACAGGCAAGTTTGAGTAATTAAAGTTCTTCGGAAATGTCTAAGGCTTTGAAGAAACAAAAGAAGCATATGGCGTTAATACTGCACCTACTACCTGAGAGAGAACAAATATGTTTCCCTTGTTTACAGATACGACCTGTGGACCTGAAATTGGATCCTCTCTGTGGGAATCTATGTATAATTTGTTTGAAGATGAGAAACCTTGCAAAATCCAGAGAAAAGAAACAACTGATGCCCCAAATTCTTCTGAAGCTACAATTGAAGATATAGCCAATTCGTTTCTTCACTGAATTGCAACAAGGCCCAAGATACTACCATATACTAATATGGTAAGGTAGATTATCGAAAATATTAATATCGGGGAAAGAACTTTCCTTACCAGTAGAGGAACAATGATTGGTTCCTTTAAATCGCAAGACCTGAAGAAAATGTACCATCTTCTGAACCCTGATAAGATTTATGATAAGGAATTCCTTGGAAAGTTCTCTAAGGAAAATGAACTCAAATCGATGCCAATAAAGCAGTGGAGGAGCAATCGTAACAAACACATGAATGAGAAAAAGGGTATGTATTCTACTAATTCTATTTCAAGTCCCTATTTCTATATCTCATCTATGATGTATAGACTTTTTGGTCAGTTAGACACAATTATATGTTCAGTAGAATGGGTTCTCCTTATGGAAGCAACAAAGAATTCTTATGTCATGGATTGGAGAAATATTCTGTCAAACAATATTGCCACCGAAATTTTAGAATATAGAAAGAACCTCACTATCTCCTCTAAAATCTTTCCCCCATTTTATATGAATGGCTATATTATGGATGCTGTGTGTTTCACATCATATTTTCCAGCCATGGGCTAGAAATGGACTACCCAAGATCCCCTTCCCATTCATGTGTTTCGTAGTATTCTCTCGGAGTCAAAATATGAAAGTCATTTTTACAAAATCTGTCATGGAGTTCTACTACCACTTTTTGAAGTTGTTTTCAATGAGAAAGCTGCCAGACTTTCGAAAGAGGCCCAAGCCAAATTTTCTTCTATAGGAAAATGGTTTGGTGAGGATTCATTCACCTATGTACGAGTATTTGGGAGCTTAGATCATCCACATATCTTACCCCTGTATGTTTCTGATAAAATTCTCGCAAGAGAAATCACATACCAATCTGTGGGAAATGGTCTGACTATATTTTTGAAAGAAGCCAAGAAGGAATTATGGCCTTCCTTTCCAATTAATTGTGGTGTGTATGGACTGGACAACTACAAGCATGCTATAGTGGAAATTGGCCAAATAGAATGTTTGAAATTATTTACAATTCCAAACAGGCAATATGATCCCTTGAAAGTGGCCAATAAATTCACTACTCAAGTGAAAATTTGACCCTTTGTGCATGAAGATGATGATTTTGATGACTTTTTTGAGTCTGTTAAAAACTATGCTACAGTTAAGAAGTTGGAAAAATTATGCCTTCACCCACCACAACTACTAAAGATTCAGCAATACAGATATAAGGGACTAGAAAAAAATCCACTCAATATCTTGGATGTCTCTCAATCCATGATTCAAAAAGAAAGTGAATCAGCTATTAAGGATACTGAAGTCCTTAATACACGAGAGTAAGAGAATTCAGTTGAAATTCAAACAATAGGTTTGGATTTCCCCAGAAATCTCAAAGATGTCTGGAAATATTTTAGCCTCAAACTCCAAGAAGAACAAACAACCATGATTATTAATCAACAATAGACTGTACAAAATCCTCCTTCTACAAGTCAGGCTCGATTTACTGTTGGGCCCTCTGACAAAGTTGTAAGTACAGAGAGAATGGAATACATCCCGACATTCTGAACCTCTGAAATTGTTCTAAATATTCAAGAAATCCCTCCCTTGGACATATTTTATAGTCCTAGGCACAAGGCAGTTGTTAGCAGGTAGAAGAAAAGGAGAAGAACAGAGCATGCCCAGGCTCTCACTCAAGAATATATGTCAATGGACATTGTTTGGAAAGATACTGAGTCAGATCCTTCACAAGATCTAACTTTGTTTTCACAGTTTTCAGGAGCCTATGCATCTACAAGTATTGAAAAGGCATCAGAGATTCATCAGTTGATGAAACAAAAAGATGAAAATATCCTTCAACTTGAAACATAGTTATAAGCAGAAAAGTAGAGTGTTAGTCAATAGCTACAGGTACAAATCGCACAACTTCAAGAGATCCTACACCAAATCAAAATTCAACATCAAGGTGATATTTAATTCTAAAGATACTAAAATTCATCAATTATAACTCTCCATTGAGAAAATGAAAGATGTTCCAAAGATTGATGAGTTTAGGAGAGAATCTTTAGAATTAAACACCATATTGGCACATCAACAGGTCATATTTTGTCAGAATTTAACAAGCATCCTTGAATTATGTGAGCAAATCGATTCACTTGTGAATCACATTTCTAATATGAGGATTAGTTTCGATGACATAGATGAGAAGGTGTCCCAATTTGTTACTTGGCAGGATTATTTTGATGGATGAAAGGCCAACCTGCCCAGAATTGAATAATCAAAGAAAGATATATTGTTCATAGATTGGGATATACAACTAAAGAAAGAAGAAAAGGCGATAACCAGAGCTAAAGACATTGCCATGAACATTGTGGAGACTGTCAGCCAAAACCTAATCGCAACAAATCTGATAGATAGATGTCCTCTTGGTGCATTACCCTTGGTAAAATATTTGATAAGACAATGTCAGGAAGTGTCAAAATTGAAAGATGAGCATATTATGAAGATATACAATTTATATTGGGAAAGATACTAGAGATATCTAGTAAAACCTCACAGTGAATAGCTCATGCTTCGTTGTCTTACAGATATGTCCTCATACATGCTACCTCCATTATCTGATGTTGTTTTTACTGGACACCTAGGCATTAGGCTAGGCCAACCTCCGTAGGTTAAGCCTATGCTTAATATTCTTCAACTCGAGTAGAAAAATGGAATAAGGGACATTAGGACAGTCCTCCAACAAATCACCCCTTTAATTTCTATTTTTTTTTTTTAAATTTTACATACTTTAAGGAGAGTTATTTGAAACCTCCTTGGTTTTTATTGTAATAACTATTTTAAGACTTATTAGTTTTATATTTAAACCCCTTCATGTCTTTTAATAAGGGGTCTTGAAATTTTGAAAAGAAGACTTTACTGATGTTGCACTTTTGTACTCTTAAAGTTTTCTGAATAGAAAAGGTTGGACCGAGAGTTATTTCTCAAATGAGCTAAGTAAATACATATATGGTACTTTTATCTTATATGTTTAATTTGAGTTTCAAATGAGAAATGGTTCATTGATATTATTATGTGTTGTTTTATATATTTTTTTGAACACAGTTTGACATCAATTCACTTTTGAACGTGTTATGCTGTTATCATTTACATGTACATACAATACATGCATTTTGTAAAAGTTTCGATATAAGCTTCATTAAATTGATTTAATTAAATTCTTAATTAAATCAATTATCTTAAATGTTTTTAATATATCTAAATGAATGTATGATCTTTATTTTGACTCATTGAAATATTATTTTGTAGATCGCACAAAGAAAAGGTTTCATCCCGAGATAGATAGAGATAGATCTAGATGTATATATATAAATAGATAGATTTACTGTTTATGGCAAGCTTGCTTATTTTCCCATCTATCAAATTCCACTTAGAGATAAAATCATTAATTCACTCCAACTATATTAAATTTGGAAACTGGTCCCACAAATCCAGTTGAAGCCACCATTCCAAACGGAAAAGGGACGGTTTTCGAGTCCCCAACCGGGTGGTTTTCCCCGATGTTGTTGCACCATTTTTTGGGGCCTCAACACAAGGATATATATAACTTACTTTAATTTGGCACTGATTTGACGGAAAAACAGAGGGAGGAAACTAAATGGATTGACTTATCTTAATTTTGATCTGAGATAGAGTCATTGGAGAATTCAATTTTGACAGTTAGCCAGTAGCCATGTAATCTCTTGCCTTGATTCATGTGCTAAAAAAATTGGAATGATGGATGAAGATTATTGTCATGTTAAATCTTAGTGTGTACGGACCTGTAATAATTCACAAAGACAGGTGAATATTTAATCTATAAAATATTTTGAGGGGTCGTGGGATAAATACACTTAGATAGTTGGTGGAACACTCAGTGGCACAAGTGGGCTTTATGCCAGTAGTGAAACACACACATAGTCATGTTTTTTTCAGAGAGGAAAAACCATTGTTTTTGTATAGATTATCTTAACAAAACAATAAATAATGTAAAGGATGTCCTCCAAATATACACATTTGTCAGAGAGACATATTGAAATACTAACCATAGAGCTGTTAACATGTTTTTAAAAAGAACATAACCAATAATTCCAGGCTTCCCTACTAGAACATCCCAATAAAATGTAGCAGTACTGACATTAAAACATAAAATTTTGACATAGATACATAAAGACAAAACTGTAAACAAAAAGGAGGGAACGTAAAGAGTGACCATATAAACTTGATCCCTAATAATGATTACTTATGGAAGTTGAATAGTATTAGATACCAACAACTAGCCATCCCTAAAATGTTGAACCTGGATGTGACCGAACTTCTCATGTAACCCTTTCTTAGATAGAGAATTTTCCCTTGTGTTTCCATCCCTAAATATGTGTTGAATTTGTGGAGCTTTAAGTCATTTTTATAGATATTTGACACTGTTAATCCAACACTGAAGAGTTTGGGGCTGAAAATTTGTGAGTCCCTTTATGCTATCAATCACATATTTTGCATTCCCATAAATGTGTAAGGTGCCTAGCTACAAATTATAGGCCACCCATAGAAAACTACATAGGGCAGGAATTTCTAACTTTGTATTCATTTCGGGACCACCATTCCAAAATATGCAGAACTGCTCTTTGTGGTCAAGTTTGATCCAAGCCCCACACACACAGATACCCTATTGTTCAACCCCATTAAAATTTCCAGATGTTAGGATCATTGAATGAGGTCAAAGACAGTGGTATAAATCCTTAGGAGAAGGAGGTGTTATGATTTGACTGTCATGCCATGACAAGATTGCTCTATGGATCCAAAGTTGAATGATCTCCTTGACTTCAAGAATGTTTCGTCCTGGACAACCAAATTTCCCACAAGAAAAAGAAGGCAAGTGAGTTAATTTTTTGATCCATCTACTCCTAGGAGTTTATGCAATGTATAATGTTAAGGGGCTACCATTTAGGAACCTGCAAGAGCTTAGAAAACAAGTTCCAAATTTCAAGTACAAAATAACAATTAAAAAAAATATTGGCTATAGATTCAGAAGCGATGTTTCAAAAAGAGCAGCGCCCAAGCCCCCGAAAACCACACTTTACCAAGTTATCCTAAGTGAGGATATTTTTCCTCCAAGCTAGAAAGACAAATAAAATGATCTTGATTGGAATTGGTCTCTTATTGTAATTACTAAAGCTTGACAGTTCTAGGTTATATGCTTTTTGTGAGATGATGTTGCCATATGTATCCACAACCAGGTCATCTTTCCATCCCAAACAATTTTTTCCCCCTAGGGAAGTAAACAAAAACCGCCCAATCTCAGTTTGTTCAAAACATATTGCCATTCAACTACGTCCTAACCCAATATTCCCAATTGAGCAGAAGATTTCAAAATCGGGCAACCCTGTTGCTAATGGTATATGACCTGGTTTAGGAAAAATGTGTCTTTCTGTGCAAGTGCATACCTAAGATGGATCTCCAAATTTAATTATGAGGGGGAGCCATAGATGTTTTCAAATCCCAATAATATATGTTTCCCATTCTAAAACTCCCAGATTAGCCTACTTGTGAAGAGTGTTGCCACTCACCTAAAACTGAGCCAGATGCATGAACCTCTGTGAGGGGGAAGAGATTGAAGCTTGAAAAACTAATGTAAATCCATGCAAATTTTATACCTGGACCAGAAGAGTATTGAACAAAAGCTAGTTCCTGTAATTTCCCCCTAGAGAGACTTGATAAGGAGAGCCCGTGTGAAATATCGGATGTCAAGTATCCCCCAGCCACAGAGAAGTTTAGGAATTGTGATCGAATCAAAGTTACAGAGGTGAAAATTTTTAGTACCACAGGCCCCTAACCAAAGGAAGCTTGGAATAGTGCCTTTGATCAAGGAAACAATATGAGAGTGCAGGGAAAAGAGATGTGCCCAATAGACTGCTAGCTGTTGTAGGACAACTTGAATGAGAATGAAATGCCCCCCCCCAAAGATAGCCATTTATGTGTCCAATTATTCAATATTTTCTTGAATTTCTCGAGGAGCCAGTACCAATATTTAGTGCGGTAACTGTAAGTTTCAAGTCTGTAACCCAAATAGGTGAGGCTCTCTGAGACAAGGGAAAGTTTCACCTAAAAGAGACCCACAATTAGATCCATATCCGCACTGTCTCTAGAGGCAAATAATAAAATAGACTTCACACCATTAATTTACAAACTCGGTGCAGTTATGTAATGGAGGAAAATGTAATGTAGAGTTGACCACTGGGCTCACGATATAATTACGAAACCCAAAACGTCATCCACAAAGAAGGTATCTGTGACCGAGACGCCAAGTGAAATTTCTATACCTTTGAAAACTCGCTACAAATGAGCCCCTTTGATGTGAGTACTGATTTTGTCCATGATCAATATGAATATAAGAGGTGAAAGGGAGCCACCTTGACAGAGACGTCGTCCTGCTTGAAATAAATTTGTGGGTAGGTCGTTTATAATAACTGCATACCAAAAAAGTGCAATACAAGCCATGATCCACTGAACATTTTGATTTGACAGACTAATATTATGGAGAACCAGATGAATGTATGACCAATCCAAACTATCATATTCTTTTTAGAGGTCGACTTTCATGATTAGAGCTTCCATATTTTTAGTGTGAATGTAATTCATGCATTCCTAAGCCGTTGCAATGACATCATGAATAAGGTGATCTAGGAGGATGTTAGGTCCCTATATTACTAGTGTAGTCTCTTATTTTTGTTAGTGTAGACCACTTATTGTTATTGTTATACCCTTGTATCCCCCATATTGTTATTATTGTGCCCCATAAAAGCCACTATTGTTATTTTTGTTCCCTTACATTATTATTGTTAGGTCGGATAGGATTACATTGTGACCCCATGGACTCCTATATATAGAAAGGAGGTTTTGTCATTTGTATCATCCAAGAATTGTTCATTTATGTAACGTAAAGGAGGTTTCCCTCTTGAAGTAGCTTATTTAGAAGGCATTTATCTCTCTTTTCTTCTATTTTGGGAGCTAGTTTCATAACATTTGGTATCAAAGTTTTTTATTCTACAGTTTCGTTGCTTCAAATAGGTCATCATGAAATTTTCACTATAACATTTTTTCTACGAAGGTTCAGAAGCTAAAAAAAACCCATTTGCGAATAAATCCTAAGGAACTTCATTTGAAAATTTTGGATCTTGATTCACAATATTTTCAGAGATATGATCTGTGGAAGTTAGGGTTTTTGCAGGCTCCTGAATTTCATCTCAAAGAGGTGACCTTGGGAAAATCGCCATAACTCTCTTTGAGCATCAGATTGGAAATATGTAACACATGGTCAATATTACACAAACTATAGTTTCTTTTATATCAATTTCAGAGTTGAAGGAGGAAACAGTGACACGTGGCATGCCGTACAAGTTCGTTCTATTGAACCAGTCCATAATTAGGTCATTGTGGGAGATTGGGCATAAATTTTCCTTGAAGAATCCAAATCATGTCAGGCCCATGGCATTGGAAAGAAGATTCATACGGCTACTAAATTACTGAAGATAAAATCTCAAGGATCTTAAATTACAGAGATACATCAGTTTCAATATCGAGCTCCTCAAAAGCAAGAAAAAGATGTGTATTGTTTTTTCAAATTGCATAAGCCTTGTTTGAAAAATCAATTTGAAGTGATTCCAAGAGAATATTGAAGCATATATATTAGTATTGGGTTTTAAAATGCCCCCTAAAAAGAGTTTAACACCCATTAAGCTAACATAAGGCTCTACTATGACTCATGAAGTGGAAGAAGTGCAACATGATATATCAAAATTACAAGAGCAAGTGCAACAACTTTCACTCTCGCAAAGAGCAACAAAAAATGAAATGGAAGTTTTAAAGAAAGGCGTGGAAGCTAAGATGAATGGTTTGAAGAAAGGCATAGAAGCTAAGATGGATGGTTTGAAGAATGGCATGGAATCTAAGATGGATGATATGGAAGAAAAAATGGAGGACATGAAGAATGATCTAAAAGAATACATGGAAGGTTTGAAGGAAGATTTGACAAAGTTGATACAAGAAATGATTCCTAATGGTGAAAATATAGTAGATGAAACTCATGATGAGAAAAAAATAAATGTTAATCGTGATTTCATAAACTCTAATGTTGGATTGAAGACCCACCATATTCCAAAGATCGATATGAGGAATTTTGATGGAAAGGATCTTGTAACATGGATACTACAAATGGAGCAATATTTTGATCTCAATAATGTGAAAAACACACAAAAAGTATGCATTGCAACTATATATTTAGAACAAAATACATTTTTATGATCTCGACGGATTTTCTCCCGTAAAAAAATTGTCACTTGGTCAATTTTTACGGAGGAAATGATAGCACATTATGAGGATAAATAATATAAGGGTAACTGATATTCCAGAGGAACACATGATTGATGTCTTCATAGGGAATTTAAAGGATAACATCCAACATGAGGTTCGCCTTTGGGAACCTTATTCATTTGAGAAGGAATTTAGGTTGGTAAGAAAAATTGAATGTAAAATTATGGCAACAAGGAAGCCTACCACTCACATCTATAAATATTGAAGTGTTGCTACTCCTAGAATTCCACAACCTACAAGGTTGACACCACAAAAATTGGAAGAAAAAAGAGAAAATGGGCTTTGATAAAGTGGTGATAGAAAATTCACTAAAGGTCATAAGTGTGCCGAGAAGAAATTATTTTACATAGATTGTGAAGGGGAGGAAGAAAATGAACAAGAAACTTCAAAAGAAGAGGATATACATGAACAGGAACCAACCATAGAGAAAGAAGAAATGGGTCTCGCCATATCCTATAATGCATTGGTAGGAATTACGACTCCTAAAACTCTGAAGATAGAAGGTCGTATCAAGAAGAAAAAGGTAATAATGTTGATTGATTCAGGTAGTGGCCATAATTTTATTCATTGTAAGGTATCCAAGGAATGGAATTTCTTCGTATACCCAACATGAGAGTGTCAAGTGATGGTTGTAAATGGAGGAACTATAAATTGCTCTAGAAAATGTCATAATATCAAGCTAAACATGGGGGAATATGTATTTAATAGTCCAATGCTTTCCATTCCAATGCGAGGTGTTGATGTTTTACTAGGAGTAAAATGGTTACAATCTTTGGGGAAGGTAGCTTTTAATTTTCAGTAACTTTTCTTGAATTTTTTTTTGGAAGGAAAGGAAGTTGAATTACAGGGTATCGTAGGGAAGCTGGGAAAGATAATAAGCTCTAATGTCATGAAAAAGCTTATGAATAAAGAAAAATGAGGCGTAATTTCACAATTATGCTCACTAGAAGTTCCAACATCAAAATCATAAATTTCTCCATATCTCCAAAAAACCTTGTACAATCATTCCAAGGTGTTTAGAACTCCCAAAGTACTCCCACCTATTTGTGGTCATGATCATGCTATTTATTTGATTCCAGGAAGTGTTCCTCCAAACATCAGGCCTTACAAATATCCGTATGTCCAAAAGAGCGAAATTGAACGTATGATTGCAGAAATGTTAGAGGCTGGTATAATTCAACCTAGTCAAAGTTCTTTCTCTTCTCCACTAGTATTGGTGCACAAGAAGGATGGATCATGGTGCATGTGTCCGGATTATAGGGAGATCAATAAGCTCACTATTAAAGATAAATTTCCTATTCCTGTGATTGATGAATTATTGGATGAATTACATGGAGAAATTTATTTTACCAAGTTGGATCTTAGTTCAGGATATCATCAAATTAGAATGAAGACTGAACATATTCCAAAAAAAACATTTCAAACTCATGAGGGTCATTATGAATTTTTGTTCATGCATTTTGGACTTACCAATGAACCTTCTACATTTCAAGGGTTGATGAATTCCATTTTCAAACCCTTCCTTAGAAAATTTGTGTTAGTATTTTTTGATGATATAATAATCTACAACAGGTCTTGGAAGGATCATGTTCAACATGTTGATAGGGTGCTCAAACTATTGGAGGAGAAGCAATTATATGGTAAAACCTCCAAATGTTTCTTCGGAGTAAAAGAGGTGGAATATTTGGGTCATATTGTATCTCAGGAGGTTGTTAACGTAGACCCTAAGAAAATTAAATCCATTAAGGAATGGTAAGTCCCCATGGACATAAAGAAATTTTAAGGATTTATCAGGTTAAAAGGGTATTATCGCAGGTTTTTTAAGAATTATGGAAAAATAGAAGGACCTCTAATAACATTATTGAAGAGAGATTCATTTTCATGGACTCTTGAAGCAACTAAGGCCTTTGAACATCTTAAAGAGGCAATGTGCCTAGCATCAGTCTTAGTTATGCAAAACTTCACAAAAACCTTTAAAGCTGAATGTGATGCCTCAGGAAATGGAATTGGTGTTGTTTCGATGCAAGAAGGAAGACCCATTGCTTTTGAAAGTCGTCCAATCAAAGGAAAGTGTTTACAGAAAGCTATTTATGAGAAGGAAATGTTGGAAATACTACATGCACTAAATAAATGGTGACCTTACCTAATTGGAAGACACTTCAAGGTAAAAACTGATCATGATAGTCTTAAAGACTTTTTGGAACAAAGACTATCTTTAGAAGAGTAGCAAAAATGGGTCACAAAGATGTTGGGTTATGACTTCGAAATCATCTGCAAAAAAGGGAAGCTAAATGTTGTTGCAAATACACTCTCAAGAAAGGATGAAGAGGTGGAAGCATTTCTTTGTGCCATTTCTATTATCCAGCCAAATTGGATAACCGAAGCAAGGGATGAATGGAAGAATGGTGAAGAAGTGTGGACACGCATTCAAAAGTTGCAGAAAGATCCTAGTACATCTGATACATTTAGTTGGAAAAATGATTCCTTATGGTACAAAGATCGCTTATATCTTTGTAATAATTCCCAACTAAAACAAAATATTATTTTGGAATTGCAGACCTATCCCTTAGGAGTACACTCAGGATTTTTAAAAACTTAGCACAAGGTGAAGAAATAATTTTTTCGGGATGGCCTTAAATCTGATATTCAAAAGTTTGTGGCAAAATGTTTAGTTTTCCATAAAAATAAAGTTGAGACAATTAAGACCTCGAGTCTTCTACAACCTTTATCCATTCCAAGTCAATGTTGGGAGGAGGTTTCAATGGATTTTATTACAGGTTTACCTATGTTCGAAGGAAAGTGTCATCATGGTGGTAGTTGATAGACCTACCAAGTATGCACAATTTTTTTCATTATCTCATCCATTTAAAGCAAGTAAACTTGCTACTTCCTTTATGGAAATAATTCAAAAGCTACATGGAAACCCAAATATTACTGTAAGCGGCAGAGATCCCATTTTTAATAGAAATTTTTGGACGGAATTATTTTTTTGTTTGGGTACTCAACTAGCTCATAGCTCATCTTATCATCCTCAATTTGATGGGAAAACTCAGATAGTGAATACATGTTTGGAAGGATATATCACTACAAGGAAAATACCCTCTAGTAGATGTTTTTGAGGAACCCCTTATAAAAATACCCCAAACATATGTTTCTAGTGGAGGTTACTAGAGGAGGTTGGCGAGTGTAGGTGTTTGCGGATGTATTTTGTCCAGTGCGCTTATCACAATAAAATGCACAGGTGCGTGCAACAAAAGAAAGCACTGATGTGCACAAAACATTGACACACCGGACACTGTGCGCTTCATACACACCCGCCTGGTGCATTTAATTTATGTAGTGCACTGGTCCTTTACAACAATTCTGCATTGGTGCCTTATAAAAAGCGTGCAAAAACAAAAACCGCTCGGTGCAAAATGAAGAAAATGCACCGGTGTGCCCATAAACCCTGCGCATCGGAACAGGGTTAAATAAGAAAAACATTACGGCCAAAAAACCACACAAAACATTGGCACACCAGACACCGTGAGCTCCGTACACACCTGCCCGGTGTGTTTTATTACTGTAGCACCCTGGTGCTTTACAGAGCATCCGCACCGGTGCCTCATAAAAAGCGCGCGAAAATAGAAACCATCTGGTGTGGAATGATGAAAATGCACTGGTGTGCCCATAAACCCCGCACACCGGAACGTGGTTAAATAAAAAAAAATTATGGCCAAAAAACCGCACAAAACATTGGCACACCGAACACCATGCGCTCCATACACACTCGCCCGATGCATTTTATTACTTTAGTGACCCGGTGCTTTATAGAGCATCCGCACCGATGCCTCATAAAAAGTGCACGAAAATAGAAACTACCCGGCGCAGAATGTCGAAAATGCACCGGTGCATCCATGAAAATCCATGCACCAGAACGGGGTTAAATAAAAAAAAAAATTGCGGCCAAAAAACTGCACAAAACATTGGCACACCGGACACTGTGCGCTCCGTACACACCCTCTCGGTGCGTTTTATTCCTATAGCGCACCGGTGCTTTAAAAACCGTCTGCACCAGTGCCTCATAAAAAGTGCATGAAAACAGAAACCGCCCAGTGTGGAATGAAGAAAATGCACCAATGTGCCTATAAAATCCTACACACTAGAACAAGGTTAAATTAAAAAAAAATTACGGCCAAAAAATCGCATTTTTCACTTTTGTTAGTGCTACCGAGCTCTCAAGCACCGGTGCAATTTATCCTTGTCTGAGCCGCCCTGAAATTGGTGCTCCCATTGCAGTCATTGCATGCACTGCTGCTGTGCATTGCCCACCAATCTCCAGCTTGAATTTTGCAAAACGGTGGACAAATTTTCTATTGAAAATTCTACAACCAATATGCCTCCTCGATGAGCAAATGTATAGGTATTTTTCTTGTTTTTCCATAATTAAGCCTTTTAGCAGATTAGAATTTCAAATAACCTTAAAATTAACCATTTAAAAGGAAAAAATAAATAAATTGTCGCGCGGTGCGCTCGAGCCATTCGTCTCACACCGGCTTGCGGTGCTGCCTATAAATTTACAAGCCACATTGCAGCTGGTGCTAATGGTTTCTGCACCAGTATTGGGGTGGTACCCATAAGCGCACCGTGTTTTTTTTTTTTTTTTAAGTGCAGTGTCGTCATTTACCAGGCTGCACTATTGACGATGTGGAATAGCGGCAACACGATGCATTGACTAAATTGTCCGCCCTGGGGCTGGTAATTTTGTCAACGCACCATGTTGCCGCTATTCCACATTGTCAATGGTGCGGCCTGGGAAAACTGGTGCTAACGGTATCCGCACTGGTTCCAGGGCGGTATCGAAGGTGCACCGTGTTATTTTTATTTTTTATTTTTAAAGTGCGGTGTGGTTAGTTATCCAGCCGCACTGTTGACCTAGTGGAATAGCTACGACACAGTGCGTTGACCAAAATAGTAGCCTCGAGGTGGATATTTTTATCAGCGCATGGCTTTCTGTATTTCACCTGCGTCAATGGTGCGGCCTTGTAAAAGGTTGCACCGTTCACTATATCACGATGACAGGAGGTCGATCCGCTGACTTAACTATACGCCCTGGGGCGTACAGTTTCGTCAGCGCACCGCCCTCTTGACACCGTACATAGTCAACGGTGCACTATAAATTTTTCTAGAGCACCATCCTCGAGGCACTTAATATTTTTAGGTGCACTGAGCCGATGCGCTCCATAGAAAGATGCACCGGGACTGGTGCATGACTGTGTTTTTAGCGCACCGACTATTTTTTATTTTATTTTCAAACAAAAATTCTATATGTATATTTATAAATACATGTCTCATTTAATAAAAAAAATTGTATTTAATATGTCAATCATTTAGAGATGTGAAAGGAGAGAATAGAGGGAACAAAAACAACAATAGGCGGAGCAGTATAACATGGTTCACCTGTGGGAGGCATGAGAGAGGGAGAGAGATGCGTACCCTCACCCTATTACAGTAGCTATGTAGGGGCTCCTAAGGCAGGTAGGCCTCCTCAAGTTCTATGAGGAGGCTACTTCTCTAAAGGGCCATAGTTTTTTTTTTAGACATCTTATCTGAAGGCGAAATTCCCAGCAATAGGCTTTCTAGGTTGGTATCAACCAGTGGTACATGCCCACACTGGAGGATATATACTTTATTACAGGGCTATCGAGGAGAGGGGTGGATTTTCCCTCATTCCCAAAGGTTCCAGCTGGATGTGTAGCAGGGAATCAATTAGTTTACTCCCAGAGATACATCGGAGAAAATGTGCTATCTCCTCAAAAGTTTCGGGTTGCTGGAGGTTAGTTACGTATTGGTGCATTTGGTAGGGAGGAGGTGCAATGTCTCTCACTTATCATTTCGACCATTTCGCACAACACCAGTGAAGGGCAATGCATTAGTTGCTCGCTTCTATATTATGTTGATCCTTTAGTATAGGAGCCATGACTTGTCCAGTGGTCTGCCATTTTTTTGCAGCAGTTCTGTACAGCCTTAGATAGATGTCGTGCTCATGCATAAGGGAGGGTGGACTTCCCTTTTGCTTCAAATATTTTTTGTTTATTTTTTGAGAGGTTTCTAAAGACAAAGCCTATTTTTCTTCGGCAGCCTCGTAGGATGACATTTGAGGCACGTATGCACATGTGGGGGCAGGTGATGCCCAAGAGGGGTGACACTGAGATTTTCGCGAGGATATCGCAGGATGCACTGGAGTTGCTAGCTAGTGTTGATGAGAATCCCTTCGTTATGGTCCAGTGTCCTTACGCAGGTTTGGATTGGCGAGGGTGTGCCAACATCCTCTTCACAGTTGATGAGCTGCCAGATGATAGAGGTAATATTACTATTTTATATATTTAAATTTATTCTAGCATGTTCTTTAACTTGTTTTTATTAAATTATGTAATTAAATTGTCTAATTATTGTTGTGTACTTGTATATATTTTGTAGACATTGCCTCTTTTGATGGCGAGGAGATGTAGGCACCACCACATGATGCAGGTGTGGATCCTGATGATGATCAGGGCATGCCAAATGCCAAGGATCATCAGGAGGCCGGTGCTAGATGCAGTCGACTTGATGCTATATACTGGATGGAGTTGAGTGACAAACTCAGTGCATTGATTGTTGAGGCGGGCATCAGGCCCGCTCATTACAGAGCCATAGAAGTCGATGATAGGCTATTACAGATGTGGAGAGGCATGATGTGTGACACCTACAGCCTAATGCGGTATGTCGTAGGAGTTACGATAGCTTTTATGCGACTGACGAGGACTATTTAACGTTGTAGGTGTGGTCGAGATGTAGCAAGTGATGGACAGTCCACAAGCAGGGACTCTTCATCTCATGATCGTTCACCTCACGCCGCGTCAGATGAGCATGAGCCTCCACTAGCATCAACAACAGTCATCATGGAGATGAGGCTAGACCATCGACCACGTCTAGTCAGCAGCCTGCAACATCCATCAGTACTCATGATCATGAGAAGGCTAGACCATCGACCGTCGAGGCTGTACCATTGATTAAGCAGGCCTCCACTAGTACTGATATTGATGTTGTACTACCACCAGCTAATCCATGACATTTATATTACAGTTGTATATTTTTAACATTATTCAGTTATATATATATATATATATATATATATATATATATATATATATATGGTCCATGTATTTTATGTTCATGTTGCATTTGTACTTAATTTACATGTTGGTAATCATCATGATGTTTATATTGTTAGGTCATGTTAGATATGTTCATTTAATATGCAGCTTGCAGATAGATGTGTATGTGATGATAGCATGAGTTATTTGACATGAGATGTATATTTGATGTTTTTGTTGTGATGATGTTAATATATAATGTTAATTGTGTTTTGTTATATGATCATGATCACGATTATTTTAGAAATTTTGAATGTGTTTTTTAGTCAAATATGATGTTTGTACGATGGTTATCATGAACATGATGTTTATTAATTAATTTAATACTAAATTATCATGATATTGTAAAATTGTAATACTTGTAATTCTAGTTGTATGTAAAATTCTAAAATTGTAATTGTAATGGTATATATGTAAATTTGTAAAATTTTAATTGTAATTGTAATTTTTTAATTTGTAAAATTGTAATTGTATATATGTAAAATTCTAAAATTGTAATTGTAATTGTAATTGTAATTCTAATTGTATGTAAAATATTTGTAAAATTTTAATTGTATTACTGTGAATTGATTGTAATTGTATGTAAAATTATAAATTTGTAATTGTAATTGTATGTGAAATTGTAAAATTGTAATTCTAATTCTAGTTTTAATTGTAACTGTATGTAAAATATTTGGAAAATTTTAATTCTATTAATGTGAAATAAATTTATTAAAATTTTTAAATTTGTAAATTTGCGAATTTTAAATAATTGTAAAATAATAAATCTAGAATAATATGATTTATTGTAACATAATAAAGTTTAGAAAATAATGCAAATAAATTCATGTACTTTAGAATTATCATTATTTTATTACGATCTTAGATACAAACAAAAGAACTAATTTATATAGTATGCCATTGTTTTTTAGATCAACATAATTGCAAATTATCAAGTGAATTATTGATTTTAACATTAACACAATGCAAACTACCATTAATTCAAAATACATATTATAATGTTTCGAAAAACCCATCTTAAAAAGTATAAATATTGATGAAATAACACATGTACCATATCACTCTCGGTTCTTATGATCACACTCATTATCTTCTAGCTCGCATGGCATGATAACACTATTGTTCTCAAAAATATGTTTTGATCTAGGGTCATGTGTTAATACGAACCACCAATCCATATCCAACATATCTGGGTAAAAAAACACCCGGTTGCAGTGTTTAGGGAAAACATAGGGCTCCTTAGCTTCACCCCACATATTTCTAGAGTTGATAAATATCAGCCTACTATCGCAGTCTTCCATTACAGTATTCTAATCAAAGGTGTCCCACCACTTTCACCTAAAATAACACATGGGAAAGAAGAGAAATCCACTTCAATAATCTCTTGTATCTTTCCGACGTAACCTAACGTCCCTCATACTAGGTTTTGATCACGGTGGCTAGATCAACTAGATTGATCGAACTCGACTTCCACTCCACAATCTTGTGTGATATTTCCAGCATCGGCATTTTTTGTGCGAAAATGGTGTCCATATGCCCACATAGATGGGAAAAAATGCACCTATTATAAAAAAGTTTAAAAAATCATAGTGTCATGTGTCTTATAATAACCCTACAGTTAAAATATGAAATGTAGATGTCTTAATATAAGTTTCAAATTTATATATAAATTAAAAATATTATTACCGAGTTGCTGCACCCAAACCCTACATCTAGCGCATCCTCTTCAGCACGCGGGTAACGACCGATAACACCGTATTTCTCTCTAACTTATTCAGCAACCCAACCGTTGGGGCATATTTTTGGCATATTTTCTTTTAAATGATCAGGATAAGGCACACTTCTACCATGCAACTGTCTGAATTCTTTCCTATCACTATCTCATTTCATCTTCTTTTGTTCGTACAATGCGTCCCACAGTTGTGTCGCTTCAGAATTGTAAAGAACGAATTTATTGATTGCTTCAATTTCTGCATTCGCTAATGAAATCAAACAAAAATTATATAGTACATAGAGATCAAAATATACATTATATCGAAGTTCAACATGAATATTAATTACTTTTTGTAAATTTGAAAAATTATAAGTCACTTACTCTTTATCAGCACTTTTTTCCACTCGTTTGGAGCAACTCCCCTTCTCTTTTGTCTTCATTCGTTTCATCGTCCCAAATCACCGCACCTGGTCTATTGTCGATCTATTTGATGTACTCACTGGCATAATAGAAAGACTCATATGATATGTACCCCTCTGCCATAGACCCCTCAGGTTTTTCCCTTTGTCGAATAAAACCTTTCAATTTCTTCATGTACCTCTCTAAGAAGAACATCCAATGATAAGAAACCACCCCAACTAATTCAACCTCATCTACTAGGTGGATTAGAAGATGAACCTGTAAGTCCATGAAACTCGCCGACAGTTCCTTCTCAAACATTAAAACAATCTCAACTATCTCTTGACGCCACCATGGAATGCTAGCCACATGAATCTCCTTTGACATGATCCAACGTACAAATGAAAATAATTTAGATATGGCACGTCTTAGGTCTTGAGGGAATTCATGTTTCACACACCCATGCACAAACAAAGGATAATGACACTGCAAAGTTATAAACACTTGAAATAATATACAAAATTAGTTATGTTTTATGATCCCCGCATGGGATAAAATTTATCAATATAACAAATAATAAAATCATGCTTTTGACATTATATGTACTCTTATAATATTCAAATTGTCATGTGATTTCAACCCCGACAAATGGTCATCCACGGAGAAGCAACACCATAGTGAAGACCAGTATGAAGTTGGCACCCTCACACCCATTATAACTTCCTTTTTTTAAATCCATGGGACATCACCTTCTAAAAACCATGAATTAGAGGGACCAGCACCTACCTCTAATCCCGTACTTTCTAATTGTCTTGGCCAATGTTTCTTTTTAGTTTTTGAAGTAATGAGATCTTTCCTAACAGCCAATGTGTCATTTTGTTTCGATGATATGTGCCTCCATAAAGAAGATAAAACATTTTTAAATATATGCATGGGATCTAATAAGTGGGTATCTTAGGATGCTCCCAATATGGGAGGTCATAAAATATAGATTTCTTTTTCATCCCAATGGGAAATCTCTGGACATAAGTGTCGAAGAAATCTGGATCATCGAACATAGGCTCCCCATTTGAATCAAACATTTCTATGAAATCCTTCTACTTCTCTCTCTCATATGCTCTAAGCCATTTAGTTGGTGTCATTATTGGAGGCCTTTAGGTTCTCTCTCATTTACCATTGAAAGCGGATGCTGCTCTTCTGGTGTTCTTCTGATAGGAATACCCTGGAGCAATCATACATTGGCTTTCATAGGTCCTTGGACCATCTAGATTTTAGAGAAGGTCCATGACATTTACATCCAAAATACCCTTTTGTTACAAGACCTACGAGATTATATTTGTATACATTAATTAATATGCATGGCACGTTAAAGAATATCATGAAGATCAGAACAAATATTACAACAAATTAAATAACTAATATGTGAAAGAATATTGTTACGTATATAAACAAATCAATAAATTAAACATGTAATTTACCAGAGCAAACTCCTAAGCCTGGATAATCATGTGTCGTGTAAGCACATATGCCATACAACGTAAAACTCCTCTTTGCTGCAATGGGTCTTGATACATTGTATACATTTATCCAATCAGATAATTCCTTCAATTCATATACTAGTGGTTGTAAGTAGACATCCATATTCTTCACTTGTCTTCTACCAGGGATTATAAGAGCCAACATAAGATGTTCATTATTCACAAACAACCATGGGGGGATATTGTTATTGATCACTACTACAGGCCAAACAGAATAGTTGGTGTTCTGGAGGGAATATGGGTTGACGCCATCCATGGCTATGCTTAGTCGTAGACTTCGTACGTCATCCTTGAATTTTTTGTGCCATGTATCCTCTATATGCTTCATGGCTATTGAATCAGTTGGGATTCGCATAACTCCCAACTCACTTCTGTGTGAGGCATGCCATCCCTACAACATAGCTAATTCTTTGCAATGAAAGAGCATTTGAATCCTTGGGATTATAGGCATGTGCCTCAATATCTTAAAAGGAGGACCAGTACGTGATTTACCCTTCTTTTTTTATTTATCATACCTGTCATGCTCACATTTCGGACACATCTCTTTGTCTACATATTTTGCTCTATATAGAATACAATAATTTGGACATGCATGAAATGATATGTACTCAACACCCAACATTTTCAACAATTTCTTTACCTCTTGGCAGCTACCGGGCAAGACATTATCACTCGGAAGAACCTTATCTTTGAATAACCTGTAGTTGGTGATCATGGAAAAATATATTAATAGATGTACATTAATGTCGATATAATTATTAACGTTCATAAAATTTACCATTTTTAATGTTCATTACAGTGTACTGATTATATTTCAAATTTATATAAGGGAGTACTTTATGGTAACTTCCTCAAAATTTCCGAGAAACATGCATTCGACAAGCCAAAATTTTCTTTCAAGTTGTACAGTAACATCGTTTTCTCCAACTGGGTAGACTTTGACTGACCACCAGGTCCAAAGAGAGGGGTGGTGGAAGCAAATTTAAGGCTTTCGAAAAAGGTGTCAGCGATATGAGCATCATCCCGTAGTTGATCATCATTTTGGAACACTAGCAGTATTATTCATATACTGATATCTCTAAGTAATCATCCATACCAACTTTATTTGATTACCCATTCTCGTTGTGAAGAACTATTATTTGTTGTAGTCATCTTAGTTCTGATAATATATGAATAGAGAACTGAATCTGTATGGTTGATTCAACCATTCTTGCACGTCTTCTTTATATTTCTCTTTAATTTTAGTCTTTCAATTTAGATACATTATCGGGGTGCAACAAGATGGTAGGGTTAATCATCACTAGAATCCTAATAATTAAAAAAAAAATTGAACATGATTAGTACAAAATATATGATATCAATTAGTAACCACGTTGACAATATTGCATGATTATAAATTGGTTTGACATTGAAATAATTACATATTAATCAATATATATAATAAAAAATTATAATTATAATTACCATCATTGTCCCGAGATTGTGGCTAGAAGATGCAATATTGTTACAATTGGCAGGGTGAAGCAGCTATCCATTTTCATCTACCAAATGTGCCTTGTGGTAAGCAGCTCCTGATAAGAACTTCTGACATTTTGGAGCAGTATGATTAATATTTTGTGCATCTGAACTCGATGTTGAATCTGCATGAACCTGCAAATTTGTATACATTATAAATTTAATTAAGTTGTGCATGATTGACTGCATGGATAAAAAACATAAATTCAATTAGAGAGCGAAAATATAAATAAAATCTGAAGTAAATATTACGTCTCGAGATGGATAGGGAGAACTCCGCGATGGACTTTGAGAAATATTATGGAACGAGTTGGATTTTAAAGAATTGTCCATTCCATATAATTATGATATTTTCTCCTTGCATTTAAGCAAAAAAACAATAAATTTTGGTGCACATGCGTAAATGTAATTTTGGTGCGTAATGTATAGATCACCGCACCGGTGCATTTTTGGTAATGTGCACCGGTGCTGTTTTATACCCAAACGCACCGGTGCAGTTTGATTAAGGGATGTACCGGTAATGATTAATCGCAAATAAAAAAAGCGCAACTCTATTTTCTTTAAGTGAAAAAAAAGTGGTAAATTGAAAAATGGGTGCCAAAATATTTTCGAAAATCTATTTTCATAAAACATTTCTTTAAATACTGAAAAATTTTCATTATTTCACTACTTTTGCAAAGCTTTTCAGCCAAAGATTTGTAGGATACTTACCTGGAGAAAATAGAGCACGAGAGCACTATGGAACAGGGAAATACGTTCAAACAGAAGTATTCAGACAATCAGAATTCCAAACCTCTGGTGATTCAAACCCTGTACCATAGAATTTCAAACGATGTGAGTAAAGTTTATTGTTTTTTTTACTTTTTTCTGCAGTAAAAGAAAAAAAACAAATTTTATTGTTTTTTTTCTTTTTTATACAGTTTTTTTTTTATGCTGTAAAAGAACAAAATCAAAGTTTATTGTTATTTTTAATTTTTCTGCAGTTTTTTTACTTTTTCTGCAATTTTCAAAAATAAAAATAAAAAAAGATCCATTTTTAGAAACAAAAACCCTAGATTATTTTTGTTTCTGCCCTTTCTTCTCCCTCTTTCTATAATTTAAGAATTAGGGCTTTTCAATTTAGATTTATAGGGTTTGTATAGTCATAAGACATCCAACCCATGGGACGACTTGCATAGTCGGATCCCAATCCATGTCGGCCCTTGCGTGAATTTAAAAAAAAAAACATATTTTTTTTCCTCGTTCTGCCCTGCGTAAGATAGTGCACCGATGTGCTTTGTTATACCAGCGCACCGCGAAAGTACAGTGATAAAAAATAAAAATAAAAATAAAATGTTTTTTTATCAGTGCGCCATATGTAACATATGGCACCGATGCACTATTTCGTTATGGCGCACCGCAAATGTGTTGTTTCGCCCAAAAAAATTCCATTTTAGAAACAAACCCTACATTCTTTTTGTTTCTACCCTTTCTTCTCCCTCTTTTTGTGATTTCAAAATTAGGGCTTTTCAATTTATATTAATAGGGTTTGTATTGCTAAATATAAGCCTAAGACATCCAACCCATGGGATGACTTGCATAGTCGGATCCCATTCCATGTCAACCCTTGCGTAAATTAAAAAAGAAAAGATTTTTTTTATTGGTGCGCCCTGTGTACCTGAGCGCACCGGTGCGCTCTATTATCCCAGTGCACCTCGAAAGTACTGTGATAAAAAATTTAAAAAACAAAATATTTTTTCTCAGTACGTCATTTGTAAAATATGCAGCTAGTGCACTATTTCATTATGGCGCATTGCGAATGTTCTGTTTCGAAAAAAAAAAAACTTTCAAAAAATACAAACCCTACATTCTTTTTGTTTCTGCCCTTTCTTCTTCCTCTTTATGTGATTTCAGAATTAATGCTTTTCAATTTATATTTATAGGGTCTGTATTGCTAAATATAGACCTAAAACATCTAACCGATGGGATGATTTGCATAGTCGGATCCCAATCCATGTCGGCCCTTGTGTGAATTTCAAAAAAAATGATTTTTTTTTCATCAATGTGCCCAACATAACCTACTGCACCGGTGCTCTGTATTGTACAAGCGCACCGTGAAAGTAATGTGATAAAAAATTAAAAAACAAATTTTTTTTATCGGTGCACCATATGTAAAATATGGCACCGATTTATGCTACAAAAACTAACACTGGACGATTTTTATTATTTTATCATGGTTAATCGGTGCGGTGATTGACATGTAATGCACCGGTGCTCCTTGTTGACATAGAGCACCACACGGTCTATTGTACTGTTTGTGTGGTGAGTTTCTAATAAACCCACACACCGGCGTCGGTGGATACACCATGAATAGCGCACTGGTTTAGATTTATTTTTTACTTGAAAAGTTGACAATTTATTTATAAATATATTAATGAATGATATGGTACAAGTTTGAGATTGATAAAGAAATTACTGACAAGAGATCAAGTAACAAAAATACTGATAACACATCAAGAAAAGCAAAAAATGAAATTTCTTTGTAAATTCTTTACAAAAAATATTATTTTTGAACTATATGTAAATTTAACTAATATGTATTGTTTACTGTGTATCATGTAGAGCCACAAAATGACGAAGCTCGATAAGATTATTTCTGATCTAGGACCAGAAGAGCGTAAAATCTTGATGGAAAAATTGGAAAAGGATGAATTAGGTGAATGAAAAAATACTCTCGATCCAATATGAGTTTCCTTTTTTAATTTTCATTAATAATATGAAATTAAAATTATTAGATAACATGTGTCAAACAATCTATTAATTCACATCTGTTTAATGTTCTATAGTGACCAACAACTCAGAAAATGAATGTTTTTCTAAGAAAAGAAAAAAAATAGAACATGCAAATGAAAATGAATTTCTCCTTAGCTCATTTGGAGTGGTGCTGGAGGTTAATGAAAGGGGGAAAATATTTTACAAAAGTTTGAGGGATCTAGTAGAATGAATGTATAGACATTATTTCCACTTACAATACAAAAACCAATCGAATGATTCCAAGAACGAAATTTTATCTAAACTACAGGAAGGATTTCCAGAGAATTGGTCAATGAGACATGTTAGACTTTTAATAGCAAAAACGTACAACAACAAAAAAGAAGGAATGAAAAAGTAATATTCCTTTAAATGTTTGTCTAGAATTATTTATAAATATCACTTTTGTTATATTTACTTTTCATATATCAATATAAGAATTAAATAATTTATTGTCATGTTACATTTTCAGGAAGATTATGAAAATCTCAAAAGATGAATGAGCTGATATCAGAAATATGCCAGTAGGAATGTCCAAAAACATGTACAAGGATATGGTCAAAGAAATGGAAAAAATTGCATCGTAGGAGGAGCCATCTCAACAGCAACGTGCTTCAAATGTAATATGTAATCATTGAATTTTTCGATCATTAGGTACAATAAATAAACAATTTAGCATTAAATATTAATTTTCAAGTATTTTCTTGCAGAAAAGAAAAGAAAATGGAACCCATTCAGCACATAAAACAAGACGACAAGGAAGAAAAAGGTTGATCTCTAAGTTTGTGAGTAATTTTTACTTCCTTATAACAACTTAACTAGATTTCATTTTTGTATTTTTTAAGTTGTTTTACAAAATCATCATTGAATGTCTTCAAACAGGTGCTAACATACAAAGAAGAACCATCAAAGGAATTGATTGAAATTGGGTTAAATATGGGTTGTGAGTATATGTTGGCATATCAGAACTTAATTGTGGAATTTGTAAGCATCTATCGATCTTGTTTTACTTAGCTCCGTCTATAATTAATAGAAAAAAAATCTTTTATATTAAATATATGATTTATTATGGGGTATAAAACTTGCAGGAAACAAAGTATGGAACTACGCCAACAAATCAAATCTTGAAAGATGGCATGTTACATGGTTTTGAAAGAATGCGTATAGTTTATGAGTCAATGGTTGCAATGGTACGTCATTTCTTTTTTATTTACATTGATGTATATTATTTAGTATTGCAATTTTCATTATTCTCACCAATGTATATACACTCATTATAGTTTTTTTTTATGTTTGTAGATGGAAGGTGAAGAAGAAGAAAACAATCAACACCATGAACAAAAAATTCCTAAAAATAACCCAAGTCATGGAAGTAGGTCTAGCAATGACAGTAGTTCAAGCGAAGAATGATGATCACTATGTTTGGATAAAAGAGCAAGGCATTGTATTTTTTGAAATATGTCTATGAAATCAGACATTTTCTTTAATGTAATGGACATAGTGTCCCAATTGAAAGACAAAGGGATACCAATAACTGTCCCATTTTGTATGACAAAGAATGTCTTATTCATATATATATATAATAAAATATGTTTGATTTATTCTATTGCGTTCTCCATTATCGCTATTGTGTTCTCCATTTTCGTTCTCAAATGCACTAATAAAAATTTAATTCATATGAATATTGTTATAAGATATATATGTGTCGAATTTTGATGAATAATGAATTTTAAAAACCACAATAATTATGATATGATCTAAAAAATTAATACAGACATCACATTCAAATGCATTAATAAAAATTTAATTAATATGAATATTGTTATAAGATGTGTCGACTTTTGATGAATAATGAATTCAAAATAATTGCACTGTCACAGGTCAATGTTTCTAAAAAATACAAAATGAAAACCGGTGTGTGTCAGTTACAGTATATCAGTGCGTTTGTATTCTTAAGAGCACTGGTGTGTTTGTACGACCTATGGGCACCGCACAAATACCAAAACCAATTAAAAATATCGAGGCGTTTGTGTGGTATAGCGCACTAGTGAGTTTATGTGTCTATACACACCGGTGCCATTGTATGACCTATGAGCACCGCATGAATACCGATACCAATTATAAATCTCGGTGCATTTGTGTGATACTACGCACCGGGGCATTTACGAGTCTATATGCACCGGTCCATTTGTACGAACTATTGGCACCACACAAATACCGATACTAATTATAAATCTTGGTGCATTTGTGTGATACTGCGCAACGGGATGTTTACGTGTCTATACACGCCAGTGCATTTGTATGACCTATAGGCACCGTACGAATACCGATACCAATTATAAATCTTAGTGCATTTGTGTGATACTACTCACTGATGTGTTTCTATATGTCTACGTAATGGTGCGTTGATACGACCTATGGGCACCGCACAAATCCCAAGACTAATTAGAACGACCTCATGCATTGTATCACCAACACTACGACCAGTGCGGTTTTTATACCTTAATGGCTTGGTGTATTATCCTTCGACCGCTCGGGTGCGCCTGCAACATGTACGCACCGGTGTGTTAAATCCTGAGTAGCGTACCAATGAAAAAAACATCTGTAATAACCTCTGGCCGCCCATTTTTTTTAGTTGTGTTGAATTTCCTTTAAAATCTCCGCCAAAACCTCCATAACCATAAACAGATGTTGTAGAAAATTTTTTTTGACAGATTTGGCCAATTTTATAACACTAAAACCCTCCTTTATAAGCTCCGCTAGAGGGTCTTTTCCTTGTAGTGTATTTGTTGTTTTGTATCTGATAAACAAACACAATGGGTCAAGTGGTTACCTCTGGCTAAATGGTGGTACAATACTTCCTTCCATACTGTAGTAAAAATGACCCATTTTATGGCACTTTATGGATATCATCCACCGTTCATCACATCATCTTTAAGAGAAAATTCTAAGGTTCGAGTAGTGGAAGATCACATCAAGCATCAACAACAAGTTCTCATTAGGGGAATTTTGAGGTCTAAAATGGGCCTCCTAAGAAAATTGTACAACAAAAATAAACTTTATAAGAACCAATAGGATTCAAGATGATGATGTCAACCATGGGGGATGATTCACAATTTTTGGAGTAAAAAAGTAATAATATTAAAAAATTAAAAAATAATAAAAATATTTTTTCAACTCGTATTTTCAATTTATCTCCCTAACGTTTTACTCAAATTTTGAGCAGGAGTACTCGTTGGATGCAAAATTTAATTCCTCATCCAAAGAGTACCCATGTTGCATACTTTTGTTGGACCCTTCTACACAAAAAATGAGAAATACATGAAAAAGTGTGTTTGAAATCATATTTTTCATGTATTTTTCATTTTTTGTGTAGCAAGCACCATTGAAAGTATGCAACATGAGTACTCCTTGGATGAGAAATCATATTTTGCATCCAAGGAGTGTTTCCGCTCGAAATTTGAGTAAACCCATAGGGAGATACGTTGAAAATACGAGTTGAAAAAATAGTTTTTCTTTTTTCCCCTTTAAAATTTGATGATGTAATCAAATATTATTTTATTATTTGCTGTATTATTTTATAATTTCCTTAGGAGGAAAATCAACATCGCAACGAGAGAATTTTTGATGTAGGATACTAGGTATTTTTACGGCTACAACCATACAAACAAATGTCCCTCAAGCAAGCTAATAAGGATAATAAATTATCGCCAAAGTAATATGGTCCTTACAATGTGTTGCAAAAGATTAGTTCTATGGCATAAAAATTGGAGCTTCCTGCTTCTTCTTGAGAGCACCCAGTTTTCCATGTTTCGTGCTTAAAGAAGGTTATAGATGACAAACTTCCAGTTCAAAAAATATTTCCAGAACTTGATGAGGAAGGAAAAATCATATTGGAACCTGAAGCAGTCACAAAAATAAGAACTCGATAGCTACGATATCAATCAATTTCAGAGTATCTCATCAAGTGGAATAACTTACCCACTGAATATTCCACATGGGAGGATAATAATTTTATACAGAAGCATCCATAGCTACTCAAGCGTTGAGGACAACACTTTTTTGAAGGAGAGGGGCATGTTAGGTCCCTATATTACTACTATAATCCCTTATTTTTGTTAGTGTAGCCCCCTTATTGTTATTTTTGTACCCATGAAGCCCCCATATTGTTATTATTGTGTCCTATAAAATCCACTATTGTTATTGTTATGACCTTACATTATTATTGTTAGGTCAACCAGTATTATATTGTGACCCCATGGACTCCAATATATAGAAAGGAGTTTTTTTCATTTGTATCATCCATGAATTGTTAATTTATGTAATGTAAAGGAGGTTTCCCCCGCGAAGTGGTTGATTTCTAAGGCATTGATCTCTCGTTTCTTCTATTTTGGGAGCTAGTTTCATAACAGAGGAAGCCATACTTCTCTTGGGAGATATAAACTGAGAGGACACTAGAAATTCTTTGAGTTATATCCTTTGAAATCAGTTTATATATCACATTTCATAGTGAGATTGGTCTAAAGTCCCGAAAATTTTTAGGGAGAGAGAACTTTGGAATAAGCACTATGAAGGTAATGTTAATGTCACCCAAAATTTGACCAAGAATCCGAGATTCTTCAACAACACCTAGAATATTCTCCGCCATGAGATCAAAAAGTGTAAATATATCTCCACCAGATAGCCATTAGGGCCAGGGCTTTTTGTGATCCCCTTCGCGGAACCAAATTTCCCTACTCTTCATTTTCCATGTGATCTCTCGTACTCTCAATATTTCATTTTTGCGCTTTTCTAAAGATGAGAGCTTCGAGAAGGAATGTGGATTAGGATTGGAGCTTTCCATTAATTTATAAATTTCACCAATTTTCCTTGCAATTGATTTTAATTCTTTAATCATTTGTTCTTTCATAAGGCGCTCCCATGTCCGAGTCTTGTGCTTTAGAGTCCGTAACTTATGAGTGAAACAATAGGATGTCGATCTTCCTTGCATATTCATATCTGATTTCCATAATTTCATGACCATATTCTAGTAATCCAGATCTTCTAGCCATACTATGTTGAATTTGAAAGGGAGACCCTTTCGAACTAGCTCTAAATGTCATTTGAGACATATGGGATGGTGGTCCGAGAAGGTTGACTTAATTATAGATGACTCCAAATTATGTTACTATCATCAACGAAGATAATACATTGATATGATACAGATGAGTAGACGAGCCTGATAAGAATAGTGTTGGAAAATATTTAAAAAGGTAGGTGTGTGGAGAACTGATGGAAATATGTTCTACTGAAATTTTTCTTCCACATGGAGCCTGAAATGGTGAGCACAAGGAGTTCTTAGTGGGCATGGGCAGTTTGACAGTGAAGGTTCAAACTAAGTAGGAGTAAGGAATATTATGATAAATAGATGACCAAAATCTTTGTCAGTTAATTGGAAACCGTATTTGAAGTTTTTCGCACTGATATTGCTGGAAAGGAGGTAAGTCTTCATACTAACCCTGGTGGATTGCAATGAAATAGTTGAATGTATTTTGTTGGAAGTTTGGTTATTGCACTATATCATAATCTTATAAAACATGAATATAGATTTAAATGAACACTGAAAATATTAAGATATAAGTTTGGATATAAAAGAGGTTACCGACCTCTAGAGGTTAATCAAACTATTTTCTGAGTTTTGGATAGAGGTGTCCCTCCTTATAGAAGTTATTTCAGGTGAATATCTCATGAAGCATCTGGATATCAAGCATGCATCCCACTAAAACAATAAAAAAATTCTTAGAAGAAAATACTGAGGCTGAGAAAGTTGAAGAACATAGAATTTCCTATTTTAAATATAGAATTACAGACAAGTGGATCAAATGTAGCATTTGGTGGTGTAACATATGGTGTTATTGGCTTCAAGACTTATGCTCTTAAAACCAGGTGCACAAGCTCTATGATAATAGATCATAAGTGGAATCTTATGGAATTTTTTACTATCAGTTTTGGTTGTAGAATGAATATGGAACATTGGTTTCCATTTCCATGCCCCAAACAATGAAAATTGTTGGTTCCCTGGATACCATACACAATAAATCTGGTTGGTAGGGTAGATAATTATGAATTTTGTTAAGCATATTCATTAACTCTAGAACATGTATAGAGTGTTGTCAAAAAATTTCTACTTGTTGTTGACAAGACAAGGATAAATATTTCGACTGTGGAGGTATATGAGAACAATTAAAACATAGTCTGGATGTATTTATCCTCCCTATCCTATGAGCTGATCAAATATGAAGTGTATCTCGGTTGGATCAACCATAATATTATTTAGTCCTCCCTAGTATCTTAATACCCAATCAAAGGCATGGATGGTCTTGCCAACTCGCAAGTTGGTTTCTCAGAACTTTCCCCCTCTGGGTATTTATACAAATGGTTATCTATAATAGTAGGCCTTTCATGCGATCCATTGCCTAATCGACCAATAAAATTAAAAAATAAATTCATTGAAATAGATTAGTGTAGGTGTGTAATTTGCGTGTCCAATCAAAATGATATCCTTTTCTAATCCATGATCTCCATGTGTTCCAATGACTAGTAGATTACATTATTTCCATGTCATAGGCATATCAATGAACCAATGAGATTTATCTTAGGGAGGATTTGATCGTTTTAATCTTCTCATGGGTGGAGATTATTTTCTGGTTTTTTTTGTCGGTCCTCTTTGCAATACAACTAGGGGACATTTTGAAAAAACTATGATTAAACAATATCTCCCCAAAACAAGGATTGAAATACCTCAGAACAAGGATTGACATTCATACCTTGGTGTGTATATATTATTGAATCTATGAGAAACTAATCTGATAAGAGGATCAGCGATTCACCACCTTTGTAGGGAGAAGCCTATCATTGGATTTTTCATATGGTTGTCGTTCTAAAACTTACAATCGATAATCCATAAAAAAATATCTTGACTAATATCATTAGATGTTCAAAAGATAGAGACTATCACCAAATGGAGATTTAGTCACCATATGATGAAATCAATCTTGATGTAGTTTAATTGAAGTCAGGGTGGCGGTCGAAAAGGATTTAGCCATGCAAGGTCGTAAAAAAAATTCAAAACGGGTGGGCCATTAGAGAACTTTTGAGGTCTAAAATGGGCCTCCTAAGAAAAATGTACAACAAAAATAAAATTTATAAGAACCAATAGGATTCAAGTTGATGATGTCAACCATGGGGGATGATTCACCATTTATGGGGTAAAAAAGTAAAAATATTAAAAAGTGAAAAAATAATAAAACTATTTTTTCAACTTATCTCCCTAAGGTTTTACTCAAATTTCGAGCATGAGTGCTTTTTGGATGAAAAATTTAATTCCACATCCAAGGAGTAACCATGTTGTATACTTTCGATGGACCCTACTACACGAAAAATGAGAAATACATGAAAAAATGAGATTACAATCATGTTTTGTATGTATTTATCGTTTTTCATGTAGCACGTTCCATCGAAAGTATGAAACATGGGTACTCCTTGTATGAGGAATGAAATTCTACATCCAACAAGTGTTCCTGCTCCAAATTTGAGTAAACCCATAGGGAGATAAGTTGAAAATACGAGTTGAAAAAATAGTTTTTTCTTTTTTCCCTCTAAAATTTGATGATGTAATGTAATATTATTTTATTATTTCCACTATTATTTTATAATTTCCTTAGTAGGCCCATTTTAGACCTCAAAATTCCCCTAATGGTGTGGTGGATTAGGGGGACACAAGAAAAATAATTGAACACCATAGGTGAATGTAGAGGGAAAAATTTAAAGGAAATATCCAAAACAGGTTGGACAAAGGAATCCCCCCCTCTAAGAATATAAACACATTTTTTAGAGCTCCCTCCACATAATTGCCTTAATCAGAATACCAAGGGCATAGAAAAGGGCAAGAAACCCATCAAAGAAATGAAGGAATTCCAAAAATTAATATTAGGAGTTGACCTATACTCGGAAAATGTGGTCAAACTAAGAAAAAGAATGTTGGTGGGGTGATGGGAGTCCATCACGATGAATGGGGTTCAAATGAAGGACTCAATTTAAAAAATCTAATCTTCTCTCCTTGGATATAGACCCAAAGTCAATTTTATGGTAAATAGCTAGTTTGGGTTTCATTTTCTCAAAGAAGATGATGCAAAAAATATAGTTGCGTTACCCTGGGTCAAAGGGAGGGGTTTTCTAGTTCTTCAGAATTAGAAAGTTGGTCTCGATCCAGTGATGGAGGTCCCTGAGAAGAAAATAATTTGGGCCAAACTTCCTGGTCTTCTTATAGAACTATGGAAAAAGGGAGTGACTCGAGAAATTTCCAGAAAATTAGGTAAACTATATTATGTAGATGAATAGTGTATGCGACTACTTGACATGAAGGCAACATGGTTCCTAGAGTAGGTGGACCTTTCAAGTGGATTACCAATAACAATTCACATCTAATGGGCTAATTTCCCTATTCACAAACAAGTTCACAAATGGGGAATACCCTTTACGTGTTTGGAATGTCATCAAACTAGTCACTTGTTGGAAAACTGCCCCTTCAGATATGGAGGAAAGAGGGGGATATCTAAAAACGTCAATCTTGAATAGAGGATACCTACATGGCAACACAATCACAAGATTCAAGAATGACTCTAATAAATATCTACGAAGTTTACAATATATGGTACCCTCGTTGTTGATACACTTCTTGAAAAATGAGACACGGGAGGTTCATGGTGCATATACAAAGGAACAAATAAAGACAATGAAAAATCTGAATTTTTGACTACTCAGACCCCATCAAAGAGGAAAGGACTATCCCATGATAAATCAACAAATAAAGCTAGCAGACACTCATTTCTATCTCCAATATGCAATAAAATTGAGCAGGATAATATCACATCTCCAATCTCGATATATATGGATTTATTGGCACTTGCAAAAGATCTGAGGCTAGAGCTTGAACCTATAAAAATAAAGAAAAATGTTTTTCATAATATGGGGTTGGCCGATGACAGGGACAAGGAAAAATTTGAATGTAGTCGTAGAAGGAGAAGGATAACAAAATAGAGGAAGATTACACCAGTAGTGAGATTGAGGTAGAAAAGAATTCTCAATTCTTGGAAGTGATGAAAGAGACACTATATTCAACTTTTGATCTTCTCCCCTCTAATGAGTCATTTGATCCCTCTACCCTCACAACCCTTTGGGACCTTATATCATCGTATCCCACTCCAAACACATCCCAATGAGGATAATATCATTAAGTATAAGAGGGATGGGATCTTCCCAAACAGTAAGATACCTAAAACACTGCATCAAAACAAAAAATCCATCAATTTTACTGTTGTAAGAAATAATGATACTGAAAGAGAAAGCTTTATATATTCTCCTCAAAATTTTCCCCTCTTGGTGTGTGTGTTCCACAAGTTCAATTGGGAACTCAAGAGGGTTGGGTTATATCTAGGACCCCTTTGTATTCTCTTTCCAGAAGTTTCAGTCATGTACAAGGATTTTATCATCTGGATATGGTTTGGGTATCACTCATAGAATCCATACATTTAATATATATATCGTACAATAATAAGAAGGATTTTTGGGAGCAAGTGGATTCAAGTAGTATACTAGATATATGCCCGATTATAATTGTTGGGGATTTAAATTTTGCTCAAGTGAGAGGAAATTTTGGGGTTAGAACAAAATCTTGGATCCCTTGGAAAGCTATTTCAAGGAGCTCTTCAATCATAAGGCTCTTATAAACATTTTTCCTTTCCCTCTTTTCCCTATCTGGCGTAATGGGCCTATTGGGGAGGAGGGCATATAAAAAAGGATTGAAATTTTTTTGTGTTGACTCTTTAAGGTACCAAAGGATGAAGAATTTACAGTCCTAGAACTTTTTCTCTCATGTCTTAGACCATGATGCAATAATCCTAGAATGGCATTTCGAGATGAAACAAATCAAGTTTCCATTTAAATTTAACCTGATATGGTTAAACGCGCCATATTTCCAAGATTTGGTCAACCTTAATTGGACCCTTTCGATACCATTAAGTACTATCGACCCTATATTGTAGATCCAATAAAATTTTAAGAGACTGAAAATATAGGTTAGAGAATGGTTAAGAAAGTGAACAAATGAGTATAATCAAGAATTACTTGATATAGACAATGAAGTTGCTATTCTAATGGACCCTATAACTCCTAAGAGAAAATTATCAAGCTGCAAGAGGAAGAATGGTGTCAAAGAAGTAGGCTAATATGGATTAAAAGTGGAGACATAAATACTAATTTTTTCCACTGTGCTACAACTAAAAAGAAACAAAGGAATACTATATGGGCAATAAAAAATGATGATGGGTTCATTCACTCCAAAGTAGAGGAAATAAAAAAGGAAGCCTTTAGACACTTCAAAAATCAATTCAAGGAATCAAAGGGAATTTACATGGAAGAAAAACTAGAGCTGGTTAATTTGTTCCCACAAATGGTAAATGAGGAGAAAGTAGCCATGACAAATGAGTCTATCTCAAGCAAGGAGTTACAACAAACTCTTTGGGATATGACCAAGGACAAGAGTATAGGGCCATATGGATGGTTTACTTATATATTTTTGTTTTTCTTCGATCTGACGGGTCTAGAGCTGGTCAGAATGGTGGAAGATGTTATAATCTCTCAGAAAATTCTAGGTGCCATCAATTCTACTTTTCTTGCATTAATTCCCAAATTTTTTAACTCTCTTTCATTTCATGACTTTAGACACATATCATTATGTAATTTAGTTTATAAGATGATATTTAAGCTCATAGGAAACAAAATCAAAAAAATATTATCTCCTCACATTTCACTGGAGCAATTTGTCTTTTTGTCTAATAGGATAATTCAGGATGTCGTTGCAATCACCCAGGAGTGCATGCACTCGATCAAAACTAGAAAATTAAATACATGTCTGTTGAAAATTTCCCTCAATCAAGCATATGATTTCTTGGAGTGGGAATTTCTCATCATGATCTTATATAAAATTGGTTTTTCACATAGGCACGTTCATTGTATTAAGGCATGTTTCTCCTTTGCTTCAATGGTAGTTCTTATCAACGATGAACCCACACATTTCTTCAAGATACATTGGGGGCTTCGTCAATGTTGTGCATTGTCTCCCTTGCTCTTCATTCTTGTTATGGATTCTTTCAACATAGGTATCAAATAAAAGATGGAGGTTGGTTTAATTGTGGGATGTAAGGCTGCCAGAAACTGCACAATGTCTCATATATTATTTTTGGATAATTTCCTGTGTGCGGGAGAGGAAAACTTATGCGAATGGACGTCATTCCACAAGGTTTTTGACCATTTTGGAAAGGCGTCTAGTCTATACATTAACAACAAAAAATAGGATATTATCGCAAATGAGGTGGACTCTTAGCAGATCCAAAATATAACTGCTTTGTTTGGAGTGATATTCCAACCAATGCATTCCAGTTTTAAGTAATTGCACTATTTTTTAAAGCTAGATAAGCACAAAAATTAATATTGGGATTGGTTGCTAACAAAATTTTAAAAGAAACTTCACTACTGGGACCATAAGTGGATTTCCCTTGGGGGGTGGGTCATAATGATTAAGGTTATTTTACAAGGTATTCCAACTTATTGGATGCATCTTTTTCACATTACTCAGATATATTGGGGGATATATATTGAGGAAAAAATAACATAATATATTGAGCATATATTAGGGGGTAAAGGGAGTTAATGAAAAAATATAAAGGGGTATAAACAATGTTAATGAAAAAATATAAAGGGGTATAAACAATGTTAATAAAAAAATGGATACCTACAATATCTAGTTAAAGTAGGGTTTTTTTTAATTTTTAAGGTGTATTAGGTTAGTATTGGTAGGGGGTTAGATAATGTGATTTTATAATATGTTTTTGTATCTATGTTTGTGATTATATTTGTTTTCTAGGTGGGTATACTACTATGACAGTCTCATAGTGATGCACTATTTGTCTGCTAGTTGTTTTGTTTTAGTAGCCTCATGTCCTTGGTGAGCAAGGTAGATTGGGAAAGATCTACAATAGTCATATGGAAATGTAAAACAATCCTCATTTTTAATCTGAATACACACACACACACACTTATATGGTTTGAATGGTTATTTAGGGTATCCTAATTTTTTTAGGGTTTGGGTTTTTAGTGGTATATTTTTTAGTTAATTTTATTTGAAACGTGGAAAGGATTTAAGGGAATTTGAATTGTGAAATTGGTTAAGTATTGCATTCAAAACACATTTTTAAAAAATTCAATACTATCATTTTACCAAAAGTTAACCACCAAACTATTTAGACTGGTCTATATTTTATCTGCCATTTTGTTTATTTAAATGGTTGGAATGACGAATTAAATGAAGTGGCTTTCTATTTCAATAACTAGCAATTGCACCTAGAGGTGCAAAGGACCTCCTGTAGGAGGGAATGTGAGAAATGTTGAATCCAAAGGAATGCTTTAGAAAATATTGTTGAAGCTCTCTAAAAGACCCTAAGTGGTTCTACTTTTAGGCTTTCCATGTTCATATAATCAAGGTATCACAGCTACCTTCCAACCATTTGGGAACACCATTTTAATCAACATCTATTGTAGTTTCTTCCTCAAGATGACATTGAAATTTGCTTTGAGCTCAACAAAAAAATCCCCATAATTCTTTAGTTCCAGTGTCATATTTTGTTTCTATGTGTGTGTGTTTGCATTTCCAAGTGTCAGATGATGGAGATATTTGGTAAAGGCACTTTTTATTTGCTTTTTAGTCGTTATTCTCTTTTTCTTTTTCTTTTTAATTTGTAATCCCTATTATGAGTTTGGCAACCATTGGGTTGATGATGATAGTTTTATAGTCTCTTGCAATGTTTTCATTTCCTCTTTTAAATATGTAAATATCCATTTTTTTTTTTAATTCATGGGATAGGAAATAAGTTCATATTTAAATAAAAATTAAAAAGGTAAATAAAAATGGAAAAAAGTTCATATTGTTTATGAATTTAGTATCAAATTACTCAAAATAGAAAAACTTATAAAGCTATTGAAATCTATTAGGGAACCTAAAATATATTGCTATTTGAAAATTTAATAATATTAAAAGAAATTTATTGCGAAATGGTCCTATATCATTAAAATTTGAGAAAATTTCTACTTGAAAGTATTATTGTAGATAAATAGTAAACTTATAAAAATAGGAAATGATGCCCAATAAATTAGGGAGCTGGAAAATAGCTAAAAATATCATATGTGTAATAGTATGGTAGCTTAAAAAGGTCATAGTATAATAAAACAAGCTGTCATTAATAAAAGAAAATTATATGAAAGCCCTAGATCATGAAAGGAGTCTATTACAAGAATGATGACATCATAAAAGTTATTAAAGTATTTATTGTTGAAAACATATAATTTTAAATTTTAAATTTACTTTATAATCAATAAAGATTCATCTTAAGGCCTAACATGAGTTTAGAGGGATCAAATTTTGTCAAGTGCAAAAAATTTTAGAGTGCAAAATACAATGTATTATTTTTCATTGTTTAAATTGTATTTTTGAATGTAAAATAAAGTATATATAACACCAAATAAAAGTTTTAACCATAAAAAACTTATTTTTTTTCTATATAGATATATATGAAGTTAATATCGACATAAATTAGTTAACATAGATCTACAAATAATTAATTTAAAACTTTTGTTAAAATATTTTTAAAACGTATAAGATTTAAACATCACATTCACACAATTTTTTTTACTTCTAATTACTTTACAACATATTCATTTTTTTTAATTATAATCGACATTATTTTATATTTAAAATGTGATTTTTATGCTCAAAAATAATAATTTAAATTTAATATTGTTAATATAAATTAAATTTATATTAAATTATATAACATTAATAAAATTTATATTTATAATATATTAATTCAATGATTTTTTCCCTAGTATTTTTTAACAATTTTACCTTCTAGTTCTTGTAGAATGTGTTTTTATTCTTCTCGGCCGGCATAACGATGAGGCGAGCCACCACTCGGTAGTTCCAATAAGCCAAATATTGAATCAGGTAAGTATACTTCTAATTAACACAATAAGCAATTTACCCCTATTTATATATTTTAAAATAATTTTGAATCAGTTTATTAAAAAAGAAATCTTATTAAGATGAAATTGTTTAAACAAATATAAAACCTTAAATACAAGGAGGATTCCCTCGAAATTGTAGTAGATGGGCATGATAAAGAGCTTAACAGATCCCTCAATCTCATGTGCTCTTTGTTTTATATGCTCTAAACTAGCAATTGCACCACATGTTGCAAAAGAAATGTCGTAAGGCAATAGCATAGGAAAGAGTAGCCTAGAAGAAATAAGTTGTTGTAGAGAAGGAGCCATTGTGAAGAAATGAAAGGAAATTTTTGCTTCCATGGAAGTAGGTCATGGAGGTTTCAAAGATATTGATGATAAGAGTTATCAACCAGAAAATTTTGTTATAGATATTGAAATAGGAAATTTTGGGTGAAAACATATATATAAACCAACATAATATGTTCACATATATAAAATTTGTGTTATAGATATTGAAATAGGAAATTGTGGGTGAAAATCCTTTGGTGATTAATAATCCTCTGAAACAAGCATGAAATGAGCATGTATCTCAAATAAGATATTTTAAATAAATTCAAGTACAATCTATCAAGCATAGATATAAATAAAGAGAATTTTTATTAACAGAAATAGAGCTTACTCCAAGTTCATCTACATATCCGAGCGCTAATTTCATGTTTCTCAAAATTTGTATACTATATATGAATAACAATAGTCTTGGTATACAAGAAAGTGAATGTCATTTTAATATGGAGACATTTTTGGAAGGAGATATTGTTCTTTATGTTATGGTTTATTTTCTTAACTCAAAACTTGGTTTATTATTTCTATATATACATAAGAAGCCAAAAATACAAATTAATTTCACAATTTTAAGTTATAGTTGTATATTTTATAATTACAAATCTAGTTTCATATTAAACTATTTTACACACATATTTTTATTCAAATAAATTATATTGTGAATATGTTTTATCCTATTATTTGATTACAAAATTATTATACTCCCTACTAAGTAAAACAACTTTATTAATAAAGAATTGAATGCCAAATTGAAAGATTGCTCAAGCGAGTACTATAATATGTAAAACTAATTTTTCGATGTATAAATTATTTTTTTTATATGTCGTTGAATTTCCATTACCTATTATCTTCAAACCCCATGGGGAGGTATTGAACATGGGAGCCAACTTTAGGTAAATAAACATTCACATTGTCAACTTGGAAAAAAAATTATAATCCTAAAATTCTCTTACCTAATAATATTTTTAAATATATAATTGAGTTCCATTTATTAAAAACAAAGGCAATATTAAGAACCTCCTAGAGTTATAAAAGGTAATTGACATGAAAAATAAAAAAAATCTCCTCATGACAACATATAAATGTTAATCTTAATTGAATCATTAAAAAACTAAAAAGGGATAATAGATAGTATCACAATTTTTTTATCAGAACTAAATGCTCCTATATGAAACAATGATGGCTTTCATCAATTCAAGAGTAGTAAAAACAAGTTTACTAAGAAAAACATTCTAGCACTAAGAGAGATTTGGAAGCAACTGTTGAATTGGTGAACATGTCTTTCTCTATGGTGTTGGATATTGGGCATATGCAACTGTTGAATTGGTGAACATGTCGTGCTCTATGGTGTTGGATATTGGGCATAGTTTTCTTGATCTTGTACACAATATTGTAAATTTGCATGTAGCTTATACTAGATTAACCATGAAATTGTCAACATTTAGAGCACACTTGCCATCACATTTGTAGAGAAAATTACAATAGAGTATCACAATTTTCTTAACATATCTAAATGTTCCTATATGCAACAACTACCTTGTGCCTCATAGTTTAAATTTGTGCAGGGAGGAGGAATGTGAAGGTGCAAGCTAGAATAAGAAGAGAAAGAAGAATATTGTTTGGGACATGAGAATATTTTTTGGGACTTGAGATAGATTCATTCTCTACACATCTAGACTCAAAGCTTAATAAAACAAAACTCGCCATACTTTGAATTTTTTAAATAAATATCTTAAAAATTAGAATATCAATTTAATACATTTTACTCAATTACACATTTATCAATATTCATTTAAAAAATACAAATATAAATTACTATTTTAAATAAAAATATTACAACACATTTAACAATATTCATTTAAAAATACAATTACAATTTACTATTTAAATAAAAATAGTACAAAGAATCATATTAAATACCATGGACCTCGTGTACCTTCCTCTTATTAATTTTTAAACACCTTTTAAAATACCTAATGTTTGTAACTTATTCTTAATCACATAGTGTCAATTTTGTAAAACTATAATCTACAAGTCTCACTTTTTATAGCTTTGATGTAAGGATAGAGTATCTAAATTCCCTTACCCTTTAAGAAGCATCCTCAATTATTGTACCACCCACCTCAGCATCCAATCTAGACATCTTAGGTTATTCTAAATTGATCAAGAGTATAGAATTTTTAGAGTGGTGTTCTATGTTCACTAAAATTCCCATGATGTCCATCACTATGTATGGGGTTATTCTGTGAGTTGTTGCGATTTTTTTTCTTGTGTCTAAAACTTATTTTTGGTTGCCACATAGTTATCATGATTCAAAAAATTGTTATCGTATGAGATCTTTATAGCATTAGATATATTTTGTGAGCTAATGTGATTTTTTGTTTGTCACAATGATTCAAAAATCAGTTATTACCACACTATTGACTTTCTCATTGTCTGTTTTTTTTATGAACCCTTTTAAAAAGCCACAGGAACATTTGATTTTACACTCTAATCTCCCCAGCATGGGTGGGGGTTTCGAAAATTGGAGAGTAAATTGAGCGGTTATTGTTAGAAATTGTTGTATAAGATGGGAAATTTGGATGGTTTGTAGAGAATATGGATGTCATAACAGATATCTATTTTGAATTTTTAGTGTCTCTAGCCACCATGCATCTAATAGGATCCATTTCAACCGAGAACGTGAATAGATCACTGTGTGAATGATAACTTGTGACATCCCTGGTCATTTTCTTTGATTGTGGATTAGGTTACAAACTAATACTTTGTGAAATCTCTAGCCACTTTCTTTTATTGTGGATCAAGTTAGAAACTAGAATACACTCTCTGTTTAGAAGAATCTACAATACATATTGGATGAAGGGAAAGGTTATGATAAAACTTGTAAAATAACCCCTTAGGGTTATGTCAACTTACTCTATTGTTAGTCATGTAGTGCCAATTTTTTAAAACTATAATCTACAATAAATACTGAGTGGGTTTTTTCTTTTGTAAGTTTCATTTGAATTGAAAAATAAAAAAAAATTATAAAATCCCATCTTAGTTCCCCCCTATAAAGAAACTAAATTCCATGGGCTGTATTTATAGTTTATCATTATTTATTTTATTGTTTTTATCTTTTATTGTATTTTTACCTAGTTAAAATGTTCATTACATTATGTCAATATTTTTATTTAATTTACTTTAATTAGATCACTGTGTGAATGATAACTTGTGACATCCCTGGCCATTTTCTTTGATTGTGGATTAAGTTACAAACTAATACTTTGTGAAATCCATAGCCATTTTCTTTGATTGTGGATCAAGTTATAAACTAGAATACACTCTCTCTTCATAAGACTCTACAATATATATTGAATGAAGGGAAAGGTTATGATAAAACTTGTAAAAGAACCCCTTAGGGTTATGTCAACTTACTTTATTGTTAATCACATAGTGCCAATTTTGTAAAACTATAATCTACAATAAGGATTGAGTGGGTTTTTTTCTTTTGTAAGTTTTGTTTGAATTGAAATTTTTTTTAAAAATTATAAAAGCTAATATTATGCAGTGAAAAACTGTTTAAAATTTCAAAATAAAAAGTTGAGTAAGTTTGACATCATATAACTTGAAATTTGTTTATGATTATAAAGTAAAAAACATGTAATATTTTTTAGCTACAATTAAGTAATTAAAGATATGTATATAGTTTTTTTTTAATAGAAGAAATTTGATATTCATTAACAAAAAAAATCCGAAAGAGTATGTATGTAGTTATAGATTATTACAATTAAGTAATTAAAGGTAAATTTAGTGTTATTTAAGAAATGAGAATTATGAACATTCATCATTATTGCTCAAGATAAATCATGTCCTGTGAAATAATTTAATAAACTATATTCTATTGTTTTTGTTTTTAAATGTATTTTAACCTAGTTAAAATGTTCATTACATTAAGTCAATCTTTTTATTTAATTTACTTTTATTTTTATTTTTGTGTCATTTGACATAGTCAAAATGTTCAACATGACATTACAACATTTATATTATACACCTAAAATCAATCTAAATTATTAAAAAGAAAAAAGAAAAAAAAAACTAACATTATAAAAAAACATTGACACCTAGGGAAGTTGTTTTCAAATAAGGTCAATACCATGGGTTGTTTTATAGTTTATTATTATTTTATTTATTATTTTTGTTTTTTATTGTATTTTGACCTAGTTAAAATGTTCATTGCATTATGCCAATATTTTTATTTAATTTACTTTTATTCTTATTTTTGTGTAATTTGACATAGTCAAAATGTTAAACATGACATTACAACATTTCTATTATACACCTAAAATCAATATAACTTATTAAAAAGAAAAACATTATAAAAAATATATATATAACTATTTACTTGTGGATCTAATGGCCTAAAACATTTCAATCGTCTAAAATTTGATCCAATGGCTCAAACATGGACACATTGGCAGCTAGGAAAGTTGTTTTCAAATAAGAACTCCTTACGGCGTAATTATCTCTGATGCTACTGTCAATACTAGAAAGGCATGGCGCGACTTTATGAGCGACATTCTGGAAAAATCCTAGAAATTTGAAACCGTCCTCCTTGTCATTTTCTAGGGATAATAACATTTTTCAAACATCACAATGAATAATATCTGCATGGCATTGTATTCAGTTGAAATATTGAGTGAAAAAAATTTGCAAAAGGAAATTGTAAAATCACAAAACTTGTCAGCCTCCTCTGGTAAAGAAACAACTCTATGGAGTTCAGTAAATACATTTCCATTCTGGATATATGATGGAAAATATTTAGGCTACACTGGATAAAATCCCAACGTGTGGGGGCATTAAATTTGAAAGGAGTCTAAGTTGTGTCAGGAGATGGATTTTGAGTGCAATTGGAGTGTGTGGAGGGTGGCAGCGTGAGCTTCAAGTACTGACATGAAATAAACATGGATACGTACATGGTAACGAAGATGGACATTGGCAAAGCGTCTAAGCTAGCGAATCGAATCCACGTGCCACTAGAAAATATGAAAATATTGGCAATTGGAAAGCCAAAATGCGGCATGAGTAAACTATGCCTTTAAAAACGATTTTTTTGCAGTTGAATCCATTGTCATGTGGGAGAACATGACAATGGAAAGGAGAAAAAATAACATAGAAAACACATAAATGTTCAGGGTCGATATGTTCTCTGTCGCCTCCATGATGAAACGATGGATCACTTATTTTTTTCCTGTACTATAGTACTTCAAATATGGAAGATATTCAGCTTTTATCTTATGGATCCTACGTGGGCACCGTTGGACTTCATGGACACTTTTCACAAATGAGACAATTCCACAGGAAATTTCCAATCGTTTCCTTTCTTCTTCATATGGGAAGTGTGGTTAGTCAGGAACAGGTATGCCTTTGAAGGTAAGACTATATTCATCCCCAAAATTCATGTTGCTATTATGAATTTGATTAATGATCGGGTACCTGCTTCAGCCAAAATTTCTGAATTATCTCGCCATATTCGACCTCATCCCATTTCTCTTCTGGCGATATTTTTTTGTGGGGCTTTTCTGGATGGATTGATGGGTTGTGGGCCTTGGATAAAAATATCTCATGCTGAAATAATTCTCATATGCTGGAATGGAGGAAGAGGAACCAATAATAAGGCGGATTTCATGGCCTTGTGGAGTGGCTTGATGGCCGCATACAACCTGGGACTGAGTGAGGTTCACATCTATGGGGACTCTAAAATTATCATTGATGTTATATCTGGGAATTCAATCTTCTCCTCCAGGGATTGTTAAGGATGGTATATGAGAACCAAGCAATTGTGGATTAAGATGAAGGAGCCACCTCTTATGCATATCTACAGAGAAAATAATACAGGGCGGATGGGCTATCTAAAAGGGGTATTAGTATAAATTTTGGTATTTTTTAGGTTTCTCATTACAGAGAAGGACATCCATGTAGGAATTTCAATGTCCCCATTCCATGATAATGATTTAAAGGTAAGAGGCTACTACAGACGAGTCGGATCAAGCGAGCCTGAATCTTAGCAAAAAAAATTCAATTGCAAGTGAGTCGGTATGAGATTTATCACGAGATATATAAAAATCTCCATTTGACGTTGTGCCAACATCAAGCGAGCCTGTTCTTTCCTACTCGAATAGGAATGATCGAAGAGCCAGGGTTCACATTCCACTGTCTCAAAAATGATTTTATGATCATGTTTTTAAAATAGCCAGATGTCAATGTGGCCAAATATGTATTTGAATCGACTATCCAATGATTATGTTTATGATTGTTTTGTATCTGCCTGGTTTGTGTAGGCACTTCCGACATTACATTTAGTTCCATGATGGACTATGGACAAGATTGTTCTTAAGCCACTATTTTTTTATTTGTTCTTTCTATCTATGGATGGAAGGAAGTATATGTTGGGCATGTATATACCCACTATGTGGTGTAATATCATGCCATGACTAGGAAAAAATGTTTGCAAATGTACTGTTTACTTTATAATAGATAGTGTTTTTTTCTTTCTGAAGAAAAAACCACATAAATTTTCCACATATGGTTGCAATTCATAATTGAGTATCCATGTAGCTCCTCTAGCGCTTAGGTTCTGTTGAGGCCTCGAAAATCGTTGCTTCGAACATTAGGGGATAACCACTCGGTTGGGACCTTAGGACAACTCCTTTTTTGTTTGGTGTGGTGGCTCCGACTGGATTGATAGGGCCAGTTTCCTAATAATTTAAATGGGTTGGTAATGGAATGATTGGGAAAAAGGGAAAATGGGACTAAATGACTGAAATAAAACTATCTAATCTAATCTATAACTGATAAATAATTCTAAAACTAACCCGGGTATTAAGTGTGAATACAACTTTCAATTGTTTCAACTAACCAATAACCATGAAAATGTATTATAGATTAATTGAAATATGCAGTAACAAATAAAGATATCTCTGTTTAAGAAATTAAACAGAGTTATAATAACATATTTCATTCATCATTCATATATCATTTGCATATATTGTAAAAGATAAATATTTCTACACACTCAGAAATGATATGTATAAAGAAATATTGTAAAACGAGTACACATAAACGATAGTAATTTAAAAGAGAATATCTAACAACATAAGAAATTAACAGTGAATAGATAAAAATACCATACCCATCTTGATACTTTCCGATGCAATTCGATATCCAAATCCAACAACTTCAATGTAAAACAGACTCCAAGATACAGGAATGCAATTCTTAAAGGAAATTTTTCATAGAACCACCAGATGTGATCCTTTATAAAAATATAAGAGTCAATGGAGTACAGTAACGTAATCTCCAAGTCAAAATATTACAAATTCAGGACCCCTTTCTAAATGCATGAAAGGGGTTTAAATAGGTACTTAATAAAACAAAATAACTAAAACTATTCCTACAATCTATCTAATCAAAAATCTAGAAACAAAAATGCGATCTTGAAGTGAACCAATTCATTGATTATCTGTTGCGTTTGATGTGCCCAAATGGCAGATTTTGAGCATTTCCTTCACTTATTCTGGATGACTAAGCTTTGAGTGTAACTACCCTGTGTATGTGGCATCAGAGAATTCAGGAATAATGCAATCGATGGCATTTGAAAGAAATTTAATCGTTGTTTGCTGACTATGAGGCTTGATAAGGTAGGTCCACATCATATCCCATGATATTCCTTGCAGTTGGCTAATTTGCTGATTCTTATTGATTATTTCTTGTTTCCATCTGTAATCAGTTTCTTTTACCCTAGGTAACTTGCCTGGGGTACAATCTGAAATCAAATTGATTGCATACAGGCTATTATGCACCAGCTGTGTTACATTGTTCATCATACTTTTAGCTCTAGATGTAGCTCCTTCCGCTTTGATTAAACGTTGTTCCCATTCTGCAAAAATAATTTCCTTATGTCTCTCCACAATCCTGGGAAGGTTTGCTTTTCTTCCCGACTCTGAGTCTTGCCATAAAAGAAATTCGGAAATTTTTTCATCAGCTTCATCAAATTCAAGTTTAAGACTGACTCCTTCATCTACTAAGGAAGATGTAATTTCACACAAGGATTCTGCTTCTGCAACCTTTAGACAAAATTCATTTAATTGCTGAGACAATAACTTGTTTGTCTCCAGGGCTTCATTTTTGAACTAATCCAAATTAGGATAATTCTTAAACTTGTCCAATCTAGATTGAAACATCTTTTCTTGCTCAATCTTTGAAGTCTTCTCATTTTGCAGAAGAGCTTGTAATTTTGCTACCTCCTGGTTTAGTTGTTGTTACTTTTCGAAGTTCTGTTGATCAATCTTTTTCTTTTCAACAGTGAGCTGCTCTTCTAGCTGTTTGGATTTGAGCTCTTCATCCTACAATTGTTGTTCTAACTAAATAATTTTATGTTGGTTATTTGTAACCTTTTCTTCCAACATAGCTATTTGCAAATCTTTTTGTTTCATTAATTGTGTAACTTTAGAGGCCTTGTCTATAGTTTCAGCACTATAGGCACATGCATATTGAGATAATTTAGTGAGATCCTCAAATGTATTCACCTCAGCATTTTTATAAACAATATTCATAAACTCCACCTATGATGTCGAAAGTGCATCCTGATCATTTCTCCTCCTTTTCCTTTGTTTTCACACAACAGCCTTATGCTTAGGACTGTAAAATACATCCAGAGGAGGGATTTATTCTATTTTCAACATAATTTCACCTGTGGGATTTTCAGGAATAACTTCTATATCCTGGTCTTCCAGAACATTAACTCGGGGATTATTCTGTTGTCCTATTTGCTGGGAAAATTTTTCATATTGGCTCAACAAATGAGGAGAAACTATAAGTTCAGCAGATTCAACTACCTTTTTAGCAGCTTCCTCTCTTCCAAGTTGAGAATCTGGATTATTGTTTATATCTCCTTTTAGTGCCTGTTCAGTAGCTTTACTATTTGTGCCTCCTTTCTCATAATGCACGTTGGTATCAGTACCAGTACTTTCTTTTCCTGTCTGGGCTAAAGACTGCTGATCAATATGTACATCAAGTTTAACAGCCGTTTCCTTTTTCTCAGTATCAACTTTGCTTCTAATATCTTCTTTTTGTATAACAGGATTAGTTTCTGTTACTTTTTTCTGTGTTTGTATGATGACTTTGCTGGCAAATGTTTCTGTTACTGTTTTGCCAGATGTATCCTCTGTTTCCTTCTGTTGTGATTTATTCTCCTGCATAGGAACTCTTAATTGATCTAGAGGAACTTTGAGTAACCTCTGGCTTCTAAATAACAAAAAATTGTTCATCTCTTCAGCCTGGAATTTGGAAAAATAAAAAACTTGGGGAAAATTATCTACAGAAACAAATAAATCATCAAACATATCTGGTTCATGTTCGAACCGAGAAATTGAAATAGAAGTAGTAAAATCAAATTCCACCTTCCTTGGATCATATTACCTCCTTGGGATTGTTGAAAGCTTAAGATTGGTTAGCTTACCAACTTATTTTTCAGCATGAACAAAATTATTGAGAGTATAATCACCACATTTAAAAGGAAAAGTAGGCCACATTAGCTTCTTTTTGTTCTTCAAATTCCTGGACATGCCTTCTACTGTCAGCTGATATGAAATTTCCTGTGCTAATAGTTTATCTGGAACATACAAAGGAAGAATGTGTGGTTCTACAATACTTTTGAAAACTCTGATATATGTGAATATTTCTTCTCCAAACCAATCCCCAATCGAGGATAAATCAACTTTAGCCTTCTCAGAAAGTCTAGGAGGGAATCGACCAAAAATAGTTTGATAGATTGGGATAAGAAAACCGTGACAAACTCTATAAACATGGCTTTTGAAATTCCCCTTCCATAAGAACTTGTGATATATATGAATAGGAGCAGGATCTTTAGGGGTCCATTTCCATCCTAACATGGGGAATTCAGAATTGAAACAAAGGGCATCTAGGATATAAGCACAAAAGTAAAAAGGAGTAATATCTCCTGAGCTTTTGTCTTTCCTATACTCAAGAATCCTATTGGCTATCTTATCAGAAAGAATGACAGCCTAGTCCATTATCTCAGAATTTATAGCAGAATGTATTAATGGCACCATGTGTATAGAAAACCTAGCTGAGCTATCATACCCAAACAATCTGCACATCATTGTTGTGGCATAACAGTATGGAGGTGAAAGAGACTCCACAGAATACATACCTAATGCCTCGTGTTTGTGCTTTTTAGGAGCCCTTCTCCATTCTATAATCGGCTCTGACTGATTTTCATTATTCGCAGCAAATTCCTTGATGACGTCTTTGTTGTAGATTTTCTATGGGTCCGGAAGGTGATACATTGCTTTAATGTCCTCTGCTTTGAACGACCCGAATGTTGCTCTAGAAGCTGAAACAAAGGTTCTATTTTGGATAGCCACATTATCAATTACCCATCGAATAAAATCATAATATGGAAAAATGTTTGCCCAAGCTGCAATTCGGTGCAGGAATGAGTTCGCTAATGCACTAAGAGGAGTCTTAGAATCAGAGTCTGAGTCTTCTTCATCAGGAACTGATGCCTTGGCCTCAACAACTTTAGGGTTTTCCTTTTCAAGCAGGTTATATACATTTTCCCACGTCATCTTACCAAGTCCCTGGCATGAGGTGTTTGTAACCAGCTTAAACTTCGCTAGTTTCTCTTTAGGTACCATGGTGAACATAGGAGCTTTTGCAGTGACGACATCTTTTGATTTCCTAGATCTCTTCGGCATTTCGATATCAGGTAATGTTTCCCTCGTTCTGCGAATAAAAGGATTGAACGTTCTATTGTTGTGCAACGAAGAAAAGCTTTCAGCCGAGGTGAAAACGCAATAATGAGAACAGCTATACAAAAGGATTCATTCGTTGATTTCCATTTATTATCTCCGTGGTTAAAACTTTAAATACCCTCTAAGGAGTCACACTCACGTATTTAAAACAAAATCAATTTCCATTATTCGTTTGATTTCTTATTCAATATCATACATACAATGGGGAGTTGGCATTTTTGAAATAAGTGTTAAAAATATTACCTTTTGAATCCTTGCGATGCGATGAATAAATAATGCATGAGCATTAAGTAATAATCGCATTGGGAATTTTCAAAGATACACAAAATAATATAATATGATTTCTGCCAATTTCTGATTGCGATGATCGCATCGGGGATTTTTAAATGAAGTGAATAGTCAATGAGTTTCTCCAATTTTCCGATTGCGATGAGGTGGGGTCCGCCGCGTCGGAGTCTTTTAATCAAACAAATATAACATTTGTTTCTCCGCAATGCAATTGCGATGAAGCGCATCAAATTGAGGTTTTGCAATTGACCACAAAGAGTTTGTTTAAATTTTTTGCGAAGAGCGATTGCGATGAACTGCGTCGCATCAGAGTATTTCAAAGCAAATGTGATCATTTAAAATTTTTCCGAATTGTGATTGTGATATGACTCATCGCATTATAGTTTTATTATAATAAGTCCATGAATGATCATTCTCCGAAATGCAATTGCGATGAATCGCATCGCATCGGAAGTATGCAAAACAAATATGAAAACTTAAAACTTATCCAATTTGCGATTGCGATTGATTTCCATCGCGTCGAATTTTTTCAAAGTGAATATAAAACTTAAAGATCTCTCCAATTTCCGATTGCGATTACTGTACACATTAAATATTGTTAAATATAAAACTTTATGTAATATTTTGATCTGATAAAAGCTTTATATCTCATCGGATCGGAAATTTTTTTAATGTTGTATTTTTTTATACATACTTGTTAATAAATATATGAAATATTTCCTTTTATCAATGAACTTCTTATTCCTAATTTAAAAATGATCGGATTGTTTCTAAATCTTTTATTTGTATCTAGAAAGCAAGATAAAAAGGGGACCTATTTCTAAATGAAATTTAGTCTAGAAATTTAGAAATGGGGAGGGTTGTTGTACAGTACAATAGGTTCACACACTTTCTTTTCTCACTATCCTCTATCGAATGATTCATTACAAAATCCCTATTTATATTGCTTTGACTGAATCTTGAAAAGGGTATATTTATTTCTCAAAAAAGAATTCTCAAATTAAATACTAGAGTGCCTCCTTGATATATACTGCAAGTGCGCATTATATCTTCAATAGAAGTGTTAGAATAATTATATTTCTGCTCTGTTGAATCCCTTTTGAACCTACGTTAAGTGTACTTCTGATCCCTATAATCTTTATCATTAAATTGAATCTATCTTCTTTGTTTGGTAGGTTATCATGGAATTCTGAAAGTTTTCATTGTTGTGGCTAGTTGTTGTTCCTTGTATGATGCCTGTCATCAATTCTAATGGAATCTGACATGAGAGATCATATTCTAAAGAGGAAGAAAACTTGGGTGAAAATGATCAGTTCATATTTAAAAAGGAGAGTGGTTCGAAAAGAGTAGACGCAAAAGTAGGCTAGATCAGATTTATTCCATTTTTCAAGGAGTGGAGTTCGACAAGAACTGCATCTCCACTACACAACTATGAACTCAATTTTATCGAGATGGAATCCCACACCTATGGGTACAAAATAAAGAAGGGGATAAACATTGAGCCTAATAAAACGATTCCTTTTTCGATGAATCAGTGAATTTATAAGGATGGTGTCTCTTTTCCAGGGGAGAAAGAGACTCAATTTCAGGATTGTGTGAGAAATTGATCTTTAATCTATTCACAATTAGGAATTTTGAATTTGGTATTTGAAATTCAATTTGTTCGACTAGAATAGAATACTCTCATTTCAGAGGGCGGACTCGGTTGGAATACTCTCTTTTCAGAGGGCAGTCTCAATGGCAAGGAGGGTGACATTGGAAAAAATGTTTGGTTGGTGAACGAAATTTTGGATCCATTTCCAGTCTCCCATGGATACTCAAAAAAGGGTAAGCTAGTGATGGATTCTCTGAAAAAGAAATTATGGGTCCATTCCTTGGCTCCTGTGGAGACTCGAAAAACGGTAGGCTTGTGACATATTACCTGGGAAAGGGCGGGATGGTGACAGATCATGGATACCTGGGAAAGGGAGCGCTAGTGACGGATCATGGATTGCCTCGAACAAGGGTAGGCTTCTTTGGGCAGATGATTAAATCAATCCAAGATTTTTTCAGACGCGTGGGTTATTAAGCATACTTAAAATTAGAAACAAAGAGAAGGAGACTTACCTGTGAATCCTATTGCAGGTTGTGGCACAAAAATGAGAGAGGAGAGCATCGTGAAAGTTAGAGAGGAACCACAGTCTACTGGAACTAGAGAGAAAATAAATGTTCTGGGTAGATGGAAGTGAATGAAATGTTGCATTCAATTTCATAGGAAATATAGTACATGGGAACAGGTGGAGTAAATGTTAAATCTTGGAAAATCGTTTAGAATATTGGCCATGTGGGTTCACTATTCGCTCAGACTCAGTTGAAATTTCATACGAGGGATGAAGTGGGACGTGATGGCGATACATGATGCCATGATGCATTAGCCATGTAGCATGGATGGATATATCGTATGCCAAGTTACATGTCCATGGGATGGGAAGCCATGAGAAATGGATGTGGATATCACTGTATAAGTAGATGTTGAAGGGATGGTATTGAGGCATATTAAAGACTCTTAGGGCGCATTACATAATGAATAGATTACAAAATATTGATCTCCCTTAGAAACAACTCAGTTGCGGGGATCACATCATCTTGTTTGATTGATCCGCATTTGTACTTGCTCATTCTCTGATTGGTTGGATTAATTTTTGTTTAGTTTTGTATTTGGACCATTTAGATGGGTCTCTACCGATTAAACACCAATCTCTTCTATTGATCTGAAAGGATTGTATTGGTTATGTTGTGCTAAGTGTCCTTTCAGTAATATAAACATATAAAATTTGTCTCCACTTGTCTACTTAAGGAATGAGTGTTTTAACCATGAAACATAGATGAATTAGTGAACTTTAAGCATGAAAATAAGCCTTAAAAACACTGAAAAACAGTGTATAACAGAGAAATACAATCACACATAAGTTTTACACGGTAGGCATGATGAAGCAGTTCACCCCTCCTGGGCTACATCTGCTGGTCCAGCTCCCAATGGCATGTCCCTCTTTGTCATTATGCTCAAAATTGAAAATTAAATCTATTTACAGGCCTCTAAATTTTTTTTTCTCTGCACCAATGGCTCCAGAATGCTCAAATTAGTCTAGGTAGACTCTTGTTTCACCAAAATTGGTAAAAAATTTACCTCCCCATGCATTTTCCCCAATGATAGCTAGAAAAAATCCACAAAAAGTGGAGACAGACACTTAACTGGAGTTATATTCATTAGGGTGCATTACATAATGAATAGCTTACAAAATATTTATCACCCTTAGAAACAACTCAGTTGCGGGGATCACATCATCTTGTTTGATTGCTCTGCATTTGTACTTGCTCATTCTCTGATTGGTTGGATTAATTTTTTTTTAGTTTTTTATTTGGACCATTTCATTGGGTCTCTACTGATTAAACACCAATCTCTGCTATTGATCTTAAAGGAGTGTATTGGTTATGTTGTGCCAAGTTTCCTTTCAGTAATATAAACATGTACAATTTGTCTCCACTTGTTTGCTTAAGGAATGAGTGTTTTGACCATGAAACATAGATGAATTAGTGAACTTTAAGCATGAAAATAAGCCTTAAAAACACTTAACAGTAGTGTATAATAGAGAAATACAATCACACATAAGTTTTACACAGTAGACATGATGAAGCAGTTCACCCCTCCTGGGCTACATCTGCTGGTCCAGCTCCCAATGGCATGTCCCTCTTTGTCATTATGCTCAAAATTGCAAATTACATATGTTTATAGGCCTCTAATGGTTGTTTTCTCTGCACCAATGGCTCCAGAATGCTCAAATTAGTCTAGGTAGACTCTTGTTTCATGAAAATTGGTCGAAATTTTACCTCCCCATGCATTTTCCCCAATGATAGCTAGAAAAACTCCACTAAAAATGGAGACATACACTTAACTGGAGTTAAATTTAATAAGAAGCTGCCCTAAAAATAGGGCACGATCCAACTCCCGCCATCTAACCTTTTTGATACTACGTGCTAGTGGTTAGGTCGAGGTGGTCACAAGCCGACCCCTCGTCTAAAACCACGCAATTAAGGGCTTTTAAAACTCTGCATTAAGGTGGGCAGAACCCAGAGAGTAGCGTTATACAAACCATGGCATTTGTTGCCATATCACCGCCCCATGTGACAATTGCAACTTCTGCCGGATTTTACATTTTATTTCCGCCCATTCAACCGTTAACAGAAACCTTTAATGTAACTGTGGCATGTGATGAAGTAACCGCCCGTCGGAGTTACAGTTTAAACAACCATTGACTGAAACTTTAGATGTTACCATGGCATGTGACCACACCCAAATAAACTACCAAAGTAATAGTTTCATAACAGTCTTTTTAAATTTTTGGTGTTACATTTTATATACATGTGATCACTACTTCGGGGCCAGTGTTACGGTTTGTTGTCGCAGTTTTGGAAAATGTTAGGTCTCAGTCATAGCCACTAGTCGTATGGTGGTTGGGGCTGGCCCCTTTTTTTATCCGCCTATTTCTTCGTTAAACATTATATGGAAACTTCGGACTATAAGGTTAAGTCATATGCGGTAGGAGAGACAGTAGGAGCTTGGGCATGCAAGCTGGTGGTCGCAGGGTCGACCCTCCCCCCCCCCCCCCCTCGAAGCCACTAAAATTTTACCACTATATCATGAGGACACGTGGTGGCCTCCAAGCTTGCCATGTGTCGCTCATTCGACGTCCCTTGAAAAATCCATCAACAGTAAGAAATGATTCCTACACCACAAAAATCAACAGCCCACAACATGCCACGTGGTGTGATCTGGTTGATTTGGAAAAATGGAATATTCCCGGAATATACCTGCTGACTGTACCTGCCTGATGGCTAGGCATCCAATCACAAAATTTTTGTTGTTTGGGAAAATGGACAGAACGCGATATCTTCCTCATATGACATCAGTTTTTTGAACCATCCACGGTGCCAAAATCGCAACGACGAGACCTTTCCGGTCGCTCAAGTTCGGTCCTGTTTCGAGCACTTTAATTTTTTAGCATAACACATGATCTCCTGATCACACCTCCCCACTGGGAAGCTTTTAGACCCAAAAATCTCTCTGGATTATTGAACATGAATATGAGGAGACTGTGTCCCCACTCTTCCAATCTTTATCCATTGAAATTTCCTTAATTTCATTAATTGAAGCTTTTCATGAAAAGACAAATTTTTCCTTGATTCCGTCGACCAAACATTTTTGTTTTTGACACTATCATGCTGCACATTTTGTGAACTTGCAATACAACAATCTAACTTTGTAGTAAAAATCTTGTTTCTACATTGGTCTATAATCAAAGGAAACTTGGAATTGTTCTCACCTTGCACTCTGTTCTTATGGCGATTTTTTTCTGAATTTGCCTTGAACTTGTGTCGATTATTGACCAAGTTTATTCGCCAATGTACCATGCCTTTTGGAAACCAGCAATGAACATTCTGAATCTTGTGCCTTCTTTTTCATATTGGTTTTCCCTCTCTTTCACCTTTGCAACTTCTTGTGCTAACACCTAGTTTTCAGCACCGTTCAACACCAATGTCAACTGCTACAACTGCTTGTTATCTTCTTTCAAAGACAACCTGATTTCAAACTGAAACAACTCATTACATACAACAACATTTGTTTGAAAAGGATTATGTAAAACTTATATTTTTTTAATCATCATCAATGTCAATTTTTGGCTTGCATTGACTAGCCTCTTCATTTTCCCTACATTAACTAAAGAAGTGTCTAGTTTCTTGCGATGAGCTCTCACAATATACTCCTTGCCATCTTTGAATAAATGGTATTTTTTCTCATGTCGATGGAAGATCACTTTCCTGGCATACAAGTAAGGGCTGCCCAACACCATACCTGTTATATCAAGTGAAACAACATCTAATTCAACTATGTCAATGAAATGTGCAGTTATTGCAAAGCGCAACTTGCACTTCTTTGAAACCTATAAATTTGCATCCTTACAAATCCAACCAAGTGGATATGGTTTCGTATGTGGAATGGTCTCAAGATTAAGTTTCTTGACCAAGTCTTCAGAGATTAAATTTTCTTTTGACCCACTGTCAAACAATGTGTCAACCTTGGTATGTTTGGAAATGACCCTCACATGAAACAGTTTAACTCTCTCTTCTTCATTTGGAGCTTGTATGTGACAGTTAGATATACTAGAACTAGGTTTATTTTCAATCTCTTTCCCCTTCATATTCTTTAGTCCCATAGCTATGATTTTTGTTTCATCTCCTGAATCCGACCCTAAGTCTTGTTTGGCTATTACAACAGTTTTTCCTTTCTCCTTGGCTTTCTCTTTGGCTTCAAAACTTTCTGGTTTCAACTCTGGATGAAGTTTCCAACAATGGTCTTCATCATGGCTAGTTTTAGAATAGTGTTTTCAGAATAATTTTCCCTTCTCTTTTTTGATATTTTCATTTCTCTTTTTCTTCCATTTGTCTTTAAACTCATTTTCCTCATTCCTATCTAAGTTTTGTTTTCCCCTTGCCTCTAAATGTGTGGCTTGTACACAAACTTCATCTAGGCTTGTAGGGTTAAACATGAGGATAGTATGTCTTAGGTAGGTATGTAAGCCTACTATATACTTGAGCAAAGTGTCTTGGCTATGCAAATCTACTCCTAATAAAAGAGCTCTTCTCCTAAATTCTTGAGTATACACTTGTACATTTTTTCCTTTCAATTTTTTAAAAATTTTCCAGTCCATTATAGCTTTCTGCATGTGAGCTAATGGATAAATGTTGTTTTACTGCAGTAATGAAATCAGACCATGATATAATAATCTTACCATGCTTTTTGATCTCCTCCTTTGTCTTGGCTTCCCACCAAACAAGTGTTTCACCTTCCATCCTCAATGAATCTAGTTGGATTTTGGTATCATCATCATGAAAATTTTGGATTCTCAAATAGACCTCCAATTGCCTAATCCAATTATCTAGCTTTTCTGCATTAACTTCACCATTAAACATTGGCAATTAGAAATTAACATCAAGTTTTAGAAAAGGAATTTTACCAGTGTTCTTTGACTTATATGGTTGATGTACCGAAGATGAAGTAGAGGATGATGAGGATGAATATGAGGGTGACGATAGTGACTTTCCACTGTCTCCATTTCCTCCATTGCCCTTCTTTGATTTATCTTCATCACTGTGGCCCCCTGATGATCCATATCCTTCCTTGTCAAGTTTGGACCTTTCTTCTTCTAGTTTCTCATTCCTTTCTTGATAAAGGACTCTATCCATTTCAGTCAAGTCAAGAAATGCTTTTTTGTACACTCTTTCTTCCTCTTTGGGATCCATCGCTTCATGGATTTATCCTTCTCCTGGACACATGCTTGATGTTGCTTCTACTTCTTTTGGAGGTGAGCTAGGTGGTGGAGAATGTGGAAATATTTCCCTCCTTTTCTGTGGTTCACTTTGAGAACCTCTTGCTTCCACCAATTTGCCTTCTCCTCTCTTAATCTTAAGCATAGTAAACATTAAAACCTTTGAAAATAGTTAACAAATATTTGCACATAAAAACACCAGAGATTAAACTCTAGCTCTGATACCAACTTGATTTGAAAGGAGTGTATTAGTTATGTTGTGCTAAGTGTCCATTCAGTAATATAAACATGTACAAATTGTCTCCATTTGTTTGCTTAAGGAATGATTGTTTTAACCATGAAACATAGATGAATTGGTGAACTTTAAGCATGAAAATAAGCCTTAAATACAATAAAAAATAGTGTATAACACAGAAATACAATCACACATAAGTTTTACACAATAGGCATGATGAAGTAGTTCACCCCTCCTGGGCTACATCTGTTGGCCTAGCTCCCAATGGCATGTACCTCTTTGTCATTATGCTCAAAATTGAAAATTACATGTGTTTACAGGACTCTAATGGTTTTTTTTCTCTACACCAATGGCTCCAGAATGATCAAATTAGTCTATGTAGACTCTTGTTTCACCAAAATTGGTCGAAAATTGACCTCCTCGTGTATTTTTCCCAATGACAGCTAGAAAAAATCCACTAAAAGTGGAGACATGCACTTAACTGGAGTTAAATTTAATAAGAAAACCTAAAATAGGGGTGCACTCCAACTCTTGCCATATTAGTCGTTTGATATTAAGTGCTAGTGGTTAGGTCGGGCTGGTCACAAGCCGACCCCCCGCCTAAAACCATGCAGTTGAGGGCTTTTAAAACTCTGCGTTAAGGTGGGTGGAAGCCGGAGAGCAGTGTTCCACAAACCATGGCATTTGTTTCCATATCACCACCCCATGTGACAGTTGCAACTTCTACCGGAGTTTACTTTTTATTTATGCCCATTCAACCATTAACAGAAACCTTTAATGTAACCGTGGCATGTGATGAAGTTACTGCCTGCCGAAGTTATAGTTTAAACAACCGAGCTTTCTCACCATCTGCAAATGACTTTAAATTGGTGTACCTTGCTCATGATTCATTAACTACATTGGAGCCCCTATTTATGAAGAGATCAATTTATGATGCTGAAAATATTCATTTCAATTCGGGGTCCTTCAAAAATGTCACCACTCAAAGGAAAAAATGGATAAAAAATTAAAAAAATCTCAAACTTCACTATGGCCACAACTAATCTTTTAGCTAAATTTCAAGAGCCTCTGAATTCAGATGTCCCCATTTGTGCTCTTGTCTCCTTCCAAGTGGGACACCATGTTGTGGCTATCCATGATCCTTAGGTCCTTAGAGAAGATCCCCCCGATTTTGCTTATTTTATATGACCATTATGTCTTTAAATGTCTAGGGTCTAGGATAGGCCCTTAAGAAATGATATCTGAAAAGAATTATTGAAATATATAAATTATATTTAGTGCTTCTCCAAGAAAAAAATGACTCATAGGGAGTAGACTTAGGTTTTCTTGCTCCATATTTTCCCAAACTGGCTTGTTTGTGCTACAAGCGCTAATGGACTTTCTGGCGGACTGGCTGCAATGTGGAATCTAGACAAATTCAACCTAAAAGCCTACAAAACCTCTGCTCTCTTATTATTGACTGGTGGACAGTGAGGCTCTAACTCCAGACTCAGAATCATCAATATATATACTCCCTACTCTAACAGAAAAGAATCTTGGAACATGGTATACAACAGTGGTATTATCGAGCTCGACTCATTGATTTTAGCAGAGGATTTTAATCTCAGCCTGAACTCCTCTGAGATTTGGGGTTCGCATGGCTGACCTGATCCATTGGGTAGATTCTTCTGGGAAATATTTCAGCAGGAATCTCTCTAGGACATCACTCCAGACTCCATTGGCCCTACTTGGAAAAATGGCAGATGTGGTAGTCTTGGCATTTCGAAGCAATTAGATCTCTTCTTTGTACATGAGACTACTACCATTCGCCTCAAGGACATAAAATCTTTGACTATGTCATCTCACATCTCCGATCACTTTCCAATTTTCCTTGGCTAGTCTGGAAAACTCTCGATGACTATATTCCCCTTTAAATTCAATCACTTATCGCTAAAGGAACCATACTATATTGATCTAGTTCATAATTTTAGGTCTAAGCCATTTGGGAGAGATTATTCTCTGAAAATGGATTTCTTATCTGACAAGTTGCATGCTCTTAAAGTAAAGGTTCAAATATGGGCTCTGTTATCACTCTGTCATATCTCTGAAGGTTGAGAAGGAGACCAGCAAAGGTAACCACAAACCAATATTTTTCCAAGTAGCTAGCCCTACTAGGTAGGAGAGGACTCTCTTTGAGATATCACAGCCAAATCGACTGGATAATGAGGATTTTAGGCTAGGTATAAAAGCACTAGGGTTTTGATTGATTGATTTTGGGTGCTGGATGGTGAATCAGGTCAGGGAAGAACTAGGTCAAGGAAAAAAGGATCAGAATTGCAGAGATATGATGGGGCAAGGTAGGCATATGCTTTAACACATTCAAGTATCAAGATGAGTGGATTATATTGCTAGGGTTTCACAAAAGATCATGGAAATTGTTAATTCTTTTCAATCAGAAGAAAATGAAACACAATTGTAATAATTCCTCCAAAACATAGCATCAAGTAATGAATTTTGTCTATCTAACTTAGGAATCATTCACATTGATAGATGGCATGAATATGGAAAGCATAATACGTTAAAACATATGTAAACATAAGAGGCAACAATGCTAAAACACATTACCATAGGAATCCCACCAAAATAGTTGCAACTTTGTCTATTAGTACCTGCCAAAATGACTGATTACACTAGTGTTCAAAGATCAATTACACAACATCCAACCCTTTCAATGAAAAAGGAAATGAAAGACATAGACCAAAAATTGTTTCTCCCACTCTCAGGGTTCGAATCCATAACTTTTCGAGTTGATCCTCAAAGTCCTCAACTAGAATCCTAATGAATAGGGAGGTCAAAAAACCCATCCCTATCTTTGATAAAAATGATTCACTTGACCCAAAATTACATATTTACTTGATGTATCTACCTCTAGTAAGTAGTAACTATAAAAGACATAATTACATTTAAATTTTACATTTACATCAGTAAATTTCCTTGAAATCCATCAATCAACTGACAAAATTTGAAAATTCAGATGAAATCAGTGGATTGTAAAAAGCGCAACGTGCTTGGGAAAAAGCACAACGTGGGCCTTCAAATCGACTTTTGAGTGCCTTCCTGAAGTCCAAATTGAGCCCAAGATGTCTAATTGGAAATATATTCTATTCTAGTTGCCAAAAATGTCCACAAGCTCTGAAAATAATGGAGTGAAGCTCCTCAAAATTAAAATCTCCCAAGACTGGTCAAAAATCACAGCGTGAGGTTGAAAAAAAGGTGGCAGAAAGGTGTTTTTTAGGAGGTTTTTGGCCTTTTCCACTTGTCAAAAGCCCATTTTTTGGAGTGTTGGTAGTGAAAAGTTGATTTAGATACCATTCTCTATCCAACCATGTATATTTTTTAGCATTTAGAGGCCTCCACAAAAAGCGCAGCATGGCCCATGCTGCGCTTTTTGAAGGTTGATTACACAAAAGTCTGTTAAATTTTACCTAAATGCCCAAAAACCTTAAAAATTGTTGAATGAAGTGCTGATGAAGTATTTCAAGCTACCAAGGAGGCATCAACAAGTAACTCAAGTTTACCCTTCTCCTTTTGGTTGATTAGGGTTTCCTTGAGTTTGTCCTTCAATTGCTTAATCTTGACATTGCAAATATTTTTTATGGTGTTGTAGCGGTTAGCCATGTGCCTCAGCATCAGATTTTCATTTTTGGCCTTATGAAGGAGCTTCTCCAGGTCTATTTTAACTCTATCAAGCCAAACTTCTCTGTCATCATTGATTTCTCTTGCAATTCTCTCCTCAAATGTGAGTTCTTTTGCCTCGTGTTTTTCCTGCTCTAATGCTCTCTTAAGACCCCTACTTTTTTGTCTCTTCTTGGTGATTTGGGCCTCATCATCATCAGATTCATCATGTTCCATCATTTCTTTTACTTTGGTATCTTACCTCTTGGCATTTAACAACTCAATTTCCAAGAGTATTTGTTTGTCACTTAACTGCCTTTTTTCTTATTCAAGGAAGGAAATGACAAATTGTGCATCTTTCTCTTTGATGACCAGGTCTGAGTTTAGATGATCATCTTGGACCTCCAAGTCCACTAGGTCAAACTCCTTTTCTTCCTCATGGTGAAGGTCTTCCTTCTCTTGAACAACTGCCTCCTCCTGCTTTTGATATCCCTATTTTGTTGTTGTATAAGGCAACGTGCCTTCCACAATCTAGGGAGCAAACACTCACCTAGGTCCTCTCTAATAGGTTTTGACCTCTTTTTCCTATTTGGTCTCCTTCATTGTAGCCCTGCTAGATAACCTAGTTTTATTGTGAGAAACTAATGTTGATTGTGGAATATGTCTAGAAGGATGATTTGGTGGTGTAGTGAAGACATCTGCCCCAATGAAAGTATCCCATGCAATATTCAACTATTTGAGGTGATGAAGGACAATGATTTTAATGAGTGAATGATGGAAGAGGTTTTTCATTTGAAGCTTATTCTCTCTGTTCTACACTATGTAGGCCATATTGTCAATGCTCCTATAAAAATAGTAGGGAAGGTTAAGCAATTTCACCCTAGTGAAATGCATAAGCAACCTGATGTGACAGTTGTACAACCTGGAGATTCTCCCCTCATGAGTGAAATATTTCATGATGATATTCATCATGGGAGAAAACCTATTCAGCAACTGACCAATAGGAAATTTTTTATTGATTTTGTCTTTGTAAGGTGCTTTGAGGTAAGGTTCATACAGCTTGGCATCCAAATATTTAGTTTTGAACCATTTTTCACCTACATTGGGTATCCCTGTTGCTGCTACAATGGTTTTTGTAGAAATGGTGAATATTACCCTTGCAATGGTCACTTGGTCTTTTTGTAGGTTGGTGATGAAATCCCTGGTCAAAGTATGATGGCTCTACACTCTTTGTACCATCTCACAAAACTCAAAACAACCTACATGCTGGAAATATTTCACTACTAAGGGAGAGGACATCAATTCCCTAGTGTTTGATGGCTCTAGTCTCAAGGTTCTCCCTCCTTTATTATATGTCTTATTCTCTTCTTCTGTGGTGTTTCTCTCCTCCTCCATTATGTTTAGTTTTGTCTAGAAACCCTAGGGAAGAAGGGGAAGGGAAAGGGAGTAGGATTATAGGGTTAGGGAGTTGTGAAAATTTGGGGAAGTGTGTAAGGATTTAGGAAGCTTAGGGAAGTGATGGGGAGTTGAAATGATAAGGGAGATAGGGTAGGGAATTCAAATATAGGGAGGTAGTCTAGCTGCCTAGAAAAAGCACAGCGTAGGTGTAGTGTTTTAGGAAATATAGCTTGGGAATGGGAAATAAGGGGATGTGAGGGTAGTGGCTAGTGAATTAGAGTGTGAGGGAGGTAGATGAGGTCTAGGAAAAAAATTTATCCTCACAAAGATGAATCTATGGTTTAATTACTTAGAAAATGATATGGATAGTAAAGAGGGTTTGCACCATAAATTTAAGACCATAAGTTGAAAGGAGGAGCTTAGAAGGTGTAACTTACTTGCAAATAAGTGTAGAAACCCTGAACTTCTCTTTAGAACCTTTGCAAAGGGGATTTGAGGACGTGGCTCTCTTATGAAAAAAGCACAACAAGCTTGAGAAAGGCGCACCAAAGCCCTGCAAAAAGCGCAACGTGCTTCTGAAAAGTGCATCGTTCCCACTGCAAAAAGCACAGTGTGCCCACTGAAAAAAGTGCAACGCATGTGGGAAAAGCACAACGAAGGAGCTAGAACTCAGTTTTTTGAAGGAAAATTTGTTTTTTGCTTGGAGAATTTGAGATCTCGATGCTTGAGGATGCAAATGAATGAATTTTTGGTTTTTGAGGGCCCTTTATTCTTGAAGAAATATCATTAAATGGACATGGACCCACATTTCCTTTTTTGAAGTCACATTTACATTTCTTTTTACCTTTAACTTTAGAATCTCATCTTTTGATGGCTTAGGAACACTGAATGGATTTTTGGAACCTTGATCATTATAGATGGAACCTTGATTATTGGAGCTACTTGGAACTCTGAATTACTTATTAAAAAATAGGAACATAAAATTACATTTTGCTTTGAAATCAAATTTACTGATGAAATTTCTTTATTGTCACTCCTTCACTTGTTGGACTTTATGGCATGAAATTATTATTTGAAGACCTTGGAAACCTGAAGACCTAATGGAGACTCTAGACTGAATGAAACAATGATAAAAATTAATGTATTGATGATGAAAACTCATAAATGATGGTATACTCAGCAAAGAGGTGAAATGAGCAAGCAAGTAGTAAAATTTTTAAAGGAGTGAAATTAGACCTATATCTACATCTAGTGACCAAATTTTTGCATGATGACCTAATGGAATGACAAAAATTTCAAAATGGGACCCTAACATGACACGATAAGAATCAATTTTATCATTGGTGACAGGATTCAAAAACTGGCACTAACATTAGCTCTAGTTGGGGATGGAAGCCCCTTGGAGGTGTTAAGAACACCATAGACCAAGTAGCCTAACCATTGGGCATGGAATCAAAAGTTGAAAACGAAATTGAATACTGAAAACTTGATATAATAAACTAACTCAAAACTGACTGACTTAACTTTGAAAACAACAAAAAACTAATGAAACTTTATTGCCTTCACCTTGAGCTCCAAGCTCCGATGATTCTCTGCTTCACACTTTGCAGAAAATTTAAACTGATATATTCAATGGAATTGGGAAATCTGAAATCTACATCAAAAAGTATAATTCTGAAGGAGTCTACCATTCACCGATCCTCCTAAGCATTCTTCTCCATTCATCTCCTTCAATATGAAAGCATGTTGTCCGCAAAAAGCTGAGATCTTATATGGCCTTTTCCACAGGTTCTCAAATTTTTTGTGCTTCCATTTTTCCTCCTTCCTTGAATCCCATCAGAGGACCACATCTTCAAGCTTAAAATCATCTTCCTTAGTCTTGTGGTAATATACCTTTTTTATCTTTTCATGAAGCTTTGCGGTGTTCTAAAAGACCTCATCTCTTATTTTCTGAATACGGATCATCTGATTGATCTGGCACTGTACATAATTTTCTTCACTTCCTACTTCTTGCTACAATTTCATGACCAGAACTGCAAGTGATGTAGGAAAAACAATGTCTACACCATAAACCAACTGAAAAGGGGACATTCCTATTGATTTCTTACTACTCATTATGTCTGCCCACAAATCATTAACAATCTTTTTGTGTCAGTTCTTCTTGTTTGCCTCCAGCATCTTATTTATGATATTAATCAAAAATTTATTAGAGGATTCTGCTAAGCCATTACCTTGCAAATAATACGTGGTTGAGTACCCAAATTTTATGTTGTACTTATCACAGAACTCAACCATTTTCTTCCACTTAAATGCAGCCACATTTTCAGTAATGATCTTATGAGGACAACCAAAATGAGACAAAATGCTAGTCTCCAAAAAATGAATAATTACTAAATCTGTTGCTTGCCTTGTTGGGATCGCTTTGATCCATTTGGTGAAGTAGTCGGTGGCTATTAAGATCCATTTATGTTGTGCTGATGATGTAGGGTAAATATCTCTAGTAAATTCAAGGCCCCACTGCTAAAAAGGTGCACGTACTAAAATAGGATGCAAAGGTAATGGAAGAAGTTTTCTTTTACCTTGAAACACTGGACACTCATGGAAACTCATCATTGTTTTATACAAATATGGAAAAAGAGTTAGCCAATAATATCTCGCCCTCAACACTTTGTTAACCGTGGTTTTCCAAAACAGATAGCCTCCACAATCACGCCTATGGAAATCAGTCATTATTTTTTTGGCTTCATTTTCAACTAAACAGTTCAGCAAAATACCTTTGGGGTCTTTCCAATAAAGAGCATTGTCCAAAATGCAGTATTTGGAAGCCTTAAACTTCAATGACCTACCCTTACTCTTAAACATGCCTGGAGGAGGCTTTAAATGTTGAAGAACATATATAATGTTTGAATACCGAGGAGATGAAAGAAAAAGATTAGATACCTGTATGAGAGTTCCATCTTGTTCTTCATCGGACAATGTTGAAATGAGGTTGATGTATTGAGAATGTAAATTTGACTTAGCCATGAGCTTGGCTAAACCCTGACCTTTGATCAACTTTGTGGGCTTGATCTCGAGGTCATATTCTAACATTTCTTCTATCCACTTCCCTCTTCAACCTTCCAGATCAATCTGCATGAGAACATCTTTTACTGTTGCATTGGGGGCATAAGACAGAATATGTGAATGTAAGATGTATACACAGAAATCCTTCAATGCCTTTACCAAAGCTAAGGCTTGCTTCTCAACAATATTATACCCAAGAGGTGCATCCCTGATGGTTCGGCTGAAGAAGGCAATGGTTGGCTCAGTCTTATTCTTCTTTTACATCAAGACCGCAGCTAAGGTATGCTCGGAGGAAATTGAGAATATGATAACATCAATAGAGTAATCAAGGCTAATTAAAACAAGGGTTTTGGTTAAAGAAAACTTCACTGAGTTAAAATCCTTTTTGGCATCCTCAGACCACTTTACCTCCTTGTCTTTCTTTAACATGTTGGTCATTTCTCGAAGGTGGTCAGCCAGATTTGGAATAAATTTCTGTAAGAAGTTCATATTACCATTGAAATCTTGGATTCTTTCTTACTGCATGGAAATTAAATTTTATGAATAGCCTCAACCCAAGAAGGGTCAATCTGGATGCCATCCTTGGAGATGATGTGACCGAGAAGCTTGCCCTCCTCCATGGAAAACAGGCTCTTTTTTGGATTAACAGAAATTATGAATATCTTGCATTTCTGAAATAGAATTCTTAAGTGATACAAGTGTTCATGATTGGTGTTATCACACATAAATTTTTAATTTTGATTGATAGGGTCACTCATCTAGGTTTCATTTTGTCTCATAGGTTGATTCATGAAATTGATGAAAATTTCATGAAATGGTATTTATCCTAAGTCTAGAATAGTCCATTAGTCATGCCATCATGGTCAAATCTATAAAAATCCACCTTAGGTTCACATTCATTGGTTTAAAATTATTTTTTAGCCACATGTCTGATTTTTCACGATTTCGTAGTGAATTCTATGCAAAACAGGTGATTTTTGCTACGGAATCACCTGATCATTCCGTAGAAAATCTGTCAAATTTATAACTGAGAACGCTGCAGAATCATGCTTTTTCTGCATAAATGAATGGTATGATGACCTTTCAAGTTTTTAGTGGTTTAGGGTAAAGTTTAGGTCATATAATTGGTTTTCATAATCATCCAAGCATGCAAAAGCGTAAATACCACTCATCATTACTTTCCACTTCCTCATTTGTCATCATTCTCTCCACATTCAAATTCAATTTTTAAAACTTATCTCCAAGCATATCTCTATCATATTTCATTTTATCTTTGCATGCATCAATCCATTATCACCTCTAAAAATTCTAGTCTCATAGCAAGTAGCTTCTTGTTCAATTTTTCTCCTTGCAGCTGTCACAGTTCAAGAAGGCCAACACAGTGTTAAAAGAGATACCATGCAGAAGAAGACAAATAAAGGGATATTCAGTGGTCAAGTATGAACCTATATAATTATATTTGGTCATGGAAGACTCTAGTGTTGTGGAGGGCTTCATTAAAACTGGTTACATGCATTTCTGCTAGAAGATACGAAGGGATTTCTCTGTTTTTTTACTGTTTGAGAAGTCAACTTCAAGAGAATTTTGTGGACAAACAGAGGAAAATTATAAAAAAATGAGAGTAATTATTTTCAAGAACATAACAAAGAACATTAACCTCTTTCACTTTTCTCATGGGTGCTACCAATTTGGAGATTCGAAGATTTATTTTGGGCTCTATTTTCAGAATGCGTTTTTTTCTTGTTTTAGACATGTTTTTAAAATGCAGATTCCGGACACCTGGAGATGTTTTTCAAAAAACCAAGAGAGGTTTTTCTTCAGCATGAACATATGTTCAAAAAACTCCTCCTGTTATGCAAAAAATATCAAGGATTTGGAGATAAGAGCTCATTTATGAGCCCTAATTTTTCAGAAGAAAAAAACAACAAAATTATGATTTTTTGCCAATTAGGAAAATTCATAGCGAAACCCAGGCTTGAAGGCCATATTTCGCTACAAAATCCCTACAGGTTACTTTTTTCAAAAAATCTCATTTTGGATGGAAGTCAAAGGAGCATAATATTTTTATTTATCTTATTTTATATAACAAACATATCCCAATCAGAAAGAGAGGCTAAAGATTGACCTAGATAGGTGAAATGGAGTTGCTACCAAATCACATTATGAAATTGCATGTTTTACTCTATTTTTGCAGCAAACAACAGTTGGTAGTATTTTTGTGTTTTGAAGGATTATTGAAGGTCAGCTAGCCACTTGTAAAGCTTAAAGGATATTAGAGTAATTTTTTGGTGAACACAGGTAGGGTCTTCGAAAAAGTTGTTCAGCTCATGAACTCGTCAAGCTGCCACATCATCAACATGATAGCTCATAGTTAGAATCCGAGGAAAAATTCCTATATTCCATCCATGATGTTTTATTGGTATATCATTCCTTTTTCCACCTCATGGGGATGCTCTTTCGATAAAACTTGTTTAATTATGGAGTTTGAATAGTTTGATAATGTAATAATGAGTGAAAGAGTCCTATTAGGTTTCTAATTCTTGAAAACAAAGTTATCTCTACTTTTTCCTCCTTGTAATCAGTTGTTAGTTAGATTAGGTGTCCATGAAGGTATTTGATGGTCTAACCTAGTTGGTATACATGATGTAAAGGTTACTAATTCTATAAATAGGGAGAGGAAAGAGTTTGAATGGAGGGGGGGAAGATGTTATTTTACACGACTACTATTGTAATTTTTTTGAATATCAGTAATATACATTTGTAGCAGCCTATTTCAGACCTGACATACTTCTTTGTATTCTTATGTATGTCTATTCTATCAATCTCTTACTCTGTCTCCAATATTCTAGTTGTATAACCACTTGGAATTCATGATTACATGCTCCAACTTCCTGTATACACCTAGTCTGTTGTAACTTCCATGTTTGATTAGTTAGCTTATGTATAATCATTTGGAATTAATGGTTACATGCTCCAACCTCCTGTATACATGTAGCTTGCCATTTTTTCCTTCATGTGTGATTTGATAAGAATATAATTGCCTCAGCTTCCATGAGATAATTTGACTTGCGACTGTGTTTTCATACTGACTCCATAAGCCCAATGGTAGTTATTTGTTTACATTTTTCAGCTACACAAAAACACATTCAATCCAATTCAGAGTTAGCCATCTGCTTTCAATTTATCCATTGAATATCCTTTATCCTTTTGAGAGAGCCCTCTCAGGCTGAAGAGGATAATCCTCAGTCAAAATCTGGTTTGAAAGAGTTACTCTAAGTTGTTTGGTGGAGTAGCCCATCAATATCAATTTAGAGATAACATTTTGGTGTGTTTGTCGAGAGGTCTAAAGACATATTTCCTGAATTTTGTGCTTAAACAATGATGCTGAACTCTTGGGGATAGCAGGAGCTCAGGACATTTTGAGGCCATAGAACTACCTTGGCGACTCCATTGCCGAAGAATTCAAAAAAAATCATAGCATCATGGTGATTCCACTGGACTTATCAAGAATTCGGATGCTGCCATTCTTGTTTCAAGGTATGCATGTGTAGATTTTTCAAAAATTTATGGTTTCCCAAATCCTTTTCCCAAGGATGCATATTTTTTAAGGAATGGTCCAAAATTTAATGGAGAAGATTTGAGTTTGACCTTGAAGCATATATCAAAATTTTGTGACTTTGTTGAGCTTCTTAAAGTCGGAAATGAAGATATTATCATCAGATTTTTCTATGATTCGTTTCAAGGGAAATGTAGACAATGGATTGAAAGTCTGCCTATCAAATCTATTAAGTCATTTGTAGATTTTTGGCTTATATTTTTGGAAACATGGATGGAAAAAACAGATTTGGTGGAAGAATATCTTTCCATTCAAGGTTTTAAGCAATGGAACAATGATCACACTAATGAGGAAGTGGATTAAAATTTTTCTTTGGCCTTGTCTTCTTATATAAAGTCATTTGAGTGCAAGTCAAAAGATAAGATTCAATTTTTGGATGAATTTTCTAAAAACGTTGAGAAAGACATTGAAGTTTTAGAAGATCGAATCTAGTCCTATAGTCTTCATGGTCAAGATCAGTATTTTGAAAACTTTTTCATGCCAAAATACCAAGAGAAGGTGGTGTTACCTTTATTTTTTGAGATTGAGGTTGTTTTTGAAAATGAGTTGGATAGCTCACAATTGAAGTCTTATGTTGCTCAAGAAAGCATATATGATTTGTCTAAAACTGAAGAATGTATTGAGAATCACCAAACATACTATTTCTTCTATGATCCCATAGCTGACTACAGGGAAGAGTTCTATAGTTCAAATTTTCAATTATGTTTTCATTGTGTAAATTAGAACCATTTTATGTTGCCTTGTTTCCTTGGCCATTACAGTATACAATTTTCTTGGTTTAAGCACAATCAAGGAGTTTAGGTATCAGATCAACTCATTGATTTGCTTTATTGGAGGTTTCATGTCACTTGAATCTAACATGAATATTGTAGATGTTAGGGTAGGTAGGAGTGTGTGTGAATAAGCTCAAGTATTCTAAGCATCTTTTTAGCATGTACAGATTTAGTCTTCAGCTTGGATTGCAGTTTTCAACAAGCTTGAGCCCGAGGAGAAGGCCATAAGAGCTTGGCGAAGTCTTCATCAATTTCAGAAAATTTCAATTTTTGAAGGAAGTCACTGGAACTACAAGTTCTTTTTTGTACCATAGGGGCACACCATCCCCAGTGGAGCCAGTTCTATCACAGATAAATTTTTAATTTTGATTGATAGGGTCACTCATCTAGGTTTCATTTTGTCTCATAAGGTTGATTCATGAAATTGATGAACAATTCATGAAATGGTATTTATCCTAAGTCTAGGATAGTCCATTGGTCATGTCATCATGGTCAAATATATAAAAATACACCTTAGGTTCACATGAATTGGTTTAAAATTAGTTTTTAGCCACATGTCTGATTTTTCATGATTCCACAACAAATTCTATGCAAAACAGGTGATTTTTTCTACGGAATCACTTGATCATTCCGTAGCAAATCTGTCAAATTTATAACTGAGAATGTTGTGGAATCATGTTTTTTTGCATAAATGAATGGGATGATGACCTATCAAGGTTTTAGTGGTTTAGGGTAAAGGTGAGGTCATATAATTGGTTTTCATAATCATCCAAGCATGAAAAAGCATAAATACCACCCATCATTGCTTTCCACCTCCTCATTTGTCATCATTCTCTCCACATTCGAATTCCATTTTTAAAACTTATCTCCAAGCATCTCTCTGTCATATTTTATTCGAGATTTTCATGCATCAATTATCACCTCTAAAAAGTCTAGTCTCATAGCAAGCAACTTGTTGTTCATTTTTTCTCCTTGTAGTTGTCACAATTCAAGAAGGCCATCACAGTGTTAAAAGAGATAGCCATGCAGAAGAAGACTAATAAAGGGAGGTTCAGTGGTCAAGTATGAACCTATGGACTTATATTTGGTCATGGAGGACCCTAGTGTTGCAGAGGACTTCATTAAAGCTGGTTACAGGCATTTCTGCCAGAAGATACAAAGGGATTTCTCTGTTTTATTACTGTTTGAGCAGTCAAATTCAAGAGAAGTTTATGGGAAAACAAAGGATAATTATAAACAACTAAGAGAGGCTATTGTCAAGCATAGATCAAAGACCATTACATATTTCATTTTTCTTAAATTTTTTACCAACTTTGAGATTCAAATATGTCTTTAGGCTCTATTTCCAGAATGCGTGTTTTTCCTGTTTTAGACATGTTTTTAAAATTCCAATTCTGGACATCTGGAGATGTTTTTCAAAAAAACAAGAGAGGTTTTTCTTTAGCACAAAATTATGTACAAAAACCTCCTCCCATTTCGCAAAATATATCAAGGATTTGGAGGTAAGAGCTCATTTCTAAGCCCTAATTTCAAAAAAAACAACAACAACAACAACAAAATTCTGAGTTTTTTCCAATTAGGAAATTTCGTAGTGAAACCTAGGCTTGAAGGCCAGATTTCACTATGAAATAACTATAGGTTACTTTTTGAAAAAAATATAATTTTGGCTTGAAGTCAAAGGAGGATAATATTTGTATTTAGCTTATTTTATCTAACAAACATATACCAATCAAAAATAGAAGCTAAATATTGACCTAGATAGGTGAAATGTAGTTGCTACCAAATCACGCTACGAAACCGCCTGTTTTACTATGTTTTTGCAGTGAACAACATTTGGTAGTATTTTAGTGTTTTTAAGGAGTATTGAAGGTCAGATAGCCACGTGTAAAGCTTAAAGGATATTAGAGGAATTTTTTGGTGAAGGCAGGGTCTTCAACAAAGTTGTTCAGCTCACCAGCTCATCAAGTTGTCACATCATCAACATGACAACTCATAGTTAGAATCCGAGGAACAATTCCTATATTCTAGCCATGATGTTTTATTGTTAGATCATGCCTTTTTCCACCTCATGAGGCTTCTCTTTCGATAAACCTTGTTTAATTATGGAGTTTTAATAGTTTGGTATTGTAATAATGAGTGAAAGTGTCCTATTAGGTTTATAATTCTTGAAAACAAAGTTATCTGTACTTTTTCCTCCTTGTAATTAGTTGTTAGTTAGATTATGTGTCCATGAAGGTATTCGATGGTCTATCCCAGTTGGTATACATGATGTAAAAGTGACTAATTCTATAAATAAGGAGAGGAAATATTTTGAAAGGAAGGGGGGGATATGTTATTTTACACTACTACTATTGTAATTTTTTTGAATATCTGTAATATATAGTTGCAACAACCTATTTCAGACTTGAGATTCTTCTTTTTATTCTTATGTATGTTTTTTTATCAGTCTCTTACTCTGTCTCCAGTATTCTAGTTGTATAATCACTTGGAATTCATGATTACATGCTCCAACTTCCTGGATACACCTAGTCTATTGTAAATGTCATGTTTTATTAGTTAGCTTATGTATAATCACTTGGAATTCATGGTTACATGCTCCAAATTCATGCATACATGTAGCTTGCTATTTTTTCCTTCATGTGTGATTTGATAAGAATAAAATTTCCTCAGCTTCCATGAGATAAATTGACTTGTGACTGAGTTTTCATACTGACTCCATAAGCCCAATGGTAGTTATTTGTTTACATTTTTCAGATCCAAAAAAGCACATTCAATCCAATTCAGAGTTAGCCATATGCTTTCAATTTTTCCATTGAATATCGTTTACCCTTTTGAGAGAGCCCTCTTAGGCTGAGGAGGCTAATCCTTAGTCAAAATTTGGTTTGAAAGAGTTACTCTAAGTTTTTTGGTGGAGAAACCCATCAGTACCAAATTAGAGATAACAAGCAGACTGAGAGAAAAATGTCAAATCATCTTGATATAAAACTAAGAAAACATCTTTCTCATCTGCAAATGTTATGTCCATCACCCGCTGAAAGGTGGCCCCTGAATTATTGAGTCTGAATGGAATCTTAGCATACTTAAATGTGCTCGAAGGTGTTGTGAAGTCAATTTTGTCTTGGTCCTTCTCATGTACTAAAATCTGATTGTATCCCAAATATCCATTAAGAACTGAAATTCAGGAGGCTCCAACCACTCTCTGTAGGATGTGATCCATTTTGGGAAAGGGATAATTATCCTTAAGAGACACCTTGTTTAAGTTTCTAAAATCAATGCAAAGCCTTATTTCTCCAGTCTTCTTCCTTACCAGAACTAGAATAGATATGTAGTCAGAAAATCTAATAGGAAAAATTATGTTGGGCTTATAAATTCTATTCAATTCCTTTTCTATCGATGGCAACAACCTCAAGTTAATCATTCTTATCTTTTGTCTGAAGGGCTTTTGGTCGGGCTTAATTGGAATGGTATGCTAAATGATATTCTTATCATAAACCTTCAAGTCTGCATAATCCCAAGAAAATACATCAGAAAATTCAAAAAATAAATCAATGTATTTTTCTTTTACCTCGGGAGATAAAGACTTGGACAGTTTGACCATCTTAGGCTTGTCAGTTGTTTCGATGTTCACATCCTCCACATATTTCTCTGTAGGAACCAATGTCTGCTTCCTAGAAAAATCATCTTGATCAAACAATTCTTCCAAAGGTATGAGACCTCTTGGAATATTGTTATCCTTCAGCTGTAATATATCAACCTGAGTGGCTTCGATGACTTGATCATCCTTGTCATAAACTTCATCAATGAAAGAATTCTCGAATTCACCTTCATTTTGCAGAAAATTGTTTACCTGTTTTTCATCCCAAAATACTTTCCAATACTGCAAGTTGTCAGGGACAGTCGATCGATGTTTAACATGGATTTCAATCTTCTTATTGGAAAATATAGAGATCTTAAAATTAATTGTTGATGTAGCAACCGAATCTACCATAAGATTCTGACTTCTCGGCACTATTGAAAATGTATGCTTGGGAAACATCTTTAGGATATCCAATACAACATTCTTGTATTCTCTAATTCATGGATGCTTGGCTTGGTATTCCCCTTTTACCTATTTTATCACAAGTTCGGAGTCGCCATAAACTGAAATTCTTCTTGCGCCCAACTTTTTTAGGATTTTGAAGCCGATGATCAATGCATCATATTCCGCCTCATTGTTAGAACAATCAAAAGCCAAATTATATGAACATAATCTTAGATTTTTTGGAACTTTACCTTGCTGATGAAGAGGACCTTGTATCCAAATTCCAATGCCTACCCCGTCTTTCCCCGAGGCACCATCAAAATCCATGGTCCAAAGACCATTTTCATCTTCCAGGTGTTGGAATTCTAATTTTTGTTCTGTCTCATCTTTTCGGGCTACTTCTTCATTATGTTATGAACTTTTCTCTACCTTATCTGATGACTGCTCTGAAGAACTAGGCAAATTTCCTTTTCCCTCATCTAAAACTACTCTAACACAATTGGAAATTTATGGAATATCTTCTACTTCTATAAGCTAACTATATACACAATTCAAACCACTATCATTGAACAAATAAATGATTCTAGATCTGTATGTACAACATTAATTGGATGATTTTTAGGCTTCTCTTTGTTTGTTATCATGTATTTCATCTTCCTTTCTCGGTATAACTTTCCCAATTGTTTGAAAACTAGGATGGTGGCATAAGAGAAATCTAGTTGCAAAGTGCCTCTCAACGTTTCTCCCCAAGATATCGATAGCAACATACCAAAACGTGGTGGTATATCAGCTACCACCACATCCATAAATACATTCTTTGCTGGAATTTGTTCAAGGGAAACTACTAAATCCTTTATGATACCAAGACAACGAACTCTACCCGAATCAAAGGAATACAAGTCATGGTAAGGATGAGTGATATATAGGCCCATTTTATCCAAAATGGCTTTCAGCATCAAATTATGGGAAGCTCCAGAGTCGAGCATGGCATTGTGAAGGATACATTGGTGAATTCTCATACTCAAATAGAACGGGGGAACTTCACTATCCTTTAACTGACCGTCTATTGCTGGACCAAAAATGAGTTCAGGATGGTCATATTCAACATTCACCGTATCAGATAAAGGATCTACTTTCAACATTTTGGTTATGTGAGACTTATACTAATTGTTTTTGAAAATTTAAGTTAAAGGGATAGAGAATTTTAATTTAGATATTTAAGCTTCTAAGCTAAAAGGAATGGATTTTTATACCTCTTTAATGACGATGTCTCTTTTGTCGGGTTGATCCTTTGGTGTAGCTTCCTTCTTCTTACTATCATTTTATTTTCCCGATGTGCTTGTAGATGGTTGATTAACCTTGTTTTTATTTGCAGCTACAGGTTCCTTTCCTTTGTTCTGATTACCTTGAGGATATTTCTCCGGTTAAGTATCTTTTTGTTGGGATGCCCACTTCAGAATAGGATTGACTGGGACATCTCTACTCCTCAATGAGTATTTCCTCTACTGTGAGCTGAGTGCATTCAAATAACCCCATTGATAATTATCAGACTCAACCTCCAACTCATGATCATTGGCTAATATGTAATCTTCATCCTTAGTCACATCTATTTTCTCAACATACTCTTCATTTTCTGTCAAAAATATGGATTGACCATTATCTGTAAAAAAATTATTTTCTTCAACAATATGATCTGCTACTTCTTCCTCACCTCCTTGAGCATAATTTTGCTACAAGGGTGTCTGAATTTTTTGTTGTTGTGTTGGTTGTTGAGGAGCCCTTTGTTATCTTTGTTTGATTCTAAATTGAGGTTGTTGATGTCCTCTGAAGTTAGGATTTATAGCTTATGCTTCTAGCTGTCTTTCTGTAATGGACATCCTTTCAACAATTCTTTCTACTATCGTTATCAAAGTGTCCAATTTTACCTCGAAAGATGAGGATGCTTCTTATTTTATGGTTACTTTTCTCTCACCCTTCATCTTTGACTTCTTAATTGACAAGTTTGCTTCCACACTCACTGCATTCCTCTGCATGTCTTCTAATGTTGCAGGATTCCTCACTCGCAACCGATATGCCATGTCCAGATCAAAGCCATATGGATAATGAAAGAGAGCCAAACCTAGAGGATGTTTGATCTCATTTGGAATTGAATGATATACTTCGTTGAAACGAGCAGTGAAATCCTGAACTGGTTCATTTGGATTCCTTTTTAGATTATCATATTCATAAAGGATCTACAAGGGGTTCTTCTTCACCTCCCGTCAGACTATGAAGGCATCTATCAGCTGATCTGGAGTGGCTATTAAATTTTCAGTAAAAGATCTAAACTAGGTTTTAACATCTCCAGAAAAGCTCTGAACTATGATTCTCATCTTGGCATCATCAACATCTGTTTCTTCCAAGTAAATAAAATCAGTGAGTGACTATGTGTTTTTTTTTCACTGGTTTGGGAACTATCATCAAAGAGAGGGAGTCTTTGGCCATAGCCTTGTGGTAAGGCATTGAGTTTAGAAGGTAGAATGAATGGTGAAAATCTGGCCATGGTTCCCGTTGAGTGAAGTACACGAGTGACAATGGAAGGAGTTGACTGAATGAGTAATGAAGTAGGATGTGTAGATTAAGAAGCAAAAATTGACTGGGATTGTGTCGGAATAGGTAATGACTCTTTTTGGTATTGGATAATGGCCATTGAATTTGATTTGCTAACCTTTTAGAATTGACTCCAAACGTTTGTGTCAAAGTATGATTCAGATTTAGTTTCTTCAAAAGGTAAATTCTCTTTGAGTTTCAAGGAATTAAAATCTACCTCAGATAATGATTTTACTTTAGAAAGTATTAATGGGTCAAAAAATATATCAGACAGTGAGATTTCAGAATTTGATCGAAATAAAGGCAACTCAAATTTTAAATCAAAAGGTATGTCTTCGAGAGATAAAACTTTTGCAGGTAATGAGGAATATATTACCAATGGAATAGTATTTTACTAAAATTTTGTGTGTTGAGATATTTTCTTCAGAACAAGTCTCTCTGGATCTTTAAGTAGATCAATTGGATGAGGATCTAGATTTGATTTGGTGTATCTCCTCGAAGCCAGAATTTTCACTGTTCAACAACTTGGTTCTTTGCAACTTTCAGATCAACCTTCACGAAGACTTAGACCTATCACCCACCGCCAAGAATTCGATGAAATTATGATACAACCAGGAAGGATCTGTCACTTTCTTCCCCAGTATGGTCACCAAGATTTTATCACTCCATTGGATCTTAGAATGCTGAGAAGGAGACCAGCAAAGGTAACCACATACCAATAGTTTTCCAAGGAGCTAGCCCTACTAGGCAGGAGAGGGCTCTCTTCGAGATATCACAACCAAATTGACTGGATAATGAGGATTTTAGGCTAGGTATAGTAGCACTAGGGTTTTGATTGATTGATTTTGGGTGTTAGATGGTGAATTAGGTCAGGGAAAAAAGGATCATAATTCCAGAGATCTGATGGGCCAAGGTAGGCATATTCTTTAACACATTCAGACATCAATATAGAGTGGATTAGATTTCTAGGGTTTCATAAAAGAGCATGGAAATCATGAATTCTTTTCAATCGGAATAAAATGAAACACAAATGTAATAATTCCTCCAAAATAGAGCATCAAGTAATGAATTTTGTCTATCTAACTTAGGAATCATTCACATTGAAAGATGGCATGAATATGGAAAGAATAATACATTCAAACATATGTAAAAATAAGAGGAAAAAAATGCTAAAACACATTACCACATGAATCCCACCAAAATAGCTGCAATAGTATCTATTAGTTCCTACCAAAATGATCGATTATAGTAGTGTTCAAAGATCAATTACACAACATACAACATCTAACCCTTGAAATGACAAAGGAAATGAAAGATATAGACCAAAAATTGGTTCTCCCACTCTTAGGGTTCGAATCCATGACTTTTGGATCTGATCCTCAAAGTCTCAATTGGAATCCTAATGACCAAGGAGGTCAACAAATTCATCCCTATCTTTGATGAAATTGATTCACTTGACCAAAACTACATATTTATTTGATGTATCTACCTCTAGTAAATATAAAATAAATAATTGCATTTACTTTTTACTTTTACATCAGTAAATCTCCTTGAAATCCATCAATCAACTAAGAAAAAGTGAAAATTATGAAGAAAACAATTGACTGTAAAAAGCGCAACGTGGGCCTTCAAATTGACTTTTGAGTCCTTAATGAGTCCAAATTGAGCCCAAGATGGCTCATTGAAAATATGTTCCAGTCTAGTTTCCAAAAATGTCCTCAAGCTCTAAAAAAAATGGATTAAAGCTCCTCAAAAATTCAATTTCCCAATACTGGTAAAAAATCGCATGATGAGGCTGAAAAAGGTGGTAGACTGGTGTTTTTAGGAGGTTGTTGGCCTTTTCCACCTGTCAAAAGCTCATTTTTTGGAGTGAAAGTAGTCACAAGATGATGTAGACACCATTATCTATCCAACCATATAGAGTTTTTAACATTTAGAGGCCTCCACAAAAAGCGCAGCATGGCCCACGCTGAACTTTTTGCAGGCTGACTGTGCAAAAATTCTGTTAAATTTTACCTAAATGCCCAAAAAACGCAAAACTTGCCCAAAAACATTAAAAACTATTGGATGAAGTGTTAATGAAGTATGTCAATCTACCAAGGAGGCATCAACAAGTAACTCAAGTTTACCCTTCTCCTTTTGGTTGATTAGGGTTTCCTTGATTTTTTCCATAAATTGCTTAATCCTGATATTGAAAATCTTGTTTCTGGTGTTGTAGTGGTTAGTCATGTGCCTCATCATCAGATTGTCCTTTTTGGGCTTATGAAGGAGCTTCTCTAGGTGTATGTTAACTCTATCAAGCCAAAATTCTTTGTCATCATTTATTTCTCTTGTAATTCTCTCCTCAAGGGTGAGTTCTTCTGCCTCATTTTTTTCCTGCTCTAATTCTTTCTTAATACCCCTTGTTTTCTGTCTCTTGTTGGTGATTTGGGAATCTTCATCATCAGATTCATCATGTGCCATCACTGCTTTGCATTTTGTATCTTGCCTATTTGCCATTAACAACTTCATTTCCAAGAGTATTTGTTTGTCACTTAACTGCTTGTTTTCTTGCTCAAGGAAGGAAATGAAAAATTGTGATCTTGCCAAATTATCTTGAGCTCTCTGATTTTGGCATATTTCTCTTTGATGACTAGGTTTGAGGTTTGATTATCATCTTGGACCTCCAATTCCACCAAGTCAAACTCCTTTTCTTCCTCATGTTGAAGGCCTTCCTTCTCTTGAACAATTGCCTCCTGCTTCTTTTGATATCCATGTTTTGCTGATGTAGAAGGAAATGCCCCTTCCACAATATGTGGATAAAACACTTGCCTAGGTCCTCTCTGATAGGTTTTGAACTCTTTTTACTTTTTGGTCTCCTTCACTATATCCCTGCTAGATAACCTAGTTTTCTTGTGAGAAACTGATGTTGATGGTGGAATAGGTCTAGCAAGATGATTTGGTGATGTAGTGAAGACATCTGCCTCAATGAAAGTCTCCCATGCAATATTCAACTGTTTGAGTTGATGAAGGAAAATTATTTTAATGAGTGAATGATGGAAGGGGTTGTTCATTTTAATCTTATACCCTCTGTTCTTCACTATGTAGGCCATCTTGTCAATGCTCCTGTACAAATAGTAGGGAAGGCTGAGCAATTTCACCTTAGTGAAATGCATGAGAAACCTAACGTGATAGTTGTACAACCTAGAGAATCTGCCCTCACAAGTGAAATATTTCATGATGATCTTCATCATGGGAGAAAACCTAATAAGCAATTGACCAAAAGGAAATATTTCCTTCATGTTGTCTTTGTAAGGTGCTTTGAGGTAAGGTTCATACAGCTGGGCATCTAAATATTTAGTTTTGAACCATTTTTCACGTACATTGGGTATCCCTGTTGTTTCTGCAATGATGTCTGTAGAAATGGTTAATGTCACCCCTACAATGGTCACTTGGTATTTTTGTAGGTTAGTGATGAAAACCCTGGTCAAAGTAGGATGGCTCTGCACTCTTTGGACCATTTCACAAAACTCAAAACAACCTACATGCTGGAAACGTTTGACTGCTAAGGGTGAGGACATCAATTCCCTAGTGTCTGATGGCTCTAGTCTCAAGGTTCTCCCGCCTTTATTGTATGTCTTCTTCTCTTCTCCTCCATGATGTTTCTCTCCTCCTCCATTATGTACAGTTTTTTTTAGAAACCCTATGGAAGAAGGGGAAGGGAAAGGGAGTAGTATTATAGGGTTAGGGAGTTGTGAAAATTTGGGGAAGTGTGTAAGGGAGTTAGGAAGCTTATGGAAGTGATGGGGAGTTGAAATGATAAGGGATATAGGGTAGGGAATTCAAATACAGGGAGGTAGTTTGGCTGCCTAGAAAAGCGCAGTGTAGGGGGTAGGGTATTAGGAAATATAGCTTAGGAATGGGAAATGAGGGGATGTGAGGGTAGTGGGGAGTGAATTAGAGTGTAAGGGAGGCAGATGAGGTCCAAGAAAAAAAAATTATCCTCACAAATATGAAAACTAGGGCTCAATTACTTAGAACATGATATGGATAGTAAAGAGGGTTTGCACCATAAATTTAAGACCATAATTTGAAAGGAGGGGCTTAGAAGGTGTAAATTACTTGAAAATAAGTGTAGAAACCCTGAACTGTTGTTTAGTACCTTTGCAAAGAATATTTGAGGCTGTGGCTCTCCTCTGCAAAAAGTATAGTGATCTTGAGAAAGGAACAATGAAGCCCTGCGAAAGTGTAGCGTGCTTCTGAAAATCGCAGCGTTCCCACTACAAAAAGTGCAACGCCTGTGGAAAAAGCGTAGTGAAGGAGCTGGAACTCGAATTTTTGAAGGAAATTTTGATTTTTTTTCTTGGAGAAGCTGAGAGCTCGATGATTGAGGATGCAAATGAATGACTTTTTGGTTTTTTAGGGCCCTTTATACTTGAATAAATATCATTAAATGGACATGGACCCATATTTCTTTTTTTTAAATCAACTTTACATTGATTTTTACCTTTAACTTTAGAATTTTATCTTTGAACTTCATCTTTTGATGGCTTAGGAACACTGAATGGATTTTTGGAACCTTGATCATTACTGATGGAACCTTGAGTATTGAAGCTACATAGAACTATGAAGTACTTATTACAAATTAGGAACATAAAATTACATTTTGCTTTGAAATCAAATTTATTTATGAAATTTCTTTATTGTCACTCCTTCACTTGCTGGACTTGATGGCATGAAATGATGATTTGAAGACCTTGGAAACCCTAAGACCTAATGGAGACTTTGGAATGAATGAAACCATGATTAAAATGAATTTAATGATGATGAAAACTCATAAATGATGGTACACTCAGCAAAGAGGTGAAATGAGCCAGCAAGTAGTAAAATTTTGAAAGGAGTGAAATCAGACCTAGATCTACAGCCAATGACCAAATTTTTTTCATGATGACCTAATGGAATGAAAAAAATTTCAAAATGGGACCCTAACATGACATGATAAGTGTCTATTTGATCACTGGTGGCAAGATGCAAAAATTAACACTAACAACCTCCAAATATAAAAAGGGCCTTGGTTTAGGAACTTATTGAAATTGACAATCAATTAATTTCCCTAGTAGATCCTAACAACCCAACATACTTCTCAAAATCCTCCAAAAAAGAATCCTCATCTAGGACAATGTATATCACAGATCTTTCTCAGACAAGTAGAGGAATGACAACAAAAAAAGTTGTGCAATGTGGGTGGCAAACGAAGACACAAATAACTGCTACTTTCATAAAAATGTGTATCTTTGGAGACAACAAAATTCGATCTGGAAAATTGTATCAGACTCCGAGATCCAATTTTCCTGACAATGTGATATTGAAAGAGATGCTTTCCTATTTTTCATATCTATCTATAGTGCTAGAGAATCTGTCCCCTTCAATTTCCAAATGGATATCTACAACCTCTTCCCTATCATGTCAAATGATGAAGATAAATCTGTTATAGATCGACTGGTCACTAAAGGAGGAAGTCCAATCTGTTTTAAATGACTTAGCAAGAGGAAAAATCCATGGCCCTGATGGCTAGACAATGGATCTCTTTGTACACTTTCAGGATCTCGTCATTGATGATTTGACTGACATGGTGGAGGAATCACGCAGACTTGGCCGTGTCACTGGAGCGGTAAATGCCACCTTCAAAACCCTTATTCCCAAAGTCCCACAACCTTCTTCTTTCCTAGAATTTCGTCCCATCTCCCTCTGCAATACTTTCTATAAACTGATCTCCAAGAATATAGCTAATTGGATAAAAACTCCCTTTTCCAAGTTTATCTCTGTCGAATAATTTTGTTTTTTGGAACATTTCCAAATTCACGATGTTGTAGCCATTTCCCAGGATGCATTCACTCCATCAAGACCTATCATTTAAATGCATGCGTCTTAAAAATCAACCTAACCAAATATTTCGACTCAATGGTTTGGAAACTCCTGTGGATGATTTTGTACAAGATTTGTATTGGGTTATCCACGATCTGTTTGATTCAGCCCTACATCAATTTTTTTTAATTTTTCCATTCTTATTAAAAGCTCCCCTTCCATATTATTTTTTGCCTCCCGAGGTCTTCGACAACGTTGTGGCCTTCCTCCCCTCTTGTTCTTTCTTGTTATCGATGATCTTAACAGAAATATCATTGCAGCTCACGATAAGGGCATCCTCTTTGAATGTCGGATTTCTAATGTTATCTGTATATCTCACTTGATGTTCGCAAATGAAATTATGGAAATCGGGCCTTCAAATCCCTTATAGTGGTAAATTTTTCAGGTCATTCTACACAATTTTGGTCTTGCCTCAAACCTTTTGATGAACAAAATTAAATCAACTCTGGTTTCTTATGATTCATCTGCATCAATGATTAGGGAAATCACATATATGTTTGGTGTTCAAATATCTTCCCTAGAGCAGGGCTTTAAATATCCTGGCTCCAAACTAAAGCCCATTAGTTAAAAGAATATGGATTGGAATTGGCTTCTTCTGAAGATAAAAAATAAGCTTCTACAATGGTCTCATAAATGGATTTCTCTCGGTGGTCATGTCATTTTGATACAATTTTTCCTCCAGAATGTATCAATTTATTGGATGCATATTTTCAAGCTTCCAGAGGGCATCATAAAAAATATTGACTCCATCATGTCTCATTTCCTTTAGGCTAGCCCCTCTCTGGTTGGAAAAGACCCCTTAGTCTGTCTAGAGCCACCACAAACTTAAACTCGATTGATTTGAATATGGGAAAACTAGTTTTTTTGTGATAGATCCCTCATCAATATTATAAATGTGTTCTTAAGGATGGTCTCAAATTAGAAAGTTATGAGAGGGGTTATGTGTCAAGTTTGTGTGTCTTTTATGAGAAATTTATTAAGTAAATTAGCTTTAAAAAACTCATAACAAAAATTAAATTGCTGATAATGTAATACACAAAAAACACATTACATAGTAGCTGATAACGAAGTTCACCCCTCCTGGGCTACATCTCCATGGACCTGTTTCAATGGCTTGGCCCTCTTTGGATTAATGGTCAATTCTCTAATTACATGCATCTATAGTGCTCCAATGGCTCTACAACAACCTGCTCCATTGGATTCATAAGACTCAAAAACCCCTCGGTAGCCTCTTCTAGCTCTGCAAATGGTCTCTAGCTGATATAGACATGGCCTCCTCTCCTGGCAGCCCTGGTATTCTTTAATCTTCAAAGTGGAAAATTCACTTACATAGGTGCTCCTATGCCTCTGCAACCTACACCATCATGCTCAGAGCATCCAAATCATGTAGGATTGACTCTTTCTTAGCCTAATTTGGTCGATAAATGCTCCAGTTTGGTTTCCTCAATTTTGGTCTAGGAAACCCCTCTAAATCTGGAGAAACTCCAGTTAAGCCCGACAAAACTAGGGCTAGCGCCGTGTTAGGTCCCTATATTACTAGTATAGTCCCTTGTTGTTGTTAGTGTAACCCCCTTATTGTTATTATTGTACCCTTGTAACCCCCATTTTATTATTATTGTGCCCCTAAATTATTATTGTTAGGTCGGTTAGGATTACATTGTGGTCCACTAGGATTACATTATGGCCCCATGGACTCCTATATATAGAAAGGAGGTTTTGTAAATTGAATCATCCAAGAGTTGTTCATTTATGTAATGTATTGGAGGTTGCCCCCTCGAAGTCGCTTATTTATAAGGCGTTGATATCTATTTTCTTCTATTTTTGGAGCTGGTTACACAACATTTGGTATCAGAGCTTTGGATTCTATGGTTTCGCTGCTCCAAACAGTTCATCGTGGCATTTTCGCTATAAATTTTTTTCTACGAAGTTTCAGAAGCTGAAATTGTTAGGGTGCGAAGCTGAAATCCTGAGGAATATTCTCTAAAAATTTCAGAGCTTGGTTCGCAATATTTTCAGAGATATCATCTGTGGAAGTTAGGTCTTTTTTCAAGCTCCTAAATAGGTCATCGTGGAATTTTCGCTCTAAAAAATTTTCTACGAAGGTTCAGAATCTAAAATTCGTATGGTGTGAAGCTGAAATCCTAAGGAAATTCTTCAAAAAATTTCAGAGCTTGGTTCGCAATATTTTTGGAGATATGATCTGTGGAAGGTAGTGCTTTTTCACGCTCCTGAATTTCATCTCAAAGAGGTGATCGTGAGAAAATTTCAATAAATCTCTCTCTGGGAGTCAGATTGGAGTGCCGTAAAAAGTGGTCATAATCACACAGACTGTAGTTTCTTGGCTATCAATTTCTTGACAAAGAATGAAACAGTGACACGTGGCAAGTCGTACAAGTTCGCTCTACTGAACCAGTCCAGAATTAGGTCATTATGGGAGATTGGACACAAATTTGTCTTGGAGAATCCAAATCAGGTCAAACCTGTGGCATTCAAAAGATAATTCAGAGGTCTACTACAGGACTAAATTTCAGATATTTAAGATCCCCAACTACAGAAATAATTCAATTTCAATATCGAGCTCCTCAAAATCAAGTAAAAGGTGTGTATTTTTTTTTCCAAATTGCACAAGTCTTGTTTGAATAATCAAGTTGAATTGATTCCAAGGGCATATTGTAGAATAGA